>CM061045.1:82019944-82619944 GCA_030762985.1 Adelphocoris suturalis
TGTCGCAAGGGCTTGTAGCCCTACTATACGAATAAATTATGAGAATAGCAGCCTAAATTTCACTCATCCCCTCACAACCCCCTTCACGATTAAAAATCGATCATTTATTAACGGAATAAGAGCGAAAATTAATTTGTCCTCGATGGTGCTGCCATCTACCAAATATTCCTACAAGTTTTGTTGGGCTATTTCCCCTTCAATAACGTTCAAAACAATTAGTGTAGATGAAAAAAGTTGTAGAGAATGAAATTTTGAGTCGATTGGTCACCAGAAAAAGTAAAAAGCACCAAAAATAAGGAAGATATTGAATTTCAAAGTTTTACAAAACGGGAAAATATGGCGTACCATACTAGAGCTGGTTCACCCCTGTGTTGCACAGGTTGACTTGAATATACGCAAGCCCCCCCCCCCCCCCCCCCCCCCCCCCCCGTTACCCACCACATTTTGGTACACCCCTATGGATCTGATTCAAAAAAGTCCTCACTCAAAAGTACTTATTTAAAGTAGATACTTATAAATTACCTATTAGGACCAAGCTACTGAGATCAACCCCCACTCCCTCTCCACAAACACCCCCCATATTTCAGATTGAAAATATTCTTGATAGGTAACCCAAAAGAACGTTCAGACTAATCCAATCTCATTCGTCCAAACATCAGATCACCAGTTCGTTCGGTGATGACCAAAATATTCCATTTAACCACCCCCTCCCCCCCCCCCCTTTTCCCTTACCACAAAAATCTCCCTATGGTTGAGGCTAGAAAAACTGTTAATATTCTGTGATTGAGGTTGACGTAATCTAAATATATTCACCCAATCAAATCCCCAGTTAGTTCAATGATGTCAACGATACCCCTTTCCATCCCCCCCCACCCCCCCCCAAACCCCTATGGGTCGGAATTGAAAATTTCTAAGTAGTTCGTGGATTTTTAGTGTTATCCAAACATATTTTATCAAACAGGTTCTCATTTAATTCAGTGATGTTCAAGATATCCACATTCCACCCCCACCCCTCCTTCAAAATACCCGTTATTCAGATTTGAAAATTTTAAGTAGTTTGTGATTCAAGTTAGAGTATTCCAAGCATATTTAATCAATCAGGCCCTCAGTTTATTCAGTGATGTCCAAGATACCCCCACCCCTAAAACACCCCCTTCTATAGGTTGGATTTGAAAATTTTCAAGTAGCTTGTGATTTAAGTTAGAACACTCCAAACATATTCGACAACTCAGATCCCCACTTGGTTCAGTGACGTCCGAAACGCTTCAACTCCCCCACCCCCTCCCCCTCCATTGTGGGTTCAGATTTGAAAAATTTGAACAAAGTAGTCTTTAACTTGAACTAGAGCAATCCAAACATACTCGACAATCGAATCCCCAGTTTTTTCAGTGATGACAAAGATACCCCATCCCCCCCCCCCCTTCCCTCCCCTAAACCACCATATGGGGTACCTAGATTTGAAAAATTTCAAGTAGCCTGTGACTTAAGTTAGAATAATCCAAACATATTCGCCCAATTTCACCCCCTCCCCTAAAACATCCCCTCTGGCTCAAATTTGAAAATCTTCAAATAGCCTATAATTCAAGTTGGACTGTTGTCCAATGACCCCTGTAACCGTGAAAAACGGACAAACAGACAGACAGAAAAATTGAAAAAACGGTACCAATCGTCCACAAATAGCATGAAATGGAAAATAAACGCAAAATTTCACAATTCTAATTACTGTACAGACAGACATACTTAAGATTTTATCAATATAGATTAGAGGTCAAACTTGACATTAAATCGAGTTCCTTAAAGAAGAAAAGTTGCAGCTAATCAAATTCTACGCCACCAATCTAAAAGTCACCAAAAATGTCAAAATATCATGAAAATTAGGTGTTTTATGGTGATTTTAAGCTTCATCATAATCGTTTTTTCAACTTTCACACTTCACTGTTCACCCGGAACCTAACAGAACCTGGAAATTGAAATTGTTTTTCATTCGTGATAACTTCCCTGTTGTAAAGTTTCGTAAAAAAGTACGAGGCCTTACTGAAACACCAATCTACCCGTATTAAAGATCTTGTACCATATAAAAGTAATGGGTTGGAATGTTGATATAATACAAAATACCCACCCCTTTACAGATAAAGGTATATCAGTAACAGGGAGTAACTTACAAGTTTGCTGATAATTTTTAATCGTTTAATAGGAACTAAAATTGGAGAAAATCAGTATTGCGAGAGGATATGAGTCAATAGCATTTCATATTGTTATTATAGCAGTATTTAGTAAGTCAAAAAACATTCTAAAGAGTGAACATCACGATAAAAATATGTACTAAAAGATAATTAATAAGTACCTGAATAAAAAGTTCATTTTAATGGTTATGAAAATCCTGAAAGCCATTCTATCATTAAATATCTACCTATCGTTAATATTTGACGAATAATAATTAATTAACTCCTGTTGATTTGTATGGTAATTCATGGTTTTATGCAAGTTTCTAGATGTCACATTCAAACACCAGTCTTCATAAATAAAATCCTCCCCATTTAGCCAGCATTTGAACATTCTGGTCATTCAATAGGATACCCTGAAACATATTTTGAATTAGGAAGAAGTACATAATAACAATAATTAATGAGCGAACATACCTAATGTACCACTAGTAATGTACCGTTAGTAACAAAAATGAACCACAAGGTATAATTTTACTTCATTGTAAGTAGGTACATACGTATTCTACTAAAATAAAAATATGTGCATTTTAGCCATTGATGACGTGTTGTAGACTTTGTGCTATTTCATCAATAAATGAGCAACATGTAGCTAATATGCCTAGGGAAATTATTGATTCCAAAACCTTTTCAAACTGTATACCTACCTACCTATGTATAATATATGCTCCAAGAATCCCTGAAATGTACATACAATGTACGAAGACGGTATGTACGTCTGCCTATCACTCCAAGTAACATTGTTTCCAGATTTATTCAAATTTTATACCAAATAACTACGATTTCATAGAAAATCACCGATATAATCTCCATGAGGACGGTACAAATTAGGTAGGTTTCTACCTAGCTCAATTCCCACTCAATTTACACTTTGTGACGTTCTAGGGGAGTACTAAAACATGGGTATTTCCATGGTTTTACGTAGCATAACATCCACTGCACCTTCCAGGGTGAAAAAATACTACCTACTTATCGTGTAAAAATCTGAGAAGTATCCCACGATCGGGTAGCCTACATACCTGTTTCGGTGGTTGGTTTCCTGATTTACGTATGAAGGAAACATGGAGTCAAATAATTTGTGATCATAGATGTCCATAAAAATTACGATGAATTACGAAGAATCTGAATAATGAAGTGCATAATGGGTGTAAGAACCCAGATCCACTCAACATTAATTTACCAACATTTTCGGATAGGTTTCATTCAAACCAAATTTTTTACTTTGAAAGGCAGAATGTACTTGGTTACTAATTTCTAAAAACCTCTTATACATACGACGAGTGATGAACATAAGCATACCTATAAAACAAGTATTTTTATAGGTACATGAATTAGGTGAGCTATAATGTAGGTACCATACCGCAAGTTTATTGAAATAGATATAAGATTAAACGTTACTTACCATAGGTGGCTCCATTCGCAGTGGTGTTGACGTTTTTCACTAATGAAAAATAACATTAACTAGGTAATCAAACTTCAACAATTTAATCTGAATTTATAGAAGAACTTTTCAGTTTTTTTTTGGTTTCGAAATTTGTAAAGAAAATCAAGCAGAACAGAGGAAAGGATGTAAATTTGGCATGGCTTCCTTGATAAAAACACAGCTTTGTTTACATGTTCGAGGTCGTCAACCCTTGTCTATAAATTTTTGATTTTTTTTTTTTTTTTTTTTTTTTTTTTTTTATTTATTTTTTTTTTTTTACCGTCCGTCACTAAACGGACTGCCATCACGGACTCCAGTTTTATAAGTTTATAATCTCATTTTTTGGGGTTTTTCCGAACATTTTCCCGACTTTTCCGAAAAACTTTTTTCATAAAATGTTATGCTCGTTCTCCTGAATAATAATCCGGGTTGACTGTAGGTTTTCCACACCTCATTCTTGTTGACTGCAATTTTTGAAGTTTACAATTCCAGATTTTTGGGGTTTTTCCGACTATTTTCCCGACTTTTCCGAAATTTGTTTTTCACAAAATGTTAAGCTCGTCCTCACGAATAATAATCCGGGTTGACTGCAGGTTTTCCACGCCTCTTTCTTGTTGACTGCAGGTTTTGAAGTTAAAAAAAAAGTTTCCAGCTTTTTGAGGTTTTGCGACCATTTTCCCGACTTTTTCGTAATTTTTTTTCATAATACGTTAAGCTTGTCCCCCCGAATTATAATCTTAGTTGACTGCAGGTTTTGAAGTTTAAAATTTCAGTTTTTTGGGGGTTTTTCCGACTTATCCGAAATTTTTTTTTTTTTTTTTCGTAAAATGTTAATGTCGTCGTCCTGAATTATAATCTGCGTTGACTGCAGGTTTTGAAGTTTGACTGGCAAAGTAGGAACCTCCATCACTACGTCTGAATGCATCGATGTGTCAAGAGGCCGATTCGATACCATCGCAACTATTTGGTGGAGGATCCCTACATTTCAGCTCCACGGAAACAGGACTTACCGGGACCTTACAACGTTCATGCGAAATTGTCGGTATCTTCCATAGAGGGAAGATACCTTTCACAAAAATTTACTGTTTTATTATGCCTTGTATGCTGAAACTACTAGATCTACCTAGACCGGGGTGAAATGGGTGGCGCGAACCACTCGGGAACGTAGACAAAAATTCGCGAAAAACGCCCCTACGCCACTCATTATGATATTTATTGACTCTACAATGTATTGTCTAACTTGAAAATCACGTCCGAAATTGTGAAATTTATTCTGAACGACCTCAGGATGCATACACAATCGCCCACAGTGACATATTTCGAGTCAGGTGCTATGCGTGTTGCGTACCGCGTTTTGTAAGGGGACGGACCTTAGTATGACTTCCACATCAGAGATAGCGCTACGACGCTCGTGAAATGCCCTTCCTACCCACTTTTAAAATTTCGAAGCCATCTAAATAGCTCATTTTTTCTTTGAAAATTCGCTAACAAGGAAACGAGACCTATGTTGTTTTCTGCTCCTCACCTTCCTGGAAGGTCGTGGAGGGTAAAGACTATAGGGAGAAAATAAAGAAAATTAAAAGTGAAAGGGTGGCCGAGAGAGTCATCTATAGACACGTAGAAAGTTGAGTTAATAAGCCGAAAATCGACTCGAACAATCAAAATATCGACTAGAAATATCGTGATTGTTTTAGCGGTCGACGGAATATTGAAAGGAAGGAGTGTTCAGTAACGAATTTAAATTTATTAACAACACAAAAATTGTTTAAAGACGGTGAAATAAGGTAGACATGTGGGGGATGGCAGAGATTCAAGTGTAAAGCTTTTTTGAAAACATTTAAATATGTAGGAAGTATATAATCCTATATAATCCTATGTACCTACGTTGGTATTATCTACATCGAATTGTCATATGCGTCGAATTGTCATATGCATATGCGAATGCGTATGCGAGGGTGTTCACACTTAAGATTGTTAACCTCCTAGGGATCGATTCTACAACTAATTTCCAACAAAAAGTTTCTCCTTGCAATTTTTTTTCGAAAGCTTACTTTTCGAGTAGGTAGTTTAATTTAAATTTTTTTTTTTTTTTTTTCGTGTTTTCCACCTTACATCATTAAAATAGTCATATCTCCCCTAAATTACAATATAATCTTAAAAATAGATATATCGTTGGAAAGAGCGTTAAATTTCCCATCTCCCTTACCTATTTGGATTCTTTTTACAGTAGGTCACGTAATGGACTGAACACGAGAATTTCTCACTTTTTAAAAATTAGGTAGGTACCTACTGCTGGGTTTTTTTTTTTTTTTTTTTTTTTTTTTTTCTCAAGGCGTTAATCATTAAAACAAAATTATAAAAAACCGTACGCGTTTCAGGAAAAACTTGCCCGACATCTCAGCTTTCCAACGGTATAATCAATTTTTATTTTACATCGTTAATTGGGGAAGAAAAGTAGGTACCTATATTTGTTTGTTGAAAAATGTGGATTTTTCTAGGGAATCGATGGATTTCGTGAAAAATGACCCACTAAGAAAATAATAGTTTGGGGTCGGTTTCAACGTATTTTTTCACGCTGGATCGAATGGTAACGCTCGCAGATCTCTCTAACTCCGTTACAACCGAGTTTTACACTTTAACTAAGTAACTAGTTTTTAGTTTATTTTTTATGCTGAATTTGATGTGTCTTTAAGCGTAAAACTTGTTAGTTAAAGTGTAAAATTCGGTTATAACGGAGTTGGAGAGATCTGGGAGTGTTGACATTCGATTCAGCGTGAAGAAATACTTAGAAACAGGGCCCAAACTCGTATGTACTTTCTTAGGAGGTCATTTTTGACCAAAATCCTCAATTTTATAGAAAAAAACACGTTTTTTAACATATAAACATACGTTTCGCCCCAATTGGCGAAGTAAACTAAAAATTTATTATACCGCTGAAAAGCTGAGATTTTGGGCAAGTTTTTCCTAAAATGCGTACGGGTTTTTACAATTTTTTAAAAATTCTTAACGTATCTTCAAAATCAGAAATTTTTAAAAAAGTGAGAAATTCTCACGTTTAGTCCATTTTTTGCCAACGTGACCTACTGTAAAAAGAATCCAAATACCTTAGAGATATGGTAAATTTAACGCTCTTTCCATCGATATATCTATTTTTAAAATTACATTGTAAGTTAGGAGAGATATGACCATTTTAGTGATGTAAGGTCGAAAACACGAAAAAAATCTTGAAAATTTAATTGGTACTCGAAAACTAAGCGTTTGAAAAAAAAAAATTGCAAAGAGGAACTTTTTGTTGGAAATTAGTTGTAGAATCGATCCCTAGGAGGTTAACAATCTTAAGCGTGAACACCCTGTATAATAACGTTTCTTGGCGTTTCACTTGGTCACGTTTTCCTTCCAGTTGTAGTGAAAGAAGAGGTGTGATGTAAAAACCGGGTGTGGATTTTCAAAAGCTTCGGGGTGTAAATATTCAATTGACTATTTAGTGGCATTTCATACTTTGCTGTGTTACCTACATATCACACAAAACGTTGTCAATTAATATACGTGGAAGTTTTGGAGTGGATTGGCTACGGTGATTTTCATTTAAGATTTTTTTAATTGTAGGTAGGTAGGTACCACCTAATACATAGAAATGTCTGATGTAATAAGATAATGTAATAAAAGTTCTAGTCATGCAACATGATCGTACGAGCGAATTTTCGTAAATGTTACAATGTTATGAAATGTGAGCATATTAAGCGCAAAAAATTGTTTACCACCAATTTTATAGAAAAAAAAAACTCGTTCTAAATAATATTCCACGATTCAATTAAAATATTGGATTTTTGAACTTCTTTTGACTATAATTCTGACAAAAATATAAATGCAACTGCCTTACAATTTGTAGTCATTATTAATGATTTTTTACTGAATTTTTTGAAATTTTAGCATTACTTATAATGTAGTCAAAAAGTGCTGTCCAACGAACCATCCTTTCATTTGGAAAGTTTGATTTTTGGCTCAAGAACGGAATTTTTATCTCAATCCTAAGGAGAGTCCTGGATGACACATACGTCCACACACACACACACACACGCTAATAATTAAGAAGGTATTTCTATTGCCATTACATTCGTATCTTCTACCTGTTGCAGCGATTTGTGTGGTCGAGGGCGGTTGGGTGAACACCTTCGACAATCTGACTTATCCAAGTGGAGGTCTTGGAGACTGTTGGTACACGATGGCTCATTCCTTCTCCAAACCAATGAAGGGATTAAATTACCAGCTTCCCTCTTCGAATTTCTCTATTCATGTCAGGAAAGGTGGCAGCAATTCAAAGGTAAACTTGAAATACTTATTTTTCAAGAATTTAAGTCAAAGGAAATACTGTAGGTGGTGCGGTTCTAAGGGGAGCCATTATACTAGAAGGACTGCCATAATGGACTCCTGGCTGATCTGAAGGGCAATAATAATGATAATAGCCAGGGGTGTCGATGTGAGAATACTGAGGAGGGGGGGGGGGGGGGGGGGGAGCAGTGGCTCTGTCATTTGTAGAGGGTATGTTTTTAGGACGACCTTCAGAAGCTAGGTAATATAGACAAGGCTTCGTATACGACAGACGGCCTACTGGAACTGATCCAGGGGAGTGAGAGACAACCTAAGTATGAAAAAAAAAAACCCCTAATACAAATCCATTTCAGACCGAATCCGTGATGAAAAACCATAGGTGTGTATGACAAATTTTTGACGACGCTGGCTAAGCCACAATCCTCAACCAATTTTCGGGATTCATTTTTTGACTAATACCAACTTTAACTTTAGCTATGCAACAAACCTCAGAAAATTTGAATTTCGTGACAAAAGGTAGAAATGGAGGGGAAAATGTTGAAAACAGGGTTTTTTTTTAATTTACCGTGGATATGTTTTTGGGCTGAGGAGCTAGTGAACATTTGCGTCGCGGATTTAATTTTTAAAATTAAACAAACGATAAGTAGGTACCTAATTTGGATTTATTAACTAACTAGAAACGTAGGTAACTAGAAATGAACAACTAAATAATAATTGGAACACGCTTTTATCAGGACCTATTGCTAAAAAAAATCGAGACTTGTTCGTGAGACCATTTTGTGATAGTGTTATGATTTATCAACGAATTAACACGGAGAAAACAATTTGTATTAATTTTCTTCTAACACAAACTTAACAACAACTTTTCTAAAAACGTGATAACATAACAACCATAGGTAACCACCAGAAACACATGTCCAGGGAGAGAAGCAACCACTGAAGTCTATTACACTGCTCCCCCTTTCTCTAGAGACCTGTCCTCAGGTCGCACTTCTGCTTTCGTCAAGCGATTGGCATGGAGGCGACGGGTCTTCCTACCCATTTGTACTTCAAATAGTACCTCATTGTGTCGTTTCTTAACCACCCATGGCCCAGTCCACATAGGTTGGAGTTTCGGGCTGAGTCCTCTAGTTCTCTTTGGCTCATAAACCCATACCCAATCACCTTCCTGGAGTAGTGGTGCTCTGGCCCGTCGATCAAAGGTTTCTTTCTGGGTGCGCATCTTAATTTGTGCTTCTTCTCTTGCAAATGTTCGTATCTGATCTAGGCGTTCTCTCAGCTCTAAGGCATACCTAGTATTTAAGGCTTTAGATAGTTGAGGAGGGCGAATCAGAATTTTGGGTAAATGGAGATCTCTTCCATAGACTTCTCTTCTCTTCCATGTGCAGGAGAGAAGCCAGTGGTCCCATGTGGTGTTGATCTGTAAGCCATCAAGAATAAGGGAATCTTCTCATCACAGTCATCTTGGTTTTTGTTAACAAACATGGCTAGATGTTTAGTCAAAGTGCGATTTAAACGTTCCACCAGTCCAGCCGATTGAGGGTGTAAGGCTGTGGAGTGTGGCCGATGCATCCCTAACTTCTCCTACCTCCTTTGCCAAGGTCGCTTCAAAATTCCGTCCTTGGTCCGTGTGGATTTTGAAGGGTACACCAGTGCGACTGAAAATCTGTTCTACTAGTGCTGTTGCTATCGTTGAAGCCTCTTGATTGGGGAGTGCAATTGCTTCTGGCCACTTGGAGAAGTGGTCAGCCGCCACAAGGACATATCGGTTTCCTCTCCGAGTCTTCGGGAATGGCCCCAGAATGTCTGCTCCTAACCTCTCAAAAGGAGCTCCTACAGTCATTTGTTGAAAGGGTGCTGGGTAGGTGCGTCCTGGTCCTTTGAATTTCCTGCATAACTGACAAGTTCGACACCAAGAACGTATATCAGATGTCATGCCTATCCAGAAGTAGGTCTGTCTGACTCTGGCCAGGGTCTTCCAGAATCCGAAATGACCCCCTGTTGGACTATCATGACACAATTTCAAAACTTGCTGAACACGTATTTGTGGAACCACGAGCTGTTTTTTTGTATGACCCGTCTTCTCTATCCATAAATGATATAGCTTTCCTTCATTCAGCTCAAGGGAGTCCCATCGATGGATGAGTTGTCTGATTTTCGGATCTGCATTTGAGAGCTCTTCGTTATCTGGACGTTTCCCCTGTTTTATCCATGTTACAACTTGTTTTATCATTGGGTCTTCTTGAAAATTGTTGTCTTCAAGAAGTATTTGCACCATTTGGATCTCTGGGGTGTTCTCTATTTGCTCCCTACGTCCACAGTACTTACAATTGTCTCCACAAGGACGGCGAGACAACCCATCAGCATTTGTGTGTTTTGATCCAGACCTGTGAATTATTTCAAAATTATAGCTCTGGAGCATTTCAAGCCATCGTGCCAATTGCCCTTCAGGGCGATGAAAAGAAGCTAACCATGTGAGGGCTGCATGGTCCGTTCTCAAGCAAAACGATTTGCCATATAGGTATTGGTGAAAATGACCTATACTTCGAACTACTGCCAATAGCTCTCGCCGAGTTGCGCAATAGTTGCGTTCTTGTTTGGTGAGGGTTTGACTGAAATACGCAACAGCATGTTCATTTCCATTATGCTCCTGGGACAATACTGCACCAACTGCATGCGCACTCGCATCACAATCCAATATGAAGGTCTTGGCCAAATCTGGAAATGCTAGTATCGGAGCAGACGTCATTACTTCTTTTAGCTGAATAAAACTTGACTCACAGGATCTACTCCATTCAAATGGAACCTCTCCCTGAGTGAGCAAGGTAAGCGGTTTAGCTAGGTCTGACATCAAAATCTGGTCCATGTATGATCAAATCATCCAGGTACGTCAGGGCAAGTTCCTGTGGGACAACTGCTTCCATCAGTCTTTGGAAAGTTGCTGGGGCATTCGTCATGCCAAATGGCATAACTTTAAATTGCCACAATCCTTTACCATAGATGGTAAATGCCGTTTTTTCTTTGTCTTCCGGCTTCATTTCTACTTGCCAGTACCCACTTTTCAACTCCAGAACACAGAACCATGCAGACCCTCGAAGAGCATCCAGCAGGTCTTGAACGCAAGGCAGCGCGTATGAATCCTTTTTCGTGATCTTATTAAGTCTTCGAAAGTCCACACAAAATCTCGTAGTGCCATCCTTCTTTGGTACAAGGACTACTGGCGATGCCCATGGGCTCTTGGAAGCTTCAATAATGTCTTGATCTAGCATTTCTTTGATGAGAGTATCAACGTGACCATTTTGAGCATAAGGGATGCGTCTTGGAGCTTGTTTTAATGGATGGGAATTTCCGGTGTCGATTGCATGCTGTACCAGGTGTGTGCGCCCCACTAATTTGCCTTCTGAAGCAAACACATCTTGACATCTCTGGAATAATCTGAATAATTTTCTCCATTCAAGAGAGTCTGGAACCAAATCAGATTGTGACAAAGCTTTATGTATCCAATCTGGGGGTGACACTGTAGGTTGGAGTTGACAAGTTTGCATGTCCTTTGGTGAAAATTGATACCCTCGGAGGTGTAGAGCTTGTTCAGCACATTGCCATCTTTTCCTCAGCGGTATCTCAACCCCTTGGATTTGTAAACTTGACCTGCCCAAATGGACACAGGCGTTCACTCTTCGAAGAAAATCTAAACCAAGGATAGCTTTATCCCTGATTTTAGCAACCAGGAAGGGATGGGTTAAATCTCTCTTTCCTAGCTGAATTGATGTGGAGCACTCACCGTGTATCTCCATTTTCTGGCCAGATGCTGTTTTTAATGCTGAAATGCTGAAATGTTGCACCCCCAGCACTCAGGCTCAATATTCGAGGATTCCTTACTGGAACTCTGACCTTCCATCAGTTGAGCTCGAGTTAACGCATCCTGAAGAGTAATAGGTGCATAGCAAGATAAGATTTTCTTTGCTCCTTGGTCTCGCAAACCCCGTAGCAAGGTGTGTAGGGCTATTTCATCTCGACATCGCTCGGGCCAATCAGGAGTTGCGAGATGGACAATGCGCTCAATGTCCATAGCAAATTCGGATAGAGACTCGCTTGGTCCTTGCTGCCTCGATTGTAACTCACTTTGCAATTTCAGAGATAAGTGCTGTTGGCCAAATCTGCGTTTCAAAACTGTATTGAAAGTATCAAACGACAATCTCTGTTCTGGGGCAACAGTAGCAAGCACCACACCAAGGGCTGGTCCACGAAGTGCGCTGGTGAGTTTCTGGCCTTTTCTTTCCAATGACCAACCATTGGCTGCTGCTACCAAATCTAGGTGCCCTGCATAATCCTCCCATGATGTTTTCCCTTCATACAGCATAAGAGCACCTTCATGAGAAATAGGTTTTTGCCTCAAGCTAGCCAATTGCAGTTGAACATCCAACAATTGATCTGCAGCGTTACTTTCTTGAGCAATAGATTTGGTTGGTGTTGGCAACATTTGCCCTGAGACATTTGTTACAACTTGCGGAAATATAGAGGGATCAGGCTGTAAGGGTGCTGGTGGCCCAACTCTCCGTAACTCTGTGTTTTCCTGTTCCAACTGACGAATCCGTTCCCTGCATTCCAATAACTGCTGCTGGATTGAATCTAGAACTCTTTGTCCATCAGAATCCAATGTTTGATCGCTCGAAGTATTTGACAATGGTTCATCTTCAATAGCCATAGCAGTTCGACGTGTAGAAATGGTTCTCTTGGGTGCAGAGCGTGATCCACGACGATTGGACATATTGATCCCGGACGGGCCCCCAAATGTTATGATTTATCAACGAATTAACACGGAGAAAATAATTTGTATTAATTTTCTTCTAACACAAACTTAACAACAACTATTTTTAAAAACGTGATAACATAACAACCATACGTAACCACCAGAAACACATGTCCAGGGAGAGAAGCAACCACTGAAGTCTATTACAATAGGAAAGCCCGTCTTATTCGTCTCCTATGTACCAAAATATGTCGGGGAATAACGAAAAAACAGTCACTGCCTAATCCTCTCCGAAAATGAAAGCATTAGGTAAATATCACCTCTGGGACATCATGAGACGAATAAGACGAGCTTTCCTGGTCAGTTGAGTGAGCTAAATCTCTCCTGTTCACCCTAGGAAATAGAAATGTGAAAGGGAGACCCTCTGGGATATTAAGACTTGATTGAAATGTTGGGCTCTTTTCTGGTCAGCTGAGAGAGCAAAATTCTCACATGTACAGTCTAGAGCGTTGAAATTTGTTAGGTAGACTCTCTGGGACATAAGAGACGATTGAAATTATGGTCACTCTCCTGATCAGCTAAGTGAGTAAAGTTCTCTCGTGTACACCCTAATAAATTCAAATTTGATAGGTAGACTCTCTGAGACATTAAGAGTCGACTGAAATGATGGGCTTTTACCTGATCAGATGTGTGAGCTAAATTCTCTCATGTTCACCCTAGGAAATTGAAATGTGAAAGGGAGACTCTCTGGGATATTAAGACATGATTGAACTGGTGGGCTCTTTCCTGATCAGCAGTGTGAGCTAAATTTTCTCATGTTCACCCTAGGAAATTGAAATGCCAAAGGGAGACTCTCTGGGATATTAAGACATGATTGAAATGGTGGGTTCTTCCTGATCAGCAGTGTGAGCTAAATTTTCTCATGTTCACCCTAGGAAATTGAAATGCCAAAGGGAGACTCTCTGGGATATTGAAACATGATTGAAATGGTAGGCTCTTTTCTGATCAGCTGAGTGAGCTAAATCCTCATCTATTCACCCTGGGAAGTTTAAATTTGATAGGGAGACTCTCTGGGACATTAAAAGACGATTGAAATTATGGGATCTTTTCCAATCAGCTGAGTAGCTAAATTCTCACCTGTTCACCCTAGAATGTTAAAATTAGGTTGGGAGTCTCCACTACCGATACCAGAGGTCAGTGTGTTCCATGGCATACGGTACCTATCTAAAATAGGCACACATTACGGTAGGCACGCCTTCTCATACATGGGTATCATGCATTAATAAATAACACTTACTCCAATATTTCAACGCATAGGTAATGACCATCATTAATTTTAATACAGACACGCTTTTTGTTTCCTTTGCCCTCATCGGTAAATATGTATTTTGATGATTTGGCGTTTGATTTTCTCAATGTGTATTTTAGAGTGAAAACAAATTGTATTCATTTTCTCCCACTTCATGGAAAAACCATTGAAATGTGGATATGGAAATACGAGTACAGTGCCCAAAAACATATCCCTGATTCAATGTTTTTTAATCAAGTGGAGAAATTTAAACTTCCCCTGAGCACATCTTTATACCAATAATTGACAGATTATATGCAACAGCAGTAAACAGGAGCGAATTTACTATTAAACGAGTGTGAGCTGGCAGAGTAAAGTTGACTAGACAAAATAACCTTTACCAACGTGGCTCCGATCTGACTACAAATGAAATGACGGGTTCCATCCTGATCAGCTGTGAAAGCTACTTTTTTTCCTACAAATTTTTCAATTCATTTCATGATTTTTATTTTGCTTGATCCCAACTTTAGTCAATTTGTGCAAAAACGTCGAAATTTTTGAATTTGAGAAGGGAGAGAGATAACCCATCTTTTTAAGCGCTACCTAAGCTATACCTAATTATCAAACGATTTTTTTTTTTTTTTAAATTAAGATTTTGGTCTAGTTCTGGAACATATTTAAGAAGTTTAAAATTTCATTATGGGAGGAGGGGATGAATGAAGCGGGTAATAATGATAAATCGTGATGTTTTCGCTATTCTCGCCCATCTCCATGACTGTTTAATTCAATCCAGGTATCAGCCCAGTTGTGCAACAAGCCTCAGGAGTTTTTAATTAAATATATGATTGTAGGGATAAATGGGGAAGGGGGTTGTTTCTTATCCGTTTTAATTTTTTTTTTTTTTTAATCTATTATATATATTAATGCGAAAAATAGGGAATTCCTATTTGATGAAGGATTGCTAGTGAAGAGGAGTAATGGAGGAGAACATGAAATGCAGTGCACTGCCTATTTACACTATTCTCAACTGATTTTTGTAATTATTTTTCCCTCTTCTTAGTTTCTCGCAGCACATTCATGATGATAATTTATAATAGAAAGGTTAGACCCAGGAAAATCATAGTAATCTATTTGCTATTCAGTACAGAATCATATAATAAACAGACATAAATACGTCCCAGTAAAGTATGCATTACTTACCAATATGTTTCTGGTGAATTTTAATACCTCAATTTTTCTAGGATTCATAAATAAATAATCCCTATAGTTATTGCTACACCATTTTTCAAAGAATCACAACGATCTGTTGTCGTTTCTTGTGATTTCAGGCGGATTTGTGCCTTTGAATTCTGCATAAATCTGCAAAGAATCCACCCCTTCAATGATTTTTTTTTCTTGGCTGTGATAATTATCAATTATGAATTTGTTATCAGGAAGTGATGATGGTTCTGGACAACAACGTAATAAATCTATACTATGATAACGACCGCCCAGCCATGAAATGGAATAACCATAGCATTCGAATTTCGGATGACAGAGTGAGTAGATTCGAGGATGTGAACCACAAAGATGTGGCAATCGGATACATTCTCCCTGGAAACCTTCTTGTTGTCGAGTCACCAGCGTACAACATCCAACTTATGTACAACGGACCACAAGTAATACTCCAGGTCTCAAACGGTATGAGAGGAAACGTTAGGGGTTTGTGCGGAAACTTTAACGGTGAAAAGATAGATGACTTATTGGTCCCTAAAAACTGTATCCAAAAAAATTCATTCGAATTTGCTTCAGAGTACATTAGTGGAGGAAACTCATGCCGTAGACCACACAAGAAATCCTCAGAGAACAACTCAGACCATTGTATTTACAAGAATAAATAAACACGTAATAAGGTACCTACTGAATAAATACAGTGTTTACGAATTAGCACTAGGCACTTATTCTGATGCACGTAACCTGTGTCCCAAAATGTCATTTTGTTAGCAGTATTTTATTATGCAATAATAAATCTATCTACTATACAATATATCAAGGGGCTATTATTAGATAGGCACCACAAATTCCATTAATGGAATCAGTCTCATTGGACATTAGAATCAAATAACATTTTTTGGCTTGGAAATCCCCCCCCCCCCCCCCTCTCCATATAATCCTGCACCTAGTATAGTTTTACTAATTTCTGAATGCCCAATCATCAGTGAGTGGGCGAAGTAAGATACATAGAAACAATGCCATGGAAACTGGAGACAGGAACAATTAAGACTAAGCTTTGAGTAACCAGTGATCCTTGCTTCATTCCTCACCAAAATTTCCTCAAACGCCGAGAGCTTTCAAGTTCAGCTAACGAAACTGGACCGATTTTTACTCCTCAGTTAAGATCCTGTAATGGGGCATTGCGGTCTATATTATGTTCATACATCGTTATTTAGATCTAACACTTCTTCTAGACTTGGACCAGTCAATTTTTTAAATCATAGTCAAAGATCTAATTCAACTGAGTTATAAACAGTTGAAAATTTTCTGTTAATAGGACTATATTGCTTGCATTATAGTCAGTAATATAATATTGCTAGCACTATAAATCTTAGAAAAACAAAATTATTTTACTATTTTCGATTTCGAAAAGGCCACGATGGCACTCCCGGGAAAGATTGTACAGGAAGAATCATAACTAGTGAGTTAGGCACCACACCTCAAGGTAGGTCTTACACCTGATTCAAGGATTATATGAAGAGACCTAAGAGATAGCATTAGATTATTATGTTTACTGATTAAGCTTTTCATACATATTACCAAAAAATTGCAAATGAACAACAAAAAACCGAGTGGGAAACAGGGCCGACCGAGTGGGAATAGTTTCTCTATTTACAGGACCGAAAATCATATAAATAATATTGAGAAAATCTGGAGAAATTTCTGTTACGAAAAAAGTAAGTAGAAAATTTACAATGTTTACAATTTTTCAGATCTAAATTTTTAACTGCATGTGCTTCACAGGTAGGAAGAGGGGTTCTGGGAGACGAGCTAGAGCATCATCAAACCAATGGTGACAATAGCAAAAAATTGGCCTTCACTCACATTTAATCAGATAAAAGGTCGATGAAAAGTCAGATCATTTTTATCGTGTATTGACACCAAATATAAACAATTATCATGAAACAAATCCATCAAAATTCAACAAAATGTTTTTTTTATGCTCCACATGATGGGATCCCACTAGATTGTGATTGTATCTTTCTCATAACTAATCATTCCAATGAACCAAACTAAACCAAATTTACAAATACTTTTACCAGATACGTGTTATAAAAATAAAAATAACCTTTTTTAAACTAACTATGTAGGTAGTGATGGTTTATAGTAACATACTCGTACAAGACTGAAAAAGTAAAACCACAACCTAGCAAGAATTTACCTTTAAAATAAAACAACATCATTATGAACCTTATATAAACTACACATTTAGGTACATACAAATCTTCATTATGTACCTAATTTCAAACAACATAACTAGGTAAATAGAAACATGGTTAACCTTCTGTAGAGCACAGGGTGGCATTGTTCACCAGCACCACGATCCGGATTCATAACCAATCCTTCACTTCACAACATATTGATTTAAAAATTCTCAGGTTCTCTTTCCAAGTGATATTTTGGGTTAGTTTATTCATATAATCTGCTCAGTCTCCATCATCATTAGTCTGTAACGAGATTAGATTCACTTCTACTCAGGTACCTGTCTAATTAATGACTTGCTTTAGTGAAAATAATATTTTTTTTTTTTAGCGAATTTTCGTAGAAAATGAATGAAATGTTTTTTCATATATATAATTTTATGTATGTATAAATCAGCAAAAATCACTAAAGTAGCAGCAAAAATCACTAAAAATAGTAAAAAACAGCTAAAAATCGTTAAATCTTAATTTTTAGCAGAATATTGCTCAAATAAAGTTTATTGACTATAAAACAGAACATTCGAAAATTGCTGTACAAAATTATGGTGAAAAATGTACTTAAATATCATTAAAATGTGCTAAATAATCGATAAAAACTGCAAAAAAGTTTAAAATCCAAAATCACTTTTTAGTGGGAGATGAATATTTAAAATGAGTTGTTTGCTATGTAATTTGTAATTAACAATTCATTAATTTTCAATCAATCCTCAATTTTCAAAACAATGAACGTTACATGATATAGTACGATAATTTACAAAAATTCGCTCGTACGATCATGCTGCATGACTGGAACTTTTTCTTTATAACAATGTAAGTTTAAGAAACTGGAAAGCAGGATAGGTAGAATGACGGATGGACACGATTCTGAACATAATAGGTCATACAACCACCTACTACAATCCACCATCCCTGATTCGTAGTCCTGAGTTTTCTGTTCTAAGTTATGGAGTTCAAAGGTGTTCATGGGACAAGCGATCTACGGAAGGTTAAAAAGTTAAGTTTTTCTCTATCCTGTTGGCAATTCTGAGTAAATCAAAGTTATTCCTCCTCTATGGAAACTTTTTGTAGGTTAAAACATGTTAACTTGGGGACTGTAAGCCTATGGCAACTGGTATAGAAGATTTAGAAGATCTATTGATGACTTAAAATAAATTCCACTATGGGAAATTGGTTATAATTATAATGAATGTTGAGTACTTTTGCCAACTTTATGAAAAAGAAAGAAATCGTATCGTATCACGTAAACAGAGAAAGATGTCAATGATTGTGCACATGAAAATCAACCCTACCTATGTTTAATTAAAAATAAAAATTCATAGAATCAGTCTTCAAAGCAAATGACATGAAACATCATTGCGCATCATGGCCATTATTACCAGCTCAGACGATAACTTTTCAAGATATAAGAACAAGTAATATTGGCCGAATAAGTAAACATTCTTACAAAATCATCTGTACTAAGTCAATGCATAGCTTCTATGAAATTAAGTTAATGTAAATAATAATGAGATAATAATTAAGAATCTATTTTAATTTTTTTAGCAAAATACATTTTCTTTTATTATTATTAAATAAATCAAATCACATATAATTTCAAGCATTTAATGCAACAGGACGCGACTAATGCATGCAGTAGGCCTGAGTGTTTGAGGGACAATGCGCCTTGAAAACTGGGAAGTTTTAATGAAAATTGGCACTTACCAAATATTGTTCTGATGAAATCAGAATATCAAACTACGCTTATTTTTAGCACAAGTAACCACATAAGGAATGCTAGGAGGAGAGTATACAGCTTTAACAACATTTCTACAATTCACACAATTGATTTTATTAATCAGAAATGAAACAATGAATGGAAAATGAGAGAGAGAGAAAGATAAATTAATGGTGGTGGAGAGACGACTATCCTAAAAGTGTTCAACAACTCTCCAACCATCAACAACTAAATGGTGTGATGATGGGGCACAATTAGACAATGCCAGAAACAGGAATATTGTTGAGCACAAAATCAACCTAGAAAGTACAATAAAAGACGAACCCAATTTTCATTACCATAGCAACTCGTAGGTAGCGTTCTCTCGTAGCATGGTTGTTGAATTTCGCAACCATGTTAATTGTTGTGGGGTGTTCTGCAAGGCTGTCACATGTTTTGTCCTTGTTAAATTAACACCACTCAAGTCAATCTTAGGAAGTAGTGACAAGTTAACAAGATGAGGTTATATTGTACAAGGTTCTAGTTATGCGATGAATTTGGGGTTTCCCAGAGCTTTATCGCTCATTTGTTAAGTGATTTAAATGTATAATATTCAAGTATTAATTATGAATTTAGAGATGACTGCGGTGGGCCTTCTTGCTACAATAAAGAAAGAAGACAACTTGTATTCATTGTGCTACAATAGAATTTTCCATCATAGCGGTAATGCCTCGATCCATTTACGAGTAGTTGTAGTTATTCCAACGACCGAATCAGTCGTTTTGGCTGTTCAACAAACTTGTTAATATGTCAAGGGTTGACAATCTATTGAAAGTAGAGTTGGGCAGTAATCAATTACCTACATGAGTAATTAATTACATCTTCAATTACACGAGTAATTTTTTCACAAAATTGAAAAGGGAAGTAAACAAAAAGACCCAAATAATTAAAAACAATATTTTGAAAGCAACCATCACTGAAAGTAGTTGCAACTTATTCAATTACAATTACTTGTCTTCCATCAGTAATTGCGATTGGGGTCTGCAATTACAATCACTTTTTGAAGACAAGTAATCACAATTACAAGTAATTATAATTACAAAGTAATTCAATTCCAAATACTCATAAATGTACTTTTCCCCTAATAAAAACAGAGAAAAATTTGTTGAGACCTCAAACTAGGAGGAAATTTACCTAAAAAGAAAAAAAAAGCACTTGTGCTACGAATTCTCGTTCAATGACCCCAACAAGTTAACTACTGTCTATTGACAGACCAAGTACAAGCAAAAACGTAAAAATGTTAACTTTAGGCACAAATAATATGACATACATACACTTTGCATCCAAACCACTTAGCCAGGTAGGTACTTGGTTAATTAGCCTTTATTCTCATTAATGAAAAGACACATACTGATTCAAATACTCGGATAAGTACTCATTCAAGTACTTAGATATGTATGAAGTTAATAATAAATTTATGGTTACCTACTAAACGGCCAAGGGGATTTGGGTCTATCTATTAAAATTATGTTTTTGCTTCGCAAGGACAAAGTGCTAAACAGAAATGCTAATCAACCAAATAATTCTGCTTATACTTATACCAGCTTATAGATAACCTACCTTACAGCTTCAAGATGATAATCATGTTGCGTATAAACTAACAATTCTGACTTTAGCAAGGTTTCCGTAGGACTTTACCTATTTAGACCATTCATAACATTCTGTTCATGGTCGTACGGACAAGCGCCAGATGAGAAAGTGATTCGTCCCTCCACCCTTTCCTCATGCTGCTCCCCAAATCTTGTTCCAATAACGTTTGCCTTGCTGGGATGATAATACGTGGTATTCTGAGTTAGCTGCAGTTTGTGGTGAAGTACTTGATACGGAAGGCCCCAATTTTTCATCCGGTTCTTATTTCTTAGGTTTAACTAATACCCTCTAACTTCGCTGGATCCATTTTCACAAAGTATTTTGAATTTAATTACATTGCAATTACAATTTCAATTTTGGAATTATAATTACATGTAATTGTCATTTCAATTACTTGTCTTCAAAAGGCAATTGTAATTGCAGATCCCAATTACAATCACTTTATTGAGACAAGTAATGTTAATTACAATTGCATGTCATTCTAATTTTGGTTTTTAAATCACAATTACAATAATATAGAAGGCAATCGTAATTACTACTGAATTCACATTTTGCGCAACTCTGATTGAAAGTTGCATAACACCCCCTCGATCTGCAGCCAAATTTGATAACTACATAAATTAACCTTCAAGCTTAGACTTCCATAGAATCTACAATGTATGAATAAACTAAAGCTCCTAATGTACACTCATTTGTAGTTGATTATGACAGCTTTCACTTATAATCGACTACCAATGAGTGTATGCTGTTGTCTTTCTAAAGTAACAGAAGTTAGTTAATAGCATTTGAGAAGGGATCTATAGATTAGAATATATACAGACAATTATTCAGATATGATTGCCTATTCTATTAGTGAACCCCCCCCCCCCCCCCCCACAGCCACTCTGTACGTTATTCCCCTTAATCAGTAGTAATAAATTCACTTCTAGATTTAGTACCTACAGGTTTAATAAACCTGCATTAGGAACTAATTGTTATTTTGCCTAGCATTTTTTTCGATGGCCACTAGCTTCTGTTGCTTTATTTGTTGTTTTGCTGCTTACTTGAAACAATAATAAATTTAATAGAACACAATGATTTCAAAGATGGCTGGATTGGATACCATCATTTCCAAGTGACTTTAGTCAGGTAAGCTGCATTTTAGTGCCAAGGTAAGACAACAAGCTGCTCCCTAAGAAGTGTAAACGTGTTTACCCTAGTAATTCTTAGATAGACCTACATGATGAGTGTGAAAATCCTAATGAATGATCACACTAAAATGATCATCCAAGTAAGGACAGCCACCCATATAAATTTTTAAGAACGTGTGTACAACAAAATTTTGTTTGCAACAACGGACAAGATTTTGAGGATTCAATCCAAAATGGATCAAATGAATCAAGATGGTATTTTTTTACAGTCATCATGTATCTAAATGACAATTAATTGGGACTATGCAATACATGGAGCAGGCAGTTCCTGATTAGGTTGGCATGCATATTTTCAAGTTGTAAAATGAAATTCAAGTTCAGGACATGGACTGAGCCTATCCAGCTACGAATTTCTCCTAGCTTTCTTATATAGGTACTCCTCTTAAGATTTCCCAATACATTCCACCACTCTCCACCATAATCCCTGCATTTCACGTGGTGGGTTAGATGAGTACTGTAAATTTTACAAGAACCTTCCTATTAGATACCCACCATAATGTGTGACAAATAGGTTTCATACCTATAATTCATAATGATACCTATAAGGTTTCATACCTGCACACCATAACTACCTTTCTATTAGTCGCCCAACAATGCAGAAGATCCTGTCCACCATGAGATACTAAAAGGCTGTGGTAGGCAACAAATAGTGACAACGGTGGGAGCTGGAGGGAGCTGATGAACAGCACATCATGTCAACTGACTACCACAGTTACATGGTGGGCAAGATGCAGGCTGTACACTTCCTATAAGCTACCTTCCTCAAAATGACCACAGTGGTATTTGGTGGGGATCTGTTGTCTGAAACGTAGGGCAACTCCAAGAAAACATCCAAAACTATTCCATGAAAAAAGGTTAAACCATTTTACACACAAAGCTCATTGTTAAGTGGTCACTTCCAAAGATTTATTGCATTGTTTTTTCAAGACAGCTGGGATACAGTTGGTCAGACCCAATCCTTTCTATTTCAGTGCTAGGTATTCGTTTACTATACAATTCAATTACATCTTGTCTCTGATACCACTTTAAGGTCACACAGATGGTGTTATAAACTGGGGACTATGTTATCATCACAGTTAGAAGTCATTTGTATACCTCCAATACATTTTTAATATGTTCACTTGGTCAGTGGGAGCCAATGTTTCCTACCAACATGAGCAGTTTTATTTTATTGAACATCATCAATTCACTGCATACCAAACTGCATCGATACATAATGATGTTATTTACTCATAAATGATGATTTCTTATTTAGGTATTTCATGCACCAGGTGTGTGATGATCAGCACAGTGGATTATGATACAGATGATTTTATATGCATTTTCTTTACTCACGCTGATAAAGTGCCTGCTGCGACTCAGTTATTATTTGTTGCTTATCCCAAACTCAGGAATACTATGGTTGGGATGATAACTATGGTTTCACAGAGGATCTCAATTCTTCATTTTCTTAATCAATTTTTCTTTTTCATGGAGAATTTCTTGTACACGTTGAAGCGAAACTGATGCAACATACTGCATAAGTAGGAAAACAACGATTTATAGATGCTATTAAAGTATTACAGATAACTGTTCGTCAAGTCTAGTTGAAATGCAGTAAGAGCATCTGCAAAGGACGTTTGAAAAGTAAGTTTCAACTATTTTCCAAATATTCAAAAAATAAAAATAAATAAGTAAATAAAAGACAGATTAATAATACACATTTATTACCAGAAACGAATACTTCATTTTCCTACACAATCGCCACGAGCATTCATACAGTTTTAGAACGACACTCGTTTTTCCAGTTAAGTGGCACTGCATGTTACTGCTCTGCCATCTGGCCATGACGGCACCTCATTATGCAAGCCATTTTGGTTTGTGAACCTACAATACCTCTGTAATATTTTTAAAAAATTCTATAACGTGGAGTCCTCCTCACCTCACCCTGGGAAGGGAGTTTAGACCAAATTTTATATGGATAAAACATCTGTAAACGCCAACTGCCTTACAAACTATATTCATTGTGTCTTGGTGGGAGGTAGACAGACATGGTCAATCGTGTACATTTCAAAACCTCTCAAGAAACTTCTTTTTTTCACTTAACCATTTTACGACTCGTTGTACACATCCTGATGAATTTCTGTCGCAGATTTGCAGTTATCAATAGTTCTCAAACCAAAATGAGTTGCAGAATGAGATTAAGTGGTGGCTAGCTCGGTTAGCTGGCATTTAGTATCCTAACTGAAAAATCTCAAAGAAAAGTACAAAAGTGTGCCAATGTTCACAGCAAAATAAAGTACACGTTTCCAGTCAAATAATTTTATTTTAAATTTCAACTTTTTAATTTTTTAAAATCGGTGAAACTTCATTTCGCAACGCCCTTTTTATGATCACCCAAACCTATTTAAAAACATATACCCTAAGTGTAACAATAAACCAAACAATGCCTTTCAAATGTTGGAAATTAGAATACCTGATTGCTCTAGTGGTATACGAATAAGAATACAGTTGCTTGGGAACTCGAGAATCCATTGATCTCTGGACCAGTAACAATTCTACAAGCTTTGAAGGGGGCAATGCAACTTGGCATATTCTAGCATTTTAATTAAAACCATTCTTCGGTTCATTTTGGTGAAGCACTGGATAAAGATAGTGGCTTGCTTTTTTTTTGTCTGAGAGGTGATATTCTGAAGTTCCTACTAACTTTTTCAGTTGCATACCATCAACACCTGATTTTACTCACGACTTTGAAGAACGCTGAATTTACGTCAATTTTGTTGTAGGTCAACCTTCTACTGCGACTCTATTTTTTGGTAGCCCCCCCCCCCCCCCCCCCTTATCTCTTCAAAAAACTCGGTGATTTCAAAAAGAATTCCGGAACCAGCAAAAGTTTAGTTTTTTTTTTCAATTCAGTCCATTAGTTCCCGAGAAAAGTGTACCGATAGGTCAAAAAGTGTGATTTTACAGGAGAGTGCTTCAAAGCTGACTCTCCTCACTCGCGAGGTTGCAGGCTCGGTTTGTCCTCTTTTTATGTCTTGTCCAATTACTCTATTTACTTCAATATTTCTTTTTGTTCTGTTGTAAGCCGCACCTCAACCAGGAGGGTCATTAGCAGAAATATTATTATTATTTATCATTTATTTTGTTCAGTAGATGTTTCTTGATTAAAAAAATATATATACACTTTTTCATGTTGCATTGCCCCCTTAAATCAATTAAAAACTGGGAATAAATGTAACCCAATTATGAATTGTCAGTCACCAACATTCACTGCAAAAGACATTACACACCCCTTCAAATACCTGAATAAATACAAAAATATAGCAACAGATTGTTGACTACAGAGAGCAAGGGACTCTGGAAAACAAAGTAACAATTGTACCAAAATAACATCACACTTCTGAAGTTGTAGGAAAATGATTTTTCAACAAATTTTTTTAATCAAATTAATAAAACATAACCCTCAATTGTAAACATGTATTCAATACGAAAAATTTGAAATCTGCCATTAAATATAAGTGCAAAGGGTAAGAACAATAACCCTGGAAATCATAATCATGAGAACGGCAAACCAGTGAACTGACAATAACTTATAGCAGCAGTATCTCCTCTGATGATTTTGTTGGAAGGAAGGAGAAAACGATGGAAGAAAGGAAGCTGAAGATGCATTACTAAAAAAGCTCCTGTAAAAAAAGGAAAGAGGGGAATAAAATACAACAATCCAAATACTACCTTCATCAGGCACAAAATTATAGACTTAAAGTTTCTTCTGAATAATCAGAAAACAATCAACAATGTGTGTTCCTTGTCGGCCATGGCGCGATACTCTATTGCTACGTTTTAAATGAAAACTACTATCCATTGGCCTGTGAATCCATTGTTTTGGCGTTTTAAGAAGCCTTTCAGTAGCAAGGGATAACCATGTGGTTTTGATCTAGTTTGGATGACGACACCACTCAAGTTAAAAGAGGAGAATCTATTTCACAATTCTCTAAAACCGAATCTGTTTGAAAAACTCTGTATGTATGTCACTAACAAATCGCGTGTGTATATATAGTACTGCTGGAGCATCTCTTCATTATAGGTAATGAATTTGGTATTAATACGATGTTACCTTTTGCAATGAGTATTATAATAGTAGGTGAGATTCAATTAAAATATAGCACAATGTGCAACAACAGTCAGAAAATTATTCTCAATAATTGGTGGTTTCGGGATTTTTATAGATTTGGATATAGAATAATCAAAAATTGATTGTTAACAGATAAAACTCAATAAGTACTGAGCACTCGATACGTATCTGACTCCAGGGCTTTGTTTGGGGTGCTGAAGAAGTCAACATACTAAAACTCCTCACCACACGGGGAAGTGGGAAAGTGGAGGGAGCACCACCCCTTTTCATCCGTTTTTTATGTTTTTTACTTGTATTTTGGAAGTAAGGAGCGGTAAAGAAAAATTTTTTAAATGAAAAAGAAAGTTAAGGACATTTTATACATGTTATTATATAGACACATATACCAAGTTCACAATGGTTTTTGTGTCATGTTTTTCATAGGACATTTGCTTCCAGCATCTTCCACGCTCATTTCTCATAAATGTGTTGCATAGTTAAGTGCATTAAATTACGTTCAATTTGATATCAATACCATGAAACGTTCAAAACTTATTGAATCTCAATGTTCCACTTGAAATTACAGGTAAGCAGACATTCGCTGTATGTTGTACTTTTATTGCCATGAATTGTTTACAAACGTCATTGAGTTTCTGTTGAGATGTATTGTGACGTAAAGTAAAAATGTATGTTCTGGGACAAACATACTTAAAGGGACTCTAATGTTACTCCTAACCCACCTTTGATGTTACTTATACCACTTCCTAGGGTAACACAATATAACCTCTTCACCACCCTAATCATTAACCCCCCTCCCCCTCTCCTCTAGGATTATCACTGTAAACTCCTTATTATTGAATTAAATCCACATGTCTTTGTTATTTCACCTACACATGTCACAATACTATCATAGTACACCACTATAATACCCCATATTATCTATCTACCATCGAATTCCCCTTCAAAATCCAACATCGTATCACCTACACCTTTCCCCAATCAGACTGTTTCTTCTCGCTCCCTTCATCATTATCTTATTTTTGCTTTTACAGATAATATCCATGAATACATCTCACATATATTATCATAATTCAACACCACTATTTACTAATATAAGTCATATTACTATAATACACCATGTCTACTACACACATATCACCCTTCTGCTTCAGTAGATTTGGTCATTAATTTCTGGCAGGACATTGAATTTCATCAAAAATCATAGAAATTCAATAACTATTGAACGGTCCATGGTGAAATAGCAAAATTATACATCAAATTGAAGGCAATTAAATGTGCTAAAACTTCTTCTTTGCAGATGTTTATGAGAAACGAGCGTGGGAGGCACTGGTAACAAATTTTTTTTTTTCCCACAAATGACTGATTTTCAAAAGCGTATACTTACCTCAGAAACCATCATGAACTTGATATAAGTGTATGTTAAAACAATTATGTAGGTAGGATAAGCATAGCTTCTCTTTTTTCATGAAACATTTTTTTTTTACAGCGCACTAGTTCTGAAATATAAGCAAAAAACATCAAAAAGAACCTTCCCCCAGGAGAGGGCACTGTTAGTATTTTGACCTCCTAACTAATCCAAACAAAGCTCTGGAGTAAGAAATGTTCACTTCCTTCATGCATTCTGCAATGTTCTCATTGACCGGACTATAGGATAGAAATGCCTGAATTCTTATGACCACTGCCAATGTCTCAATTATCCTCCAATTTGTATGTTTGTCACATAAAACTATTGAGCACACTATGCCATCGGATTTTTACAAATTTGTATTAAGGGGGGGGGGGGGGATGCCTAATAAAAATAGAATTCGTTTGTAAATTCATTTGAGTGCTACCCAGTACTCAATAATTGTCTAAATACTGAAGCTGTTTATAAGGTGTGAAGCCCACCAATAAGCTCAACACCTTGATCAAACCAATGGTAAATCGATAAATTCTGCACCCAAGAACACCTCCTGCTGAAAGATTTCAGCTCCAAATTCCAAATGGTTTAGACATAAAAGCAATAGAAAGAAAATTAATCATAAGTAATCATACCTACTTCATGTTCCTTTCACTTTCTTAGCCTTGGGAGATTTGTTGACAGTTTTCTTCTTATCATCATCACTAGGGTGATCTTCATATCTGAAAAGAAATAATGCACTCCAGTATTTCAATTTAATTCAAGTTTATAAACTAGCCCTTACTACCAGGTACAGTAGACTCTCTATTAACCAGCTGTCAGATTAACTGGCCACTTCGTTTCTCCTGTTGTCTTCAAGTCTTCACTCTCCACGTCCATCCCAGGTGAGGAGGAAAAAACATCTCTCATTCTTTATGCACATCTCGGCACTTCACAGCCGTCCCAGAAAATAACGAGAAGGGAAAGAACATCTCTCACTCGTCTTTTTCTATGAATTACATGCCAGTGAATAAAAAATAATACTAAAATCATTCACCGTTGTTTCACATTCAACAAATGAGTTTTGCCACACAGTATGCGGTGTTCTCGTATAGGTCCCTTTGGACGAAAATGAAGGAATTCTATCAACTGTCTATTTGCTTTCTATCAACTGCCTATAAATCAAAATTGTAACTTTGATTGGATTCTCCAAGATGATTTGCTAATTCAAATTTACCGATATTTTTCCTGAAATAATTTTCATGTTCGTCTATTCTTTCCCTGAATTTCCTACCAGTTTGACCGGAATACTCATGGCCGCAAGAAAATTTTAGTTGATAAATCCCACTTTTATCCTGCACACTGATTTTGTCTTTAATGGAACCTAGTAAAGCTTTAAGACTATTTTTATTTTTAAAACCACATTGTAACCCCTCAATGATAGAATGTTACCTACTTTATCAGACATTTTCCCATATTAAGATATACTCATCCATTGTTTTTCTTCCAAAGTTACATCTTCCCTAGCCAAATTGGAAACTTTGTCCCTACTCTTTTCCCTCAAAACCTTATCCCATGTGGTATCAACGAGATCTCCCCCGTGTCCATTACTTGCCGCCCTTAGGCCCTTTCCTTTCTCTCGACCAACGTGATCCAATCTCCCTTCACCTGTGAATATATAAGCTGTGTTCTTTCTAACGTACGCTCAGTTATTGTTTATTACTAATGATGACATTAGTTTATTACAATCTAACATTGTAACTCTTTATTTTCGTGGAATTAGACAGCATTCATCTTAAACTTCCGTTTCTTTTCTTTTCTAATATGTATGAGGGTATTTATGGCTTTAACTATAATCTACCAGTAACTCGAAAAAAGCAGGGAAAGACATTAAACAAATCCTGTTTCAAGGTTTGGTTCCCATATTCAAAAGTAAAGAAAGCACTGCCAAACCATCGGCTCTTCAGATTGTAGGGGGGGGGGGGGGGGGGGGGGGGGTGAACAAAATCAAAACAAGTGAGAAAAAATATCAGTTTTCAGTTTTCCAACGTCTTTCCCAAACAAATCTAACATTTGGATAGAACTCGCATGAATCACTCTTTATGTACCAAGAGATGATATCCAGTATCCCCATCTCATTCGCCATAACCTGAGAAGCCCAGGGTACAATAAAATGTAGTAAAAACTAGTTTCATGGATTCATAGAAACAAATATCAATAGCACCCATAATAATTTATATACACAAAGAAAGTAGAGTGAAGACGTATATGTTTTTATTCATTTCCCAGCTCTTCTTCTACCAATAAGAGAATTCATGTGGATGTACATAAAACGTTTTATTCAGATTTATTTCTGGAAAACCCAAGTAAGTACCTGAACATTAAGAGCAGGAGGGGGGGTTGGAGCAACTATTTTACTCACATCTCCTTCTCGCTTCCCAAATCTAGTGATATGAATAGTAATACTTGGAATTAGGATTAAATATCCACATGCGTTAGTGAAGATTATATTCAAGGCTGAAAAAATGGCAAATCCCCTTTTTGAACACACAACAACAATTCACGAATAATTATTGTACTTTATACTGAGTTATAAGATATACATATACATGCCATAAATATTGATGTTGAAAATTGAGTGCATAAAAAATACGAACATTGGTGAAGAATATTGTTAATTCAAGAATAATAGTTTGTATTTACAGACACGTAAACATACCGACAGCAGTTTCAGAAACTATATAATCAAAACTGCTAAAATAGCTTAGCTGAATAATAAATAGAAGAACTTTCAATGCTGACATTTTACGTTGAAAATATTGGCAGATAAATAAGTTTTCGAGTTACCATTTTAAAAATGTAGTACCTAGTTATATCAATATAAAGTAATATCCGAGTTCGGGTTCATACAAATTTATGATTATATCATGCTGGACAGTTTTTCTTCCAACCCTTGTGTCTCAAAAGCTAATTGTTTATGAGTGTTTCAACTCTTGAATAAAGAAAGCCAACACCAAAACTGGTTTTGTTTGTACTTCCAGGGCATTGTAACTCTCCACCATTTACAAACATAGATATCACACATACATTCCTATGACAGTCGTGAGTCACAAGTTTGCTATGACTCTCAGCTTGATAAGTGCACTTTAGTATTGTGATAACCATTGAAGAGTAGGTACACATTAACACCCACTATCTGTAGGATTCGTGAGACAATAGTAGTTTATATTTAATTATAGAAGAAAACCATGAAAATGTTAACTAAAACAGGTAGATCCAGTATCAATGGGCAGCAAACTTTGATACATTTAATGAGTTCGTTTATATTGCTGTAAATATGCTTAGACACGAAAACATTGCTACAAACTATTTGTTAACATTGACAAATTGTTCAACTTACTGGAACATTGTACTGATGTCTCCTCTAATGAGTGCTAGGAACAGAGGTGTACCAAGACACGCCGGAACTAGATAAAGAAGAGCTGGTTGAGCATGTTTAAAAACATGCATCACGAAGATTGTAGTGAGCAATCCAACAAAGTAAGCAATAAATGTGGCATAAAAGTAGAATTTAGAATTCTTCTTTCGGCTGAAAGAAAGCAAATACAATCGAAAATTAGAAAAAAAAGATATTGGTAGGTACCAATTGCATGTTCAACAATATTAACAATGTCAAAAGCTAAGATTGCCCCATGCCAAATTTAGGTCTATAAGAGTAGTACAAATAAATGATGAGTGCATTAATAACATGACTTTGTAGGTACCTAATGGTTAAACCTTGATTTTGTACCAAGCTTCTTCATAATGCTTCAAGAGATAATATTAGAGATACCTGAACACCTGAAGGCTCAAGGGGGCTCACAAATTTGGTCTCTCTATCTCAATATTTTCCTCATCACTTTTTAAATATCATGTAGGTACATATAAATTTCAAATCAGAATAAATTATTTGGTCAAAAGATTTTCAATAAAAGAGAAAAGGGCACTCACGAAAACCAACATGAATGGCAACAAATTTGTCATTTTAATTTGTACTTGTTGAACAAGCTTAGTGCCAACCTACAGCCAACTACCAATATTATAAGGATCATTTACCACACATGGCAGTCGTCGTTATGTCCTGCCCTCTGAGTTCAGGATCATTACGAGCAACATGAGGATTTAAGACACTGCACAAACTAGGAAGTGTCAGAAACAGTACACTGCTTACTAAACAGGACTTTTCAACAACTGCAACCCCTAACAGGATCTCCAGAAGCGGCCAAACTGTTCGGGTTGACCCACGAACATCGTTTAGCCTGAACCAGCCATTGAGGCTAGGACTACATAGGTGGGTACATATTGCAAGTATGTGAAAATGAGCTCCTAAGGTAGGGCTTAGAGTTTCTTGTAGATATTGGTCAGTGTATGCTCCTTCCCTTATGGGTCATACCATAAGAGGGAATAAGGATTTATGGTTTGACTAGGTATACTCCTGAGTTCTGGAGATCCGGATTCTATTGACCTCTCATATGGACTTAGGCCCTTGAACTTTCACAGTTCCGTATATATGAATGGAATGGAACCAGAAGCTTACAGTATGACTGCTTCCCAGCAAATTTGAAGTGGGCACAATATTAACCTCCAAATTGAAAGGAAGTACGGATATAGAGCAGAAGCTAACCGGTTTTCAAAATTAAACAAATAGAGTATTGCACAGCTGGGTCTTTGAGTTATCAGTTGAAATTCAATGAATAGATTAAAATTATGATAAAGAAACACAGGTGATTTGCGAATAAGCTCACGAAAGCAGTTTAAAAACATATATTCCTGACAACAAAGCATATAAATATGAATCTCCAATACAAATGCATGAACTAACACACCTGTTGTCAAATCGAAGGAGGAGTGCAATGAATATTCCAGGGATCACAATATCGCCAAGGCCAAGCATGGCAAAGTTGTTGGCTCTAAGACCATGCTCCAAGAGATCTTGAGGGAAGACAACTACAAAACATACAAATCATGAAATGTTGGCAATTGCAATCTCAAGTGGGCTACTAAGTGCTAATAAAGTGCTACCAAAAGCAATCATTAGTTATTTGTAGTAATTAATGGTTTATTAGATGGTTTAAATTAGAAATTGACGTTGAACGCAAAACCACTTAGGCCAGGTATCTAGAAACAGAGCTATCCCTAGGGCTAGCAAATCCGTGAGATATACTCGAGTCAGGGTTAATCTACGAAGCGTAACTGAATCACGAGTCAGGGTTAGGACAGCTGGCTCTGGGGTTAGACCAGCTGATATGATGGTCATCGTTGGTATACGATGTGACTCATATATCAATGGTATAATATATATACAATGCAACATATTTAGTTCAATGGAAACACTTATGTTTCACTAATGACATAATGGTGCATTATAAAAGCAAACATCCCTCACAACGGACGAGTACCTACCTATCTTTACAACCAAATACACTTCTTAGTGGTAACTAATGAATTTGGTAGTTGATGCAGAATTATAAGGTGTCGTGTCAAGTGCTAGCAAACACAAGTAATTGTTTGACTTGCATTAGGCCTGATTTTAATACTAAACTGTAGCACTATCTTGCCAAATTATAATCATTAAACGAAATCTACTATAGAATATCTAAAACTGCTTGGGACTAGAAGCCAACCGAGGAGACAATAATTAAAGTGAATTAAACACCTACACTTTACTAGTCCTTCTGTATTCAACAACCTTCTGACCTGCCAACTTGAAATTAATGAGGCAAAATAAGTCACCTAGATACTTGAGCTTCAGAAGTCCATCTTCAGGTGACAGAAGTTATAAATCCTCGATTTTGTAAAGTGAGAATACCATTGCTATTATATTGCTAATTAAATAAGCGAGCTGGGTTCGCATACAGCGCCATCATCCTTTCGTCCAATAGCCCTAGCTTATCACAGAGCTTATCCCGGCAATTGGCGCACTAACCCTCTCTTCAGCATTTGGTCAGGGATACCCCGCATTTGGAAGCTGACCCACATTCTATTTACGCCTTATTGTCAACAATGCAGCGGTAACCCCTGAAACCCGTTCTAGATACCCGGCCTTAGAGTAGACTGTTATCAGGAATGGTTAGTAACTAAACTTTGAGTATGAATTTCAATATAATCTCTGGCAATTAGAAAATGATAATAAAAATTAAGTATTTTCATAAAACTGAAAAATTGGTCAAGCTAAATAATTGCAACACAGAAAGATGCTGAATAAGCCATATTCATCAGAGAATTAAATTCTTTACAATAATCGTTCGGAGTTGGTTTTAACCCTTTTCTCGTACAACTGTTTCTGAGCTATTTGTAATAATGAAGTTAATTTAATGTAAAAGTAGACATTTTTGGATAAATTTCATAGATCTTTATTTTAATGCAAGACCTTAAGTGCAAAAGATGCAGAACAAAAAATTAGTACAACTTACGTTTAATTGGAGCTTCAAATGATTTTGCAACAGTAACCATGACGTTTGTCCCAAAGACCCAAAATATGTCGTACACAAATAGCCCACAGAGCAAAATGCAACCAGTTACAACATTATTCAAATGTAACATTTCCACACCACTGATAGCAAATGCAATGCCAAATAAGTTATTGACAATCCAATGCTGAAACAAAGGAAGCATGTACAAATGGTAATTTAATTGGCTGTAAAAACCAATGATGATGTTGATTCAACATGAAATTGAGGTTGAGTACAGGTGCCAGTCTTAGTAAAGATTGTACAGTGAAGGAAGCTGTTCCTTCTGGATTCTTAAAAGTTGAGATTTCTACCTATATATATATATATATATATATATATATATATATATATATTTTGTGTGTGTGTGTGTGTGTGTGTGAGTGTGTGTTCGTGTTTGGTATACTTAAGGGGGTGAAAAATTTAAAGAGGGTGAGTGTAAAGTGGAAGAAGTGTGATGTATGAAGAGGTTTGAGAGTTTTGAGTACCTAAATTGTTGAGGAAAGCCCCCCACAGCCAAATCACAGATGGGCTGTGATGGGCTCCCCCCAACAATCAGGTGGTGAGTTCACTTCTTCCTATTGAGTCCCGGCTCTCGTAATCCTCCCATTACTGCTATGTAGGAGGACTCCCAGGCCAGTCTGTCACATGTCGATGTATTGTTGGGCAGGGCTCGGACAACTTGAACCTTGTAGCACTCATCAAAGTTGGTATCATGGGTCCGAGCATGTTTGGCAATTGGGAGGTGAGGTTTATGCCTAATAGAGTCTCTATGTCCATTCATGCGGATAGAAAGAGGGGTCATCGTTTCTCCAAGGTAGAATGCATCACAACTCTGGCATTTGAGGTTGTACACTAAATTGGAACTTGTACAAGAGGCTGATGTTCGAATTTGATAGGAATTTGGGGTATTAGATGTAGTTAACGTAGTCGAATCATCAATTAAGGGGCACGTTTTACATCGGGGTCGGTTGCAGGGGTGGGTACCAGGGAGTTCATTATCAAAATTATTATTATTATTGAGTATAGAGCCTAAATTTGGGGGTCTTTTGAATGTTAGGGAAGGAGGAGAAGTTAGTAAACCTTTGGTTAAGGTATTATTGGAGATAATAGGGAATAATGACTTTAAAATGGGTCTCAATTTTTCGATTCCTGGAAAGTATGTTGTAGTTAAATTTTGAAATTTGGGGGCTTCTGAAATTTTTGGTCTAGGGTTAAAGGAGGATGTTGCTGGAAGGATCCGTTTTTGAAGTAGATTGGAAGGGTACCCACGATCTAGTAGAGCCTTATGGAGGTTCTTCAAATACTCCTGTTTATATTCGACTGTACTGCAAATGCGAAGAGCTCTTATTGAAAGGGAAAAAGGTATTGAATATTTGGTGTGGGGGGGATGACAACTGTCAAAATGAAGATATTGTTGTTTATTAGTGGGCTTTAGATGGATGGAAGAATCTAATTTATTATTATCATTATTTAGGACCAAATTGATATCTAAAAAAGTTACATTTGTCGTTGAATAGTTATATGTAAATTGTATATTATATGAGCTGTTTAAATTGTCCATGAAGTAGATGAGTGACTCTTCACCATGCTGCCACAGGAAGAATCCATCATCTATATACCTTTTCCACAGCAAGGGTTTCAAATTACTATTGCTCAAAAATTCCTGTTCCAGATGTCCCATGTAAAGATTAGCGTAAGAAGGAGCCATCTTGGTCCCCATGGCACATCCTGAATTACGCTAATCTTTACATGGGACATCTGTGAACAAGATTTTTTGAGCAATAGTAATTTGAAACCCTTGCTGTGGAAAAGGTATATAGATGATGGATTCTTCCTGTGGCAGCATGGTGAAGAGTCACTCATCTACTTCATGGACAATATAATATACAATTTACATATAACTATTCAACGACAAATGTAACTTTTTTAGATATCAATTTGGTCCTAAATAATGATAATAATAAATTAGATTCTTCCATCCATCTAAAGCCCACTAATAAACAACAATATCTTCATTTTGACAGTTGTCATCCCCCCCACACCAAATATTCAATACCTTTTTCCCTTTCAATAAGAGCTCTTCGCATTTGCAGTACAGTCGAATATAAACAGGAGTATTTGAAGAACCTCCATAAGGCTCTACTAGATCGTGGGTACCCTTCCAATCTACTTCAAAAACGGATCCTTCCAGCAACATCCTCCTTTAACCCTAGACCAAAATATCAGAACCTAAATTTCAAAATTTAACTACAACATACTTTCCAGGAATCGAAAAATTGAGACCCATTTTAAAGTCATTATTCCCTATTATCTCCAATAATACCTTAACCAAAGGTTTACTAACTTCTCCTCCTTCCCTAACATTCAAAAGACCCCCAAATTTAGGCTCTATACTCAATAATAATAATAATTTTGATAATGAACTCCCTGGTACCCACCCCTGCAACCGACCCCGATGTAAAACGTGCCCCTTAATTGATGATTCGACTACGTTAACTACATCTAATACCCCAAATTCCTATCAAATTCGAACATCAGCCTCTTGTACAAGTTCCAATTTAGTGTACAACCTCAAATGCCAGAGTTGTGATGCATTCTACCTTGGAGAAACGATGACCCCTCTTTCTATCCGCATGAATGGACATAGAGACTCTATTAGGCATAAACCTCACCTCCCAATTGCCAAACATGCTCGGACCCATGATACCAACTTTGATGAGTGCTACAAGGTTCAAGTTGTCCGAGCCCTGCCCAACAATACATCGACATGTGACAGACTGGCCTGGGAGTCCTCCTACATAGCAGTAATGGGAGGATTACGAGAGCCGGGACTCAATAGGAAGAAGTGAACTCACCACCTGATTGTTGGGGGGAGCCCATCACAGCCCATCTGTGATTTGGCTGTGGGGGGCTTTCCTCAACAATTTAGGTACTCAAAACTCTCAAACCTCTTCATACATCACACTTCTTCCACTTTACACTCACCCTCTTTAAATTTTTCACCCCCTCAAGTATACCAAACACGAACACACACTCACACACACACACACACACACGCACACACACACACACACACACACACACACACACACACACACACACACACACACACACACACACACACACACACACACACCCACACAAAATCATTCCAGACCATCATTTGTACCTACTCCTTCCTGCCATGCTTCCTCCACTCCTCATTCTACGACCCAAGAACCACCACACGGACAAGCAATACAGGAAACAAGAAGAATTTTCTACTACTTCTTCACTAGAGCTGACGACGCTGACACAGCGAAATCTTCTTCTATTTGTGAAATTTCTTTCTTGAATAACAATTTATAAAGTTCTGTAGAACCAACGAACAATTTGTTTGTATATATATATATATTATATAACTATATATATATATATATATATATATATATATATATATATATATATGAGGAACATACTTGGAGAATCTATCCCGTAAGTATTGATCATTACCCATGAAACGCTATGTAAGAAGAGTATGGAGTTGCCAAATAGCTGGCAAACAAGTAACTCAACAGTTAAAACTGCAACAGACACTTATCAACTATCTATCACTCCTACAGAAACCATAGCCCACGTTGTCTATTAACGATTCTCATTCTACATCTTGGAAATAAACTGCATTTTGATAAAAGAAAACCAAACTGCTAATCTCTCAGTAAGATAAAAGGTTAAAACTGAATATAAAATATAGGTTGCAAATCACGGAACATAAGAAAGTGATTTTAGAGCATAACAGAATTAAAAACACAGCTAATTGTTACGAAAATGTTTACTATTTCTGTCTTGGATAGCCCTTCTAACTCATCACTGTTCCATGGTTATACACTAGATGAAATCCATGGTACATTTAAATTAATACAAAAGAAGGCAACAACCTACCAAAATAGAGTTATTGCAATAAAAAAGATCAGTGTGTCAGTAGACAATCTGAGGATAACAAGAGCTAATCATCATCATTATCAACTTGCAATGGTACATGATAATCCTACCTACCGAATGAAAAATATTGAAATAAAATAAACACCTACCTACCCTTCACTAGTCTATGTTTATGCAGCAAAATTTAAAATTAACTCATTAGTTGATCAGGCAATTCCATTATCAGTTGGTCGATCGTCGAGTTCACAAGGGGATTTTAACTATGTTTACATGTGATTTCATTCACAAACAAGTTGACGTTCTTTTTTCCTGCCAAAAGTGAAAGTGAACGAATAAATTCATAGCGATCTGGGAGGGCTCATTTAATTCATAGTAGATAATATACCCCTCAATAACAAACAGAAAAACACTATTTTTATTTCGACAGTTATTGTGAATTCGATTTTTCAATATTTCAGCCCTTTAATTTCTATTGATCAAAGGTGATGCCGAAGATCCAGGACTAACTAGACTCCATATGTCATTTTAGACCCAAGTTTCATAAACGATGGTCTAGTTAGAAGAAAAGCTCCCAACGGGTTTAAGGTTTATTATTTCAATTATAAACCTTTGTAATCAAACAAGAAAAAACAATTTTTTAACAACCCTCCCCACTTCACAATTTGTTGGATTACGTTTCAAAATGCATAGAACCCAAAAAACGAATTTAAACAAATCCGTACATTCACAGCTTTTTTGCAAACTATTTTACCAAAGTTAATGAAACGAGTCAAAAATCACACCTGGAGTCTAGTTGGCCCTGAATCGTTAGCAACAGTTTTGATCAATCCTAAAGGTAATATTGAAAAATTGAGATCTCGAAAACTTTCAAAATATCCCTATTATGATATTACTTTCTTCTGTTACTTATTGATAAAGATCACTTCGATGAATCGAATGATCCCACCCAGATTGCTGTACGTTCATCATTTGTCTTTCCTGCAAAATGATGAGCAAAGGGACCTCAGACACTTATTTCTTTTCTAATCGTCCTACATCCTACAAAGCTGAAATTCGAAATAGAGCGGCTTTGGGGCACCTAGAAGACCACGGCAGAGGTACCGCAGACCACTATCAGCTGGGACTTTTTTTCTTCTCCTTTCGACTAACTGAAATACAGTAATTGTAGTAAAGGATTTTTCATGCAAAAAACAAACTTAGTTTCAAATCAATAGAGAGACTAAGCAAATCTTCTAAATGGTGGGAAGATCAATTCGTCAAAAAGCATTGGTTTATTAATATCTTCTCAAAATCATGAAATTAGAGGGTCTAGGCAGGGTCAATAGGTGAAGCCCTTAGATAATGTACTATAGAATGCGGACTCAATTATAGACCAGTGATCTGAGTTGAAGGGAAATAAACTGTGTAATAATTTGCACATTCATTTGCATCATTATTGAAAATAACAAACCCATATCGAACCACCACACAATCAGTTAACATCTAGGAACTGCACTTCTATGTTATCACATCAATAAAAAGACTTTGGGAAGTTAAAGATGACAACCTGATACCCACTAGTGTGCACTATTGCCCATTTCATGACCCCAAAGACTACCTCTTCCGACCTGAGGTAAATTTCCTTCTTGCTTCTAACACAAAAGTAAACAATAGTATTTAAAAAAATTGCTGCTGCTCTGTACATGTAAAATTTAAAAACATAAATGCAAACTCAATTACCTTTTCATAGACATACCAAATTCCAACCAGTGAACAACACACCAAGCACACCATATCGTATGTTGTGAACTCATAATCAATCAGATTATTGGTGTTATTTGATACAAAAGTCAAATGAAAGGGTATATTTGGGATAGTTGCTGGAACTAATGACGATATGATGGGGCTGTAAAAAAAGAAGAGAATAAAAATTATGAGATTGTAGGAGGCCACATAACTCATCAATACCATCCAGTGTGATTTAGACCTGCCTTGCAAGATGACATAGGGCAAGGACACCCAGAACAAAGAAGTAGCCAGTCAATAGCAAGTTGATATACTCTTTTGAAAATATCTGAAACAATAGACAAAAACATGTACCTAAATGGCAAATTCTCTAAATGTATACATTCAATCGTTAGTACTATCCCCAACTTCACTAAAACTAGAAATCTGTAGGTGGTATATGAAAATAGAAAACCAGAGGCATAATTTTTTTCCATTTACAGCTCGTAGTAGTGTTTTCACAAACAACTGCTACCTGGCAAGTAAAATACAAGACTGAGGGAAATTGAGAAAACGAAAACTAAAAAAAGGACAATTGAATGGAAGACCTATCAACATCCTCAGCCTTGATTTGAATCAGATAAACCTATATATATATATATATATATATATATATATATATATATATATATATATATATATATATATATATATATATATATATATATATATATATATATATATATATATATATATATATATATATATATATATATATATATATATATATATATATATATATATATATATATATATATATATATATATATATATATATATATTTCCAAGTAGGAACTGCGAGGTAGACTGCTTACCTGAAAAAATATGTATAGAGCAAATAACGCCACACTCGCCATGAATGGGAACATAGCAGCATCTTTTTGGGTCATTGTATCGGGCTTTTCTCCTGATTTCTAGAAACAAAAAGAAGTTAAAAATAAAATAGAATCACTTCACAGCTTTAGAGGCCGATTAGAAAATTGCGAAAAATTTCATGCACAATAAACACTGGAATCACTACCTACTTCCGTGAATAGCAATAACAAAACGCTGATACTCAATCATTGAACTACAATAATTCATAGTTTGAATTCAGTATATTTTATGCGTTCCAATGGGCAATTTAACTTGCCTTATTTTAATCCAGTAACTGAAAGATCTCAATAACAGATTATTAAAATGGTCCAATATGAAGGGTATCGGATGAGGTAGAAAGTGGACAAAACACCAGCGTAGGAACAGCATGACATGACCAATCAAAGCCTACTTTTTTTGAAATCGATATTTTCCTTGAGATAATGTTTGCCGATAGAATGGTCATTTGAAAAAGTAGAAGCAACTATTGCAATTGCAAGACCACCTACTTACGATTTGTAGGAAACTCAAATGGAATTTCTTCAAGGTAGTAGGAAGAAAAAGAAGGATTTGTGTACCAATCTGCAGATGAGATGGCAGTCTACCTTGTAGGGGTGGGGAATATTTAATGTAACCGCTTCAAATAACCATTAGCCTAATATCTGATAACCTATTACCAGAAAAACCATTTTGAGAACTGAGAACACCAGAACGGAACGGGAGTGGGTGAGTGGAGCTTCTTCTCTTCAATCAATCAATCAATCCTGCTTAGATTGATTGTGAGCCTGAAAATCCAGCGGAAACCCAGTCTACGTTGGGTGCTGAAAAGGTTCCCGAATCGCCGGTAACCTATTATTACCAAAATAACCTAATACCACAACCTATTACCAGACGGTCACTGTTACTCGATAACCTATTAAGCTAAGTGTACACCTGAGACAAAATCTCGAGAGAAAGTCTCGATACCAATCTCACGGAGTTGTCCACTTGAGACCGCATTCGCTCTCGAGACTGATTCGTGAGACTCGATAGCCCAAGGAGTCTCGAGACATGGAATGTTTCATTTCCACTTGAGAGTCCGTGCGGTGACTGCAGTCGTGCAGATAGAGATAGTTTTTGTGTAAAAACAGTTGTGAAATTTTCTTGAATGGATTCGCATCAAGCCCTTGCTTTTATAATAGCGTACAAAATTGCTAAAAAGCGGAAAATAAAAAGTGTTGGGTGAGGAAATGGGTGGATCGACGGGGTGAAATGGGGGTATGTTCCACACTTGTAAACGAGTTGCGACTGGAAGATGCCCAACAGTTCCAGAATTTCATTCGGATGTCAGCAGTGCAATTTGAGCTGCTTCTGGATTTGTTGAAACACCAGATAGTTAAACAAGATACGAAATTTCGAGATGCGACAGTTCACAATTTCGACATTCCACAGAAATTCTTCTGCCTCGTAAAGATGGATTAGCTCCATCACTTCCTCATCAGTCCACTCCTTTTTGCCCTTATTCATTTTTATTTCAAAAGAACAACAAAAAACAGTCGGACAACACAAATATATCAGTATAAACACAAGTCAAGTCTCCGAGACCTTGAAAAATCTTCTGGCGCTGGCAGAAGACTGGAGACCAAGTCTCGAGACCAGGAAACCGCATGTCCACATGTGACCTGTGCACTCGCGGAGACATCTTCCTACTTGTCTCCGATACTGCTCTCCGGGCCACGTCCATTTGCGATTCGAGTCTCATGACTACTCTCGAGACTGTTTTGTCTCAGGTGTACACCTAGCTTTACCAAGAAATAACCGCATTAGCCTATACCACCAACTACCTTGGGGATCCTGCCCCCCCCCCCCCCCCCCCCCCCCCCCCCCGCTGACGAACAACTTTCAACCAACCAAATCTTCTCTTAGTTTGCTCAAGTGAGGAGGAATAGGCTTTCTGTAAAAATGTTTTTCAATAACTGATATTCCTGGGAAGTGTTAACCAGGAAGATTTTTTTGTATATTTTTTTGCTGTACAATAATTTAATTACTAATACTTATTCATTTTTGCTACGTCAGTTGAATCATGTTTTCAATAAGAGATTCCGCGATTTTCATTCGATACACATTAATAAAATCACTTGATCCTTTATCTTTGCAATAGAAGAAAAAGCATTCCACACAATACGTATTTTTTCCATTAACGTTTTTCTGTAAAGATTATTGAACAGGTATTTTAGAATATCGTGCCTTCCCAAACCAGCGAGAAGACTGGTCATGTTTAGAATAAGTTGAAGCAGCAGCTTTTCTCAAGATATATGTACTGTAGAACATGTTCAGGATACCCCACATATGTACATGGAGGGTGGAGCACGCTTCCCAAGTTCAAGCTGACCGCCGATCCAAATCCTGGAACATTTTCAAAGAGTACCTATACTAGAATAGATATAACTTCCGTATTGGGCAGTGGGGCGTTCTGGTCTATCTCCCCTTGGCTAGCTTCCCCTCCATACGATTCCAATACGGAAGTTGTATCTATTCAAATATAAGCTTTCAATTTGTCTCCTGTGACTCAAACGAACTTTGTCCTGTCCTGTTCTAACTTGCCCTGAACGTAAAAGCAAGTTCTATTGCATGTTCGAGCTGCCCCCCTTAGAGCTACTCAAAACAAGCATGGAAGAGGAAGAAACAAAAATCTTTGTGAACTAGTTGCTCCTGTCCTTAGGTTTGGATACCTTCCATGCTGCTCATGGACCACTCGAATGCATAAAGCGGCCCATTCACGATCCTGCTGCAGGTGAGGGGAAGTGCAACGAAGTTCCCCTCTTCGCTCTCCTGCCTCAGAGTGCGTTCTCCATACACGATCCTTCATTCCCAGCTCAAACAGAAGGTTTCCCGCCAGTATACGTTATTCTGAGGTAGGTAATCTATTTTCCTGTGTTGGCTGGTGATTAGAATATGGAAGGTCTTCCGGCAGCTCCACACACGCTCGGACCTAGCAGGTTGATATGGTGGGGGACCACGGACCGCCGGATGGTCCGATGGGAAACCCATCCGACGAGCTCTGCAGGACACCTGCAGTAGGAAGGCCTTCCACACACGTCCTGCACGCCTCCCGTGCAAGAAGAGAGGGAAGTTTTTGGTTCCCCTCGCTTCCTGCAGCAGGATCGTGAATGGGCCGCTTGACCACCTTGACCCAGGGGCGACTAGCGGGCCATTATCGAACATCGCATGCAAATGGCGCACTCAGAGCCCCGAGGATAAGCTACGGATTCGTGTCTTATGGTCAGCTGTCTACCAAACCGGCCACACGTCAACTTGGACGGCCGGGATCAAATGCTCATGCACACAGTGATCTTAGCATGCCCTACTTACACCTACAACAAAGCTACGGCTGCCATATGTTATGATCTAAACTGCACACATTTAGTACTACGCAGGGAAGTTATATTGTTGAAAATGAAAAGTTGAAACTCCAGAATCATGGGAAAGCCATTTACCTACAGAATGAGCGTAGCAGATGTCGAAATTTGGCATCTATTTAAACTTCAGAAAATGGAAAAATACGTGACCATACCACCCAACTAACTCGGTTCGCAGGGAAATTAATATAATTCGTAAAGAGTCATAATATTTAGCGGACAACATTGAACTATCAACCGAACCATCTCATGTTTGGAAATACACCTAGTATCTCATCTGAGGAGTGCAATATCTTATAATACCTTGTGTTGCTGTTTCTTCTCTTTATGGTGCTTGACAGAGCGCACAGAGCCGAGGGCGATGGGAAACAATGCCATGATCACAAGGCTAGCATATGCCACTGCCATACCTTCCGGAGTCGCAGGGATTTTAATATTTTCATTCTTAGGTATGTCTGTATTGTTTAAACTGTCCACAATATTAACTTCCGGATCGTTAGTTGCCATAATGACGGGAATGAAAACTGAGCTAAATTGTAGAAGAAAAACCAACTGTCAGCGGAACTACTAGAAAAGCTGTCACCGTTCGAAATGAGAGACCGACAAACGAAGCCGATCCTCGGTTTGAATGTCAGGAATGAAACACGTTAGCTTAGTTTGTTGGAAGTCTAGTATTTCTTATTCGTTGTCAACTTCGCTTTCGAGTTGAGTACATGGAGTTCATGAGATCCACATTCCAAATAGTGGAGGCATGGAGCTAAGAGCAAACAAAACTCCACTTCTGAAGTCCATAGGCGTCGCACTGGTGGGGGAGAGAGGCACCTTCCCCTCAACATTGTAAAAAAAAAAAATAATAATAATAATAATAATCCATGGTTTTGTGGCTGAGAAACTCAAATGAAATAAGCCTCTGGTACTAAATCTTTAGTGTAAATAAATTGAATAGTAAATAAACTTAGTTTAAACATAGCACATAAGTCATTTAAAGCACTAGAATGAAGTGACATACAAACATACTTTTCTCCCCCTATTAACTTAGTTACCTAAATGAAAATTTATTATACCGTTGGAAATATGAGATCCTGGCGCAGTTTTTAGGCTTACTTGTAAAAATTCACGCCTCTAATTACTGGGACCTTAAGAGCGTTGAAAAAACCAAAGATTTTCAAAAATTGACCTATTTTACTTCTTAGGCTGATTTATCTGTTCAATCCAAGTAAAAATTGTTGATTTCGCATCAGCAAGATACGAAATTTAATGTTCTTTCCAACAGACTCCTTACATTTGATTTTACTCACAAAATTAAGAGAGTTACGGCCGTTTTAAGGCCATTAGGTCGAAATCATGAAAATAATTTTAAAATGGAAAAGACGGTTTTTTAGTAAAATGAAAAAAAAAAAAAAAACTTCTAGGAGACATTTTTGTTCAGAAATTAAGCTTCGTTCTCAGTGCGCGTTCTAACAGTTCTCGAACTCATGAGAACTGGGACGGGGAGTCCCGGGGAGTTCCGGAACTTGTGGAACCGCGTTCTGCACTGCGAACGATTTCAGAACTTGGAAGTGGAATAACCTGTGTTGTTTGTAACCTCACTCAACTCGTGTTACCTTCCAGTGCTCCCTTTTCGAATATGTTTAGTGCCCGTACATAAATAATTCTTGATGCCTATTACTAAAGTATTGCAATTAATAACAAACCGGCAATGGGTCCAAAAATGATTGAAAATTTTTTTCATTGAAATCCGTTTTGAGACATTCTGAAACGAATCCTAGTGTTTAACGCGTTTTCATATATGTATACACGCATGTGTCATTCCAGAAGATATCCTTAGGATTGAGATAAAAATCCCTTTACTACTTACATTTCATTATTTATTTGCTGAAAATCGATCAAAGCTCCCCAAAAAAGCTAAAATTCCCAAATCTTTTTTGAGTCGCAGATTACCTATTATTTAGAACGAATTTTGTTGCCATAATGTTGGTTATTACGATTTCAAAGTGTTCTAATTTCAAAACTATGTAGGTACCTAACGTAATATAGGTACTAAGATAATTTACGAGATTCGCTCGTACGATCATGCTGCATGACTGGAACTTTTTTTTGCCATACCTTGCCATAAGGACCGAAGTGGTGATGGTAGAGGGTGCTGGCCTGAAAACGGTGGGCTAACTCTTCCGCGAGCCCACGGCTTATTCTAAAGTGGTAAACGAACTCTTCGTCGTCAAACCTTGGCACGATTTTCTCAAAAAAATTTGAGTTTCTTGGATGTAGACGAGATCCAACTATAACTTCGATCTCGTCCTCATCGTCTACAAACCACGGAACACCATCGTCGAAATTATCGCTATCTGTACTTGACGAGCTAGTTGACATTTCGAATTATAGAATAGTTTGGTAACGTATAGAGACTGAAAGAGAATGAAATGAAAGAAAGAGAATGAAGCTGAAATTGTTATGATCGATGAAGCGAATAAAACGATATAAGGTTGTTTAATGAATAAAGTCGATGGAGACGAAAGTTGTTTATTCCACGAGATCCGAAAAATAGTGAAATGCGCATGCGCTAATTACGTCCTTGCGTTCGAGTTCTCACAGTTCCGAAAAAAAACGGGAACTATCAGAACCGTTCGGAACTGGGTTCCGAAGACACTGCGAACGCAGAACTCGGCGTTCTTGGCGTTCCGGAACTGGGCGTTCTGGCACAGCGAACGACAAAACTCTACTGCGCTTGCCCAGAACCGTTCCGAACTCCCAGAACGCGCACTGAGAACGAAGCTTTAGTTGTAGAGTCGAACCCTGGCCGGTGGTGCGACCTTAATGTGTACACCCTGTATATTACGCTAAGACAATTTTTTTGGAGAGGGGGAAATACTCTGTAAATGACGAAAATAATTAAATTAATTGACGTTCAGGACCCGGCTTCCAGGGCTGTTCACTGCTGCTTCAAACGTCCTTTTATCCCTTATTGATTGAAAAACTTGATATCATCACAATTGTTAGATGTCACATGTACAAGGGTAATTCAGATAATAAGGTTACAACTGCTGTTAAATGTCGAAAAATGCATATATTTCAATCTAATTTACAGGTTATCTTTCAAAATATGTGCTTATTTTTCTACGTAATCTCTTTCTAGTTCAAGACACTTCATCCTGGGTACCAGCTTTTTTATACCCTCAACTTATATGCTTTGCTCCACCTCTGAAAGCCACTTCTCCACTGTAGTTCCTTAGGCCATGATTTCCACCAACACCCCTTTCCTGTTCAAAACACAGATGCCATGATCGTACGCTCCGGTTTATTTTTATTGGGAGTGGGTAACTGGGTATGGCGCCATTGTTGGGATAGCCTTTTGTGTCTCTGGGGTATACATACCCAAGTTTCGTCCCCAGTCACAATCGGGTCATGGAATGCTCCACCCTCCATTTCAGAACGATGAAGAAATTTGTGTGCAGCCGAAACACAATTTTGGCGATGTTCCAGAGTCAAAATTTTTGGTACCCATCTTGCATGTAACTTCCTGTAATCCAGTCTTTCCGAGATAATTTCACCCATAAGGCTTTGCGAGATGTGTGGAAACAATTCATGAAGGTTGCCAATGGTCACCTGACGATCAGTGCAAATTTTTTCATAAAATTGCTGCAGAAGCTCTTCTGAAATGAAAGACCCCCCCACTCCTCCACTCCACTCCTTCCTCCACTTAAAAACATGCTGACCTGACATTATCTCAGGTCCAAAAAATTCCACAAGCTGAAGATGGATTTTGGAGGCAGATTCGTGAGGCAAAGCGAGGAACTTGATGACTGACCGAATCTCACATCAGCGGTACCAAGGTGGAGTGAACAGCACTTTCAGAGGTTGACGGGATCGGTTGCTGTGACGACATTTTGCAAGGGGCTGACACGAGATTATTTTGACTGTTGGGAACCCCCCCTACATGTAGGTAAGCCAACCTTAACAAACAAAATCCTATTCACCCTCTAGAGGACTTGTATTTTCTAGATAACCCTCGTAATATGAAACTCATTTTAGAGTTGATTAAATCAAAATGCGAACCTGGAGGATCAAATTAGGATCATTTTGCCCTAGGGAACGCTCGGTTTGAAAGGGTTTACAAGAAACACTTTCCTAAAATTTCAGCAGCATAGTCAATTTTATACTGATTAGTTAGGAGTGAAAATTATGTTAATCTGTAAAAAAAATAAGTTTTTCTTAAAGAACTTGAGGGTTTTCTTGAGAATGTCCTTTATAATCCATTTGGCTTGGATTCACACTGAATCGAATTCTTGAAAATCTATACAGTTCTGTTTAACCGAGTCTTAATCTATAACTAACTAGCTTTCCCCTGAAAACATAAATTGAGCATAACAAAAAAAACTTATCATTTTTGGGTTAAAGTGTGATACTTTGTATGAGTAGGTAGATCACCTTAGATAGAGTTGGGTACCTCCACCTATAAATGGTACCATTCGATTTAGCGTGAGAAAACAGGTAGAAATCTACCACAAACTTGTTATTCATGGAGGGTAATTTTTCAAGGAAACCCTCGATTTCTTTGAGAAAAAACGCCTTTTTTTAAACATTAAAACATAATTTTCTCCTGTAATTGGCAAAGTAAAAGTAAAATCAACGGTAGGTACTGCTGAAACGCTGAAAAGTTGAGAATGATTTTCCTTTTACAAAAATGGGAAAAATTAATTTTCGAAAGAGTGTAGAGCCATTTGTAAAATGCAGTTTTTTTTTCTTGTGGAAAAATCTTCACAAATGAGTGAAAGGAATTTCGTGATTTCTCACCAATTAAACAGCGAATGAAGTGGCTCCTGTGATGGACCATGTATAAATTTTACCTACAATGATCGAAGAAGATCTCCCTACTTCTATTTCCGACACTACTGCCTCAAGTCCAATCTTGTCTATCTGATAAATTGGGAACCCGAATCGTTGTCAAGTTTGTATCCAGTTAGATAACTTATCCTCCCGTTACACCGCGCTCTTGCGTTTGGCATCAGTAGAGTCGATTTGATCACAAATGTTTAAGAAGATACTCTTTCTAACAAAAACCGAGATCTCAGATAAACCTTCATAGTGTCCATGGAGTTATCCGACATGGATTTTGAACAACGAATTTGACTCCCTCCAATAACGTGAAACCAATAACATGAAAATAGATTAATTGAGCAAAAGTGATCACAAAAACAAGGATCTACCACATATCACACACCAATGGACACACATCTCTCGGAGATAGTTTCACGAAAAGAGAAGAGAGAAGGAGAAGAAGGAGTAACGTGAAACCTACATTCACGGTTACCTATTATCAACAACGCAATTGTCACGCTAAGAAAGTAATAAAACTTCGATACATATGTTCATTAGCATGATTATTGTTTCAGCCAAAGGTAATCACAATGGGATTAATTCATATTCATAGCTCCTAAACATACGTTCTGTTATTTTCATGTTAAACTCGACACGTAGAGGTGAAATATATTAGTTCTCAAACTTGTTAGTTGCGGGTATATTTATATTTGGCGGCTATCTGTCAACAGTATTTCAGGGGAATTAAATGCGCAAGCGCTTGCATCATGGCGTCCTAAAACAGGTTCATCTACTGGGAGCTTTCATGCCGATCGATAAACATGGTTGATCGGTGGAATTAAACCTGAAAGTGTTAATACCTACTGATTTGGTAGTAAAACGCCCGGATAGAGTTTGAAATGAGTTCCAATCATCGGTCGCGACATCCCACCGCTTCAGGCCTTGAGTTTGGCTGTTGAATGGCCTTTATCGTTCACGCAGGTGCGTACGCAGCCGTACTATTTCGTATTATCTGGGCCTGCTCAGACTCTTAGCTCTGCCAGGAGCGGGCAACTTTATAACTCAATATTCATTCTCAACCGCAATGTTTGGTTACTAACAAACTCGTTCATTTCAAAAATGAAGTATATTCTCTCCCTTATCGACCTTTTCCTCCGAGGCCGTCAGAAACTTTTTGACATTAAGTGCGTTCCTGTCAACCTTGATGTTTGGTTGCTATCATTGTGTTTATCAACAATGAGCTTTAACGGAAATTAATTCTCACCGATGTTAATTCATGCTTTATTCGGCTCTAATATATCTAATCCTGAACTATAAAATGCGATACAGGTCTCCTTTTTATAAATGTATTTTATTTCCGCCAACGAGAAAAACCTATTTTTACGTATTCAAAAATTTGCCACTTTGTATTAGTCACCTCTTGCCTACCTGAAACCGAAAATCGCTCATGATTTTAACCATTCTAACCGTTTATTACGACTTATTGGTGACCCGATTTCTCTGTCACCCATGGACAATTTGAATGTATAGAATCGTATTAGTGTTAGTCATAGTTTTACGACGACGATCTGTGATACTACCGTCTCGGAAGTAATAACGTAAGCCCAACTTCTATGGTACCTACACAACATTAAATTGAAGCTGATAACAGGTGAGGTGCGCTCGACAACAACAAAATTAACTCACTCTCTCTCTCCTTCATAATACGATACGCTTCATTGCCACTATCAGCGTTATCATGAGCGACGCCAACCCCTCCGTTGTTTTTAACGACACTATAACGAGAGTAGGTATTAAATCATACAACCAAGGGATCTAAAAATTGCCGAACATTACATTTTTCTACCCCTAAAACATCTCCAGTTCTAGGTTACTTCATATTTACAATATTATTTATTCATTTCAAAACGTACTCGTAGGTGTAGGAGTACGTCTATAAAAATGTATCATGGAATTGGTTTTGATACCGTTTCCAGAAAGATGAGTAATGAAAGGGCACTCCTTGCGTTGACATACGTATAGTAGTATGCAGAGATAATATTTCAATATCTTTCAGCATATGCGTGTCATAGCCTTGAGCATTAAATAGATTATACATATTATATTCATATATTGCTTTATATATTCATTATATAGAGAAAATTCGTATTAAGTAGTCCATGCAATCTATATGTACGTAACAGCTCGGCCGTCGCGTACTTTGTTGGCGCCCGGGGCGAGATTTCGTTAGCGCCCCCCCCGACAATTTACTAGTGGTACAGAGATAATACAAGATAAAAGCTGAAACTTACAACACAGTGCAGTTCATTATTAGGCTATTTAAACAGTATGGGTACAAACAAATAAATATTTATTTGTTACATCCAACGAACAGTATTCAAAATTCTGTTTTACCCAATTTCGAAAAAAATAAGTTTCCCTGGCTGTAGCGCCCCCCTGGTCAGTAATACAGTACAGTACTTTGAGTATAGGAAAAAAGTCGAAAATCCTATCGTTTGATAATCATTCAATGGGGGCATTAACCGGTCTCTACATACCTCTCGAGTACGGTTTGAAAGGTTGCCAGACTCAGCATGCTGTTGAGTGATAATCTTGGATAGACAAAGATCATTTTCGAAAGGCAACAACTCCGGGTTCAGTCGGGTCACTTGTTCAGTTATCATCCCCGAAAGTTACACTCCAATTTTTCATGGCGTGTTCTGGCACTAGTAAGTGAGTAACTCATAATGTCCAATCATTTTTTTTATAGTAAATTTTCTACGATTATGTAGTAGAACTTGAGAATGAGAAATTCGCTAAATTCGTGAATTTCTCAAAAAGGTCCGAAATGGTCTTTTAGATAGATGCGTTATAACTAAGTCCTTGCGTTCGAGTTCTGATATTTCCGAAAAAAATCGGGGACTGTCAAAACCGTTCGGAATTGGGTTCACAAAATACTGTGAACGCCGATCCCTCGGCTTATTCTAAAATGGTAAACAAACTCTTCGTTGTCGAATCTAGGCACTATTTTGTTGAAAAAATTCGAGTTTAGTGGATGTAGACGAGATCCAACTATAACTTCAATCTCATCCTCATCGTCTACAAACCATGAAACTTCACCACCATCGTCGAAACTATCGCTTTCCGAACTTGACGAGCTACTAGTTGACATTTCGATGAAGAAATTCAAATGAAGAACAGCGAATAACAGAATAAAGCGAAATTTTACAGGGAACACGCGGCAACCAAAGCCGAAGAGAGCGTATTGTTTACTCCACAATTCCAAAATTGTTAAATGTGCATGCGTTAACTAAGTCCTTGCGTTGGAGTTCTGACATGTCTGAAAAAAATCGGGGACTGCCAGAACTGTTCGGAACTGGTTTCACAAAATACTGCACACTTCGTAATAGAACAAATTAAGGATCATAAAAATAGGTTGAGAATTGTAGCCTAGGTCAAAATTTGTCGAAAAAAAACTACATCTTATCGGTTTTACTCCCTCCATTTCCCTCTTCCATCATAAAACTCAAAATTTCAGGGGTTTGTTGCACAACTACCTAGACTAAAATAGGGGTAGAACGAAGAAAGAATCGTCTTAAATTTGTTAAGCATTGTGGCCTGGGCAGCGTCGACAAAATTTATAAAATAAAAAAGTCCAGTCATGCAGCATGACCCCATGAGCGAATTTTTGAAGAAATCTTCGACATTTCAGTCGCTATTGATCGTGTTGAGAAATTTTAGTTTATGATTTTGATAGACAAACATGGAATCAAATTATTAACACATGCACAGAGTAAACTCATCAGTTGTGATTACATTTTTTTTTTTTTAAAGCACCTACTACCTACGTTTTAAATAGCATGGTTCTAGGATTGGTTATACAGGGATACTTCCATAAGAGTAGTTCAATCTGAATTTGGACAATGTTTCATGCAAATATTACCGATTTTTACAACTAGCGAACGGCATTATTTCGATTTTTGACTCATTTTTCAACTTTGAAATTTTTGAAAACTTGATACATATTCTTATAGGAAATTTTACGCTGATTCCGAATATACCACATGTTAGTATGCTGAAAAAATTATTTCGCACAACAAATCGCAAAAAACAGGCTATTTTGAAATTTTTGACTACATTTTTGAAAATTTCAACCCGAAGATGTAATCCGATCATGCTGGCCAACGAACTTGAACTTTCGTTTTGTGTCCTTAACATTTTAAAATTTGTTTGAAGTTTCTAGCACAATTCTACGGACAGTTATCGTCTGGAATGACACATACATACATATATACATACATACATACATACATACAAAAAAATGCGTTAAACTTCAGAATATGATTCAGAATAGCCTGAAACGGATTTCTGCATAAAATTTTTTCAAAAATTCACATTCTACAAATTTTGATGCGAGAGCAATAGCTTAATTTTCTTCAAAAATTCGCTAACACACACTCCTATACTTCTATGGATTTTTTCACGGATTCTGTCTAAAGCCGCGTCCACACTATACGAAACGAGGGTGGGGACCCTGTAGGATCGGTGACAATCCGCTTCTCGTCCACACCACAAGAGTAGAGTGGACCCTAGGTTGCCTTTCATCATTCAAAGAAGGAGATTATTCAGTCTGTGCATTAGTTTTATATATTCATTAATTGCTTTATCGAAGTTTCACAAAAAATGATGCTATTGCAATGGCTTCAAAAATGGATAATAGAAGTTTTCCAAAATTGTGTTCATGTATTCTGAAACGATTCTTCGACTTCAACGTTTTTCACTCATATATTTTCGTTTACACACATTATATTTGTAAACACACATGCGCGTGTGTGTTTGTTTGTGCCATCATACCTTATAACTCAACTTAGGAATCAGATGAAAATCCGTTCAGGGGCCGAGAAATCAAGCAATTCAAAAAGAAGGGATGATTTCGTTGGTCAGCATTTTTTGAGCACCCACGTTAGATAAGAACGTCAAATTAAAGAAAAAAAAGTGCTTAAAAAATCACTAAAAGTGGCTAAAAACTGCTGAAAATTTGTTAAACATATGTTCTTCAGTGGAATATTGCTCAATAAAAGTTTATCAACTATCAATCAGAGCAATAAAAAATGTATGCACAACATTATGTTGAAAAATTTACACGAATTTCATTAATATAAACCTTCAAAATTCGAGAAATCGGATGATAGATAAATAGATAGATGCTTTGTGTTAAAAACAAGTTTTTTCACAAGAGCTCACATATATGGAAATAAACTACAAATTCTAATAATAAAATGAAATACAAATTTCTTTAAATTCAGATAAAATACATAGGAAAAAGAAATTCTGTTTTGAAATTTTAGCTCAATATAGTGTAAGGTACAAAGAGAGAAATTAAAGATGAGGCACATAACATCAAAATCAATCTAGACGAAAAAACCTTTGTTTATAGTAAATGCCCGTTGTCGTAAAACAGTCTGCAGAAATCCTACTAATTTCCCTACCTCTTTCGTATCGTCGCATGGTAGAACTGAGCGGAAAACGGATTCTTTCAAAAAAGGGGCTTTAAAGTATTTAGAGTGTTAGAAGGTATAAACTTTGCAGGAAGAGATGAGGTGGTACAGTGTATCCGGGCTGTCGGCATTGCATATCGAGCAACTTGTGGAACTGTCAAAGCGGTTGACCACTCCATGAAGGATTACTCGGCAAAAAGTGGAGTTCGCACACCTTATTTGGCACAGAAGTCTCTTTGTAAATAACGAGTAGTCAAGGCCGACTGCCCGTCTACCTACCAAATTTCAAGTTGATAGCTCCAAAATTGCAGCCTGTAGCGCAGAATACACGAAACACACGCTCACAGAGAATGCCAGCCAAGTCAGAGTAGGGATTCACTTTGTTCGTCACCTAAATCGAAGTTTACAAATTTTTCCTCATAGATCATCTGTTGGCATACATCCTTTTTCTCGAGCTCATCACAGTGAGGGCTTTTCAAATTGGTATTCAGTGTGTTTAGTATTAATCCTGTAACTCTATTCATTATTTTTGTTTTAAACTAGCTAATGGAAAAATTTGACATTGGAGTTAGAACAAATGAGTTATGTTTGGAGTTATTCTTCAATTATATGATGGAAAACGACATTCCGAGTTGAGTGTTGGGTTAAATTATTAGGTGAGTTACCATTCCCAAATTAGTCACATAAGGTACGAACCTTATATATATATATATGCACTTGATTGTGGACACTGTGCTACTGCACTATATACTAATTAAAGTGAAAGAAATTTTACAGAAATAAAGAGGAAAAGGTTTTTGATATTTCGAGTTAGTCTTTGTCAAAATTAGAAGAAGAAAGAGTGTTTTTTGAATATTCCCTGGAACCAAGCTTGTATCCAACGTTTCATGGTTGTAACTTTGGAGTTACTCAATCATTGATGTTGAGTCCAGGAGGCCGATTTGAACCGAGTGCCCACCTACGGGCCCGTTCGGACTGTTGAAGTAGCCAGTCGTTTGTTTTTTCAGGCATCTTCTGCAATACCTTAACACCGAAACATTCGTCGAAAGTGACTGCTTGACTGTGCGTTCTTGCATGCAGCTTTATCGGTCGTTGCTGGGACTGAATCATGGTTGATCATCCTTAGATTCAGTTGGGATGCCTTCCCCACATAGAAGCTCCTTGACTGGTTATCCTCACATTTCTTACAAATCAGCTGGTACACGCACATCCGTGACTGGCACTCTGCTGATCCTTGGCACTTGTACGTGTGGGTGTTATTTGGGGAGGTGAAATCCGAGTCCTCAATGACCAAATCACAGAGTTTGCATCTCGGTCTGTAGCATGGGTGAAGACCTCGTTGCGGATTCTCACGCTGGACAGCTGGATGCCGATGCGACAGTATTTCACCAAGGTTCTTTCCCTGTCGATAGGTCATCCGAGGTGCCTCCCGAAATACGTCCTGGGTCAGTGGGCTGGAGTTAAGATCGGCTGGAGTTCCCTGAGGATCCCATTGATCTTTTGAGCCCCATAAAAGAAAGTGGTCACCAGTGGAACTCGATCACTTGTTGGCTTAGGTCTTTGTTGGTAGTTGACGTGGGACGGAACCATTCTGTCTTCCACAAAGTGTCTTGGGTAACCTCTCTCCATCAATTTGTTTTTAACCCCGGACAAATAAGCGGAAATCCAACTTGTATTCAATGGGCCATCATCCGCGGTGAGCTTATTTGAGCGGCCGGGGCAACAGGCGTATACTTACTCTCACAGCAGATGCAAAAAAAAGTTGGATCTGCCACTCGTTGATGCGCGTTTATTGTTATTTCCCCCTTTGCTTGGTGAATTTTTTTCTGCCTTCATAGTTTCGTATGCACCCACTGGATTTCGTTAAAAATGGAGGAAACTGAAAAACTAATCAGTGTAGTGAGATCATATTGGAGTGAGACATACAAAGGAAACTGTGGGCAAAAAGTGGGAAAATGCGAAGAAAAGGGATCAGATGGGTAGTTTAAATCATTTATGAACAAAATTTGTTGTTGAAATCATTTTTTGATAGATTTTACATTTTTTGTTTAACTTCCTTTTTGTTATAAGTTTGATATCATGCGTTTCATAGTATGTCGGTGTAGTCTTTTGACTTCGGGAAATTGCCAGACTTTTCAGCCTACTCATTCCTAAACTTTCCATAAACAAATAGGTACACATTAATTTTTCTCAACTTTGAAACTTCCAATATCGCACCATGAATTATAATTTCAGGAATATTTTGTGATCCAAAATTTTTACAAAATCGCAAAAACCATTTAAAAATTACCTATCGAAGTTTTTTTTCTTCTAGAAATGATGTGATGAAATACTTTTGCGCTCTATACGGTGATCAACAAGTGATGAATCAACTCGATACAGTCCTTCACTAACTACAATAGTATGAAGAAACTTGCAGTGTACGATCCAAATCGTAGACTCAGCAGCTCGTTTCTGCTCCTGTAAGCGCGAGCGCGTTCCCGCTCCAATACGCTGCCAGTAGATGACCGGGGTTATGTGGGTTGGTTTCCATTGATCAATTTTTACTCCAATCCCCCCATGCCATTAAAATGTTCGGAAAATATGTTTGCAACAGTTTACCAGTATCAGTTGATGTTGGCCTCTTGACGAATTTGAGAATCAGTCAACAGTCACACTACCTGAGAACTTCATATTCTATCACTAAGCTACATATTATATCAAACAATATTAATACCCACTAAATCATCATTAAATTGTAATATACCATTGAAGTTTGATGTTATTGGATTTGGATTTTTCATCTAACATCACGTCGAATTGTATCGCCACCTATATTCCATTAATTTTCACAAATACAATACAATTCACAGATTCTGGTTCCTTCATTTGGTTGGACGCATTTTTGAAGATTACGTTATTGCTCTATTTGTCTCGCTGTCAATTTACTCACTTCATTATTTATTGGCTAAATTAGCGTTACATTGATTGTAGAAAATGGTGACTCTAATGGATGCTGGAGGAAATGAAGCACTCACACTTACTGTTCATAGCGATGACGATGATGGGTGTATGTCATCCCATAGTTCCGACTATGAAAATTCCAGTGATCTTATGGCTGCTGCTATGGGTGATGAAGTCACTGCGCAGCTTGCCGCTGCAGGTACGACTCTCTATTTTCTCCTCATTATTCAATCAATATGGCGTTTCCTAATTTATTTGATTTGTTAGTTCACTGCTAAAGAATCTTCTGTTGGTTTAAATGAGTTTTTATCATCACGGCATTCATGATTCTAATTTTTAGGCCCTGTTGGAATGGCTGCTGCAGCAGCAATTGTTTCCGCCAAGAAGCGTAAGCGACCTCATTCATTTGAAACAAACCCCTCCATCCGCAAGAGGCAACAAAACCGTTTACTTAGGAAATTACGTGTAAGTATCATTTCTATGATTTAATTTTTTGTACTCTAGTTGGAACTGTTATGTTCAAGGAAAACTTGAAGAGGTTTGATTAAATCAGCCTTGTAGCTCATCTGGTTCGGAACGTTGTTACTAAAGAAGAATTTTCCCTTTGTAATTGAGGATTCGAGTTTGAGGTATCTGAATATTTTTAGATAGTTATAGAACATTGAACAATTTTTGCTCCACCCAACAGCTCCAAAAATATTACTTATTGGTACGCATTTTGGGTGGAGGCAAACCCATGTATAACATGTGGAATATGTGCTGAACTTGGCCACATCTGTTTCTGCAAATCTAAGTATATCGTTTATCCATCTAGTTTCGGTCATACTTAATACTGCCTTGTATGGGAGTTTCATTGTTGAAAATATTGAAATAAATATTAAATGAATTATTGGTTTCAGAAGATAAGTCCCTAGTATGAAGAGTCCCAAGTTTTACTTATCCGTAAAATCGATGGGACACAGAGCGCTGGGTTTGATGGAAAAATAGGAATATATTATATGTGTTGGAGCTTCAACCTCAGTCTTCATATTTTTAGCAACTGAGAGTTGTAAAAGTTACCCTATATTGGTGAAATCTTATATTTTCCCTATTGGCGTTGTCCAGATGTCAGGAAAAGCAGCGCCACCTATGTTTCTGGCAGAAATACTTGAGAACGATCATGGAAGATTTCTTATTATTAGGTAACAACATGGTCGTTTCATACTTGGCTGATGATGGGCGATGTTGAAAGACTGTAATGATAGATCGTTTTATGAATTTGGACTGATCAAGTCAAGAGGCTTGGGATTTTGGACAAGTTATAACCCTGTCCCGATGTACCTAATATGTGTTGAAAAAATTATCATTATGAATAGCGATTTTCTAAAGATCTCATGCATCACACTGGTTAAGTGCAGTTGCCAAACGTCACGTCCCGATTCTGGGGTACGTGTCCCCCTTTTCACTCACTGATTCCCCCAAGACTTGGGGGGGGGGGGGGGGCACTGAAAAATACCCCTTTTTAGTTTGAAGTCCCTTTTAGTGTTTCCCCCTTTCTATGACCCCACACTTGTAACGGACTTAGGTCGCTCCCAGAGGTGCAATGGGGCCTAAATTTGCACTCATAGAGAGAGGGGGGTGTGACTGTACCATAAGAGATACAACTTGTACTAATAGCGTCATTTCCTATGTTCGGAGAAGATGATTTTCCGGTTATCGGATCCTCATCTATCGCCAAACGCAGCTCAATAACTCGAGGATGACGCCCGGTGCGAGAGCGATGGACGTGCATTCTCTTGGATCTCACGGGAACTGTCACACTCCTCCCCTTAAAAACATACTTGTTTGAGGAACAAGTATGTAAACCAGGTGGAATAAATAGTTTACTGGTTCAGAACTGATGCTCACTAATAAATAGCTGCATTGGCGATTGAGGATAAAAAAGAGAAATTAAAACAGGATGGATTGTCAATGAATCTTCATATGAAGAATTCATTAGGTAATTAACCTCCAATCAAAGATGTGAACAATCGGGAATAATATAACTTGCTCAACCAGGAGACTTACAGTGGGAGATGCCCACTTTGGGGACTTATGAAATAGGGAACGATGCCCTGGGTTCAGGAACAATGCCCCGGGTTCGGGAACAATGCCCTTGGAAGAAATTAAGTAAGAAAAATTGAAATAATATGAGGGGAAAATTTGAGAAATTAATATTCAAGAATCAATGAAAGCATTTATGTATCCGAGGGAGATACTCTTTTCCATAATTTTCACTGGTTGAACTACATGCGTGGATAAAATTTAGGTTGGTACACCAGGAGTTGATTTGTTTGGTTGGATCTATTTTTCTGTCTGCGGGCTTGTATGTCCCTTGTAGGCATTGATGTAGAGTTGAGACTTGAGAAAGGTAGAAACAAACAGGTGAGGGTTCCATGCTTCATCCACACCTGTTTTTGTGTCTTTGGGGTTTTTTTTTCGAGGGTTGGTTAGTGAGGGATCAATAATAAGCCATGAAAGAATAGAAATAAAACAGCAATTAAATTTTCAATATAATTGCATGATGCCTGTAGTTCCGTCTCATTCACATCTTGAACTCTTTTAAACATGTTGGCTGTAGAAGAATTCAGGAAACAGAGTAAAAAAGTGCTACATTTTGTACTAAAATTTATTTTTTAATATTTTAATATAATTGTTGGTCTCCTCATTGGTAGACCTTGGCAATTTTCAACTTCGTTCTTCAATTATTCAACACTATAAGAATACTCAAAGCCCCTGAATCAATGATCTCAGAAACTTAACGTAATTTACCTACTTTCTTTGATTCTTCCATACATCAATCAAAGAGTAAAACCAAATTCAACTACAAATGTATACAAATGAGCATTGTGTGTAATTAGCCAATAAAACATGTACCCCTAAATTTACCCCATTTGGAACCCTGAGGTCCCCCTTTGTACCCCTTATTAACATCGTCCATAGCCCTTTTTGTTGGACGGGGTCTGGCAACACTGGCGAAGTGTTGAAGTCGAGAGAGATTAACCAATACCTGTGGGAAACCTTGTCGGAAGTAACTTTCTTTGCTAAGATCACTGTTATTAAGTTGAGGGGTGATAGGAAGCTGTAGGAACAAACCAGTAGATCACTGTTTGGGTCAAAACATATAGGAGAAAATTCCATCAGTTTTTTTAACAACATTGTGTTAGCCACATTGGTGCCACCACAATGCCGCTCTCCTCGTCATCTCATATTTTCTTTGAAAATCAAGGGTAAAGAATTAAAAGGGAGGATAGCTTAAAATAAACATTTTTTCTCATTTAAAAGCAAGCAGAACAACATTTGCAGCAACAGGTTAGGGTTCCAAGTGTAGAAACGCTCTCTGAGAGTCTACCACCTTGATATTTGCAATAGAATAGTTTGATTACTAATTTTATCCATTTTTATTTCATTTCAAGCAAACAATTGACGAGTTTGCTACCAGAGTTGGGCAGCAAGCGGTAGTACTGGTCGCTACTCCTGGGAAACCCACTACAAGCTTCAAATGTTTCGGGGCCAAGCCTCTGGAAGATGTGGCAAGTACTTCTTGATATTTCTCTGCAAATTGTGAAAACAATTGATCTAGTATATCGGCTATAGTAAATTGCAATTATTGCTGTGGCAGCAGCTAGCTGATTTTTTTCTGTACCGATTTTTAGGACGTCCCTCAGAAGCTAGATCATACAGCCAAGGCTTCTTATTTATGAGGGACGACCTATTGGAATTGATCCAGGGGGGTAGGGGACAACCCAAGCATGAAAGAAAAAAACCACATACAAATCCGTTTCAGACCATTCCAAGACCGAATCCATGAAAAAAAACGATAGGTGTGTGTGTGTGTGTGTGACAAATTTTGTCGATGCTGCCCAGGCCACAATTCTCAACCAATTTCCGAGATTCTTTTTTGTTTTTCCAATTTTGTTCTAGTTGTGCAAAAAGCTCGAACATTTTGAATTTCAAGATGAAAGAGAGGGTATGGAGAGGTTAAAGAAAAAGAAACGTGTTTTTTTGTTAACGATAAATTTCGTTGATGCTACCCAGGCTACAATTCTCAACTGATTTTCGTGATTATAATTTTGTTCGATTCCAGTTTCAGTCTAGTTGTGCAAAAAACCTAGGAGATTTCGGATTTGTTGCCGAGATGGGTGGGGGGTGGAGGGGATAATTACCGATTTTGTCAAGCACTGCCCAAGCCACAAATCTCGACCGATTTTCGTGATTCTCATTTTGTTCCATTATGAATTCGATATAGTTTTGGAAAGTATGTAAGGATTTTCAAATTTTATCAAGAGAGGGGGTGAATGGAGGGGGTAATATTGATAAATCATGATGTTTTAACTAGGTATCCTCATCCGATTTTCGTGATTCTTTTTTGTTCAACTTTGAATTTGGTCTAGTTTTGGAATATGTAACAGGAGTTTTAAATTTCATGATGGAAGGAGGTGAATGGAGGGGGTAATAACGATAAATCGTGATATTTTTATTATATTCATCAGACTTTTCATGACTTTTTATTGTTTGTTCGATCCAGATTTTAGTTCGGTTATACAACCTCGGAAGTTTTAAATTTACCATCGGTGAAGGGGTTAAATGGTGGGGGGGGGGGGGGTCCAAGAAATCATTATCCTTTTGTTTTTTATCTCTTATTTTAATTCATATACAATCTATTCATAGGGACGTCCCTGTAATGCATGCATTACTTACCAATATGTTTAGGTGTTAACTCTTGAACGAATGAATCACAATTAATTTATATTCACTGAGTGTCCCCCTTTTCCCACAGGCTAACTATTTGGAATTTTTATCATTAGGATTTTCAATAATTATCGTTTATAGTGCCTGAGGTCCCATCACCAATCAGAAAATGCTGTTTAGAGAGCCACACTCAATGGCGGTTATCTGAAGAAAACCAATTTCTATATACTCTATTAAAAAAGTAAAATAAAAAATCTTGTCTTGCTTCTAAGTTAAACTACATTTCATACTAAGGGTTTTGTCACTGATCACACTCTTCTTTAAATCGTAGTTTTCTTTCTTTGATCACACTTACCTTTGATCTGCTAAGACAAAATGGTTGGGTGCAATGGCTTCACAGGTCCTGTAGACATGAAAAAGCGGTAGAATAAAAATTACTAATAATACGAGAGCATCGTTAATGTCTGAATTCTCAAGAAGAGATAATATTAGATGATTACCTATTTGTACAGGGTGCGGCAGTGAGGACGGACGGTTTTAAAAAAATCATAAAATAGTTAATTTTTACTCAAAAACAAATTTATTCATGCAATCAGGTTCGCAAGGAAATAGCATTTGAGACAGTCAAGTGTGACAAATCACGTCAGGCATGTGGTGGCCGAAATCGTTGATGCAGTGCTAGAGGCGTTCTTGGAAGTTTGCGTAGACTCTCTCCAACATAGTGCTACGTCCAACTGATCAGAAATTTCTTTTTGCCTGAATTACAAAGCTGACGTGTTCCAACCTGACGTGTGTGGTTCTAGCAGGATGGGGCGACCGCCCACTCAGCCAGAGCATCAATGGACGTTATTCGCACTCTCTTCCCTGGTCGCCTTATTTCCAGGTTTGGCGATGTTCATTGGCCTCCTCGGTCCCCAGATTTATCCATATGCGATTTTTTCTTATGGGGACACCTCAAGGTAGAGTATACAAGAGTAAGCCTCGAAATCTAGACGAATTGAAGGACGCCATTTGCGTGGAAGTCGCCCAAGTTGAGAGAGCTATGTTGGATGTGATTTTTCACACTTGACTGTCTCAAATGCTACTTCTTTGTGAACCTGATTGCATCAATAAATTTGTTTTTGAGTAAAAATTAAGTATGTTATGATTTTTTTTTAAACCGTCCGTCCTCACTGCAGCACCTGTATAATAAGTACTTCTTCACCCATGTCTACGGCTCTTGGGTCCCTTTTCGCGGAAAATCAGTACGGCCCAGCCACTGTTATTCAAAGAATGTGCTGTGAGACCGAGAGTACCAATTTCATCTTAAACCCCATCGCTTGCTCAAACACTAAGCTTCATCGCTTTCCCAGCACACTAACAGATGTTTGGCCAATCTGATTGGCTGATCTCCACATCGTATTGTCCAAGATCTTGAATAACTGATGTGATCAGTATATTACCCTTGAACACAAATGAGTAATTGGCAAGCTTCTCATGTGGAAGATCAATCCAATCTCATCTTTGTAAGAAAGGAAAATATGGAGAGAAGAAAGGAGAATCGCTCCCTCGCAAATTAGACAATGAGGCCACTCTTTTGATACAAATGTAATTTAGGTTTCCAAATCTACCTGTGACACAAAAATTCCAATTCCCCAAATTTTAACCTGCTCTCGCATTTTACTTTCCTTAGAGTATCCTATCCAAACCGCTTTTTGGTTTGATTCAAGCGTAATTTTTGCTTCCAAGGCTACTAAAATGTTCTATTTTGAAAAACTGGAATCACTCCCATATTCTTTGCTTTTCATAGACTGCCCTGACCATTTTTGGTTTTTTGTCTACTAATCCTTGTAATGAGCGAAACTAATCTCACTTGAGTCTGATTTTGATGAGATTTTTGGGGCTTTGAAAGGGTTGGACAGCAGTTGGGCACCCTCATGGTTTTGCGCTAGCCTTCTGTGTATGCACTAACGTGGAATCCTTGTAACAGTCACTTTTATAAACTTCTGCAAATTGCACTAGGTTTCAGTGAGATGGACAGAATTGTATGGGTTGGGTCCTAGATTATCTCTTGTGAATTTCATCGCAGTTGGATCGATAGTAGTCTCTGTACTTTAGCAAAGTAAAATCTTTTTTAAAGTTTTCAAGTGTTCATCTCATTTCAATGAAATTCATAGCTTTGGGACCTAGATGGTTGATTCTCTTACGAATTTCAGTGTTGAAACTAGCAGCTGTGCATGAGTATTATAAATTATTGTTAGATGCATGATTACATTTTCCTTATTTAATGAATTGATTCTTTGGGGTGAAGATGGTTCTTCATGTATTTAACTTATTCTGGACCTCTTGTGCATGCTCAAATGTATCATTAAAAACTCATACCTACTCTTGTACATTCTAAATCCTCCCTATGATCTGTACAATCGTGCTATTGATTACACGAAGTTAAGAGTCACACTCTTTTCTGAAGACATTGTTCTATTGCTTTTCTCGTTTTCAATTGATTTTTAAAATAACTTTTCAACTTTCAGTTTCAGGTGTATTAGTACAACAGAAAGAAGTTCATTATTATTTAGATTCTTAAATGATAAATAATCACTGTATTATAAAGTCAGGGCAGTCCTCCATCCCCACACAATGTGTGCTGGAGGTTTGGTGATACCTAGGGTTGACTTCATGAGGGTGGCCACCATTGCAGCAAGCCATGTGGACTTGGTGAACCTCTTGCTCATATTACCAAGACTCTATTGAAGAAGCCTCAGTAGAAGCCATGCCTCCTTTGCACTTACTTATGCCAAAGCTAACCATCGACATTCTTCCTGTGGAGAGGCCGTTTGAGTTAGATTGCAAAGCTCGCTCTGCTGTGCACTTTTGGCTAGGCTTTACACCTGGTGTCCCAAGTGCCTAAATCTTCACACCGGTCAAGGCCTCTGTATTGTCCCTCTCAGGCAACATCTCCTCTTTACTATTTGTGCCTGCTGCAGCTGGAAGGTCACCCTCATCGTTGCTGACCTTGATAGGTAGCAGTTGTTGTGATGCGACCGAGCAACACCAACTGCTCCAAAATTTCATCTGAAGAGTGGATATCCATAAACTCGGGCACCAACCTCCTTAGTTGGTAATGCGAGCCCTAAAACCGTGGCATAGTAGCAGAGCGTGATTTATGTGCTGGTTTTATACCTCAGTAGTCCAATCCAGTATTTTTGTGGGCCTAAATGTTCCAGACGGAATATAGTGTCCGAGGGTTTCCAGAAGGAACCCTAATAATTATTTCCTTTTCATTGGTCAATTAGATCTTTTTAATTTTCAATTTTTTCCCCGTTCTACTTTTTAATTATTCTTACCTAATTGAATTGCAAGCACCTCAGCCTTATAACTTTTCTTTTATAGTCAAACGGGTTGATTCTTGTGTACTTGGGATGCTCGTTTGATCAGGAAGCGTTATCCTTGAAAGCAGCACATTTATGTGCTAGTATGGGTTAAAGGGGCTGTCACACTCCTCTCCGTTTATTTATTGCGCGGATTTGAGACCTGGAGCCCAGCCCAAGTCCCCTAAATACCATGGAAAAACTTACAATGAAAAATGTTTTTCATTTTAAAAATCAACAGCTTTTACACTTCCATTTCACTGGCTTCATCTACATTAGCTCTGACCTCTTCTTCCGAGTCTTTTGATCGATTGTCCTAGTCTTCGTCTCCACTAAATAAACAAAATATAGAATTTTTAAATTGGTCAAGTTTTACATTTTTTAATAGCTTATTTTCTTCGAATGTTTTCTAAAAGCAACGACATAATTGCATATTTTCAATTTCATGGGCGATAACTACTCTTCAAAATGTTTTGAAATATTATAAAAAATGAGTTGAAAATAATAGTAAGTAAAATAATATCAAAACTTACGTTGCTGGTGCAGGGTGGCAATTGGGCCGTGTTTACCAGAACGGGGCAGCAAAACGACCACCAGAGCTCCATTCCGTGATTGCGTTCAATTGATCACTGAATCGAAACGCCATGAAAAACTATCTGGTGCGCTGTTAGATGAAAAAATATGTAAAGAGAGATTACATGGGGGGCTTCGCTTCCTGCCGATAATCTTTGGTCTTTGAACCTTCAAGTGACATTGAGGGCAGTCCTTTTTCCTCCCATGTGGACGGCAGAGGGTTAAGCCACATTCACACTATGTGGAACGAGGGTGGGCACCCCATGGGCCCCACAAAGGTGATCCGCATAGAAAGCGAGTATGAGCGTGCGGAAGCTGACATGACTTGACGAGGGCAACTGCAACCTCATTCAAATTGGTCCTGATCGAAGAAAGGCATCTGCACGGGGTTGAAATTGACAATGTGGATATGCGAATCACCCTCAGTTGGGTCACATTCGTCACACGTGCAACTTGTATTATCAACTCATAGTTTCACCTAGTTAGTAGTTTTTAGTTGATTTTTGCACGAAATAAAATTGCCAATGGCTCAATGGCTCAAAAAAATGCGCTGCTGCAGAATGGTCAAAACGATTGGGGACAAAGAAATAATATCATATATTTAATTTTCAAAATAATCCACTAATATTCCAAGGTGATTTTGTGTCAGTGATCAGCTGGTTACAACAATTGACCAATTTCGTTAACCAACTTCACAAGCTATTAGTGAGGATCACTCCACACACATTTTGTGGTACCTTTTAGTTTGATTTTCCCCTCTCGTTGTTTTCTTAATGTATGGTTGGTAGATGTTTCTTTCAACAACTGCCCATAAAATACCCAGATTACATACAACCCTATCATAATTATTGAATCAACTGACCATGAGGATGGTATATTTAAGTTATTGTTGAGAAAACGGTGTTGGGAACCCACCCCTCTGTATTCTTCTGATGCCCATACATCCAGCACTTAGTTGAACTTTAGTATCTATAAGTTCTTCTGGAACTTGATCATATTCCTTCTACATTTAGGGTGGTTCTACCAGTTAACCTCTCCCATCACCTAATTAGTCATAATATAAATCAACCATCCCCATGGTCAGTTATATGGTATTCTCTAGAGTTTTGGGTTTTCCTTTCTCCTATTTACTCCTCTCTCTATGTACAATTGTTGTTATTATTACTGCTTATGTTCTCCCTGCTATTTGGTATCTTTCGATCTTCTTCTATCCCTAACATAATCACTTGATTAACACAGGTTAAAAACTTAAGAAGCATGATAATGGATGAGCTAGAATCAGCTCTAGCCCAACAAGCACCACCTCCAGTTCAAGAAGATCCATCTCTGTATGAACTGCCTCCATTAATTATTGATGGGATCCCAACACCGGTTGAAAAGATGACCCAAGCTCAACTCAGAGCATTTATTCCTTTAATGCTCAAATACTCCACAGGTAATTCTAACTGACCTAATTGGTGTTGTTTTATTTTCATAAGTTGAAATATAAGTTAGGATTTTGCGTTTTCCCCTTACAATCCAATTTAGAGCCCTCAAATATTCGTTCACTTGTAATATCTAACTTTAATAACTACTCTTGTAAACCACTATACGAATTTCATTCTACGTTAAAGGGAGTTTTAACAGTGTTTGAAATCTTTTGGCAACAAAGGATCTTCATTGTTACTTGAAGGCTCTAGTTGTTAAAAATGGATGGGCGTACGTTGACGAGACTGTTACAGTAATTGTTACCTCTATTCTGACACTACGAGCTATAAGATTGAGTGGTATAGGGAAAGCAGCACGGAATTCACCATAATAATCGTCCCTTTCCTAACCTTGTTGAAAATAGATGTGGTGGGTACCACCTCCAAGGAGTCACATATTTCATCACTGTATAATAAAAAAAAGTTAAGATTTCTATGATCCACTTAAGGTGGTTGCACTGGGCTTGGCTGAGTAAGGATGGACTGTGGGACCCTTCTCCCTTCCATTAAACGTCAGTCCTCCAGCCTCTCTCCACTTACCCATTCCCCCACCCACGGTTTCTCAGCAAAATATAATTTCTATTTGTGCGATTTTGGAAAGTATTTATAGAGATTTGCATTGGAAGGGTTCTCAATGGGGCTTCTACTGAGTACAGAGCATAACAGAAAATGGTAGCGACTCTTTAGTAGGGCTGTGTGAACTTTTGCCTTATTCTTGGGAGAAATCTGACAATTAACAGAGGGAAATCTAATAAATGGGCATCTATGCTAAAGTCCAGGGTCTGCGAGAAATTAAGCTTGGAAATTGCTGAACTCTATTCTGATCTCTATTTATTCTTATACTTGTTCAAGAGGTGAAGGAGTGCAATGAAAGTATATTGCCAGCTAGGAATGTGGTCATGTCAGGTGGACATGACTTTTCTCTTGGACGGACAACTGGAAGTAGAGGGTAAGGATTCCTCCTTAAGAGGAAAATCAACTTGAAAGGGGGAGAAAGTGTATTAGTAGATTGCAGTTAAGACAGACTTTCAGTTTCCACATCTGAATTAGTACATAAAGATCATTCTAATAAAGAAACTCAACACATACCTTGACTTTTAAGTTCTTTGATATGAAAGATAGAAAGAATCAATAGAAAGATATGAGTGGAAGCTTTCCGAAAAGGCGCCTCATAATGGGTATCTGACTTGTAAAATGTTCATGGAATTCATTTGCAACTGTGAATCGCAAACTGACTTTAGCTGCTTTAGCTTTTAAGCTGAACTCTGCAATCTGGATCGATTCCATTCAGTTCCCTCGTTATAACTATTTATGCCTGTGAAATGCCTGACTTCATATTGACCTGTGAGACTGCCAATGAGAGCTTACAAAGCAAATTCAGCAAACGAAAAGATGGACTAAAACAAATATCATCTCAGTTGCGAAATTAAAAGCAACTAATCAAGCAATTAGGTAATACTCATTTGTATTTAAAAAAAAAAAAAAAAAAAAGTGGAAATACAGAGAAATCAGGGATGTCATGATGAATGACCCTCAATGAACTGATGAATTTGTAATCGATGTCCTCGTGATTTTCCTAGCAAAAATGGAAGGGATTCGAAAAAGGAAAAACAGGAATTGAGGAAAACTATCAGGCCCCTCCGACTCCAGTATAACAAAGTTTTTAATTTTGTAATTTAGTAATTGTGAAATTTTTTGCTAATTCTTTAAGTTCAATGTTGTGTATTTTTAGGTATAAAACGTTGTTATCATGCAATTGGAGAAATCCCTGAAAATTTAATCAAAATCGATCCATAAGTCACGTAATTTAATGTGAGTGAATGAACTTTAGTTTTGCCCATGCGCAATAGTTATTTATCAACCAATCACGATAAATCTCTACCCAACTACCCACCGTAGTTGAACCAAATCGGATGGATAGACTGTGAGAAAGCTGTTATGAGAAACTCATGCAATAGCTTCATTTTCTGTGACAATATGCTGAAATGAAGGGATATCGTTTCAGCCACAAACAAACTCCAAAATTCAAGTTGAGCTAGTTAAAATGTTATGTTGAAGAGCTTTACCTCAATTCGACTTCGATTCTCCTCGGGAGATGTAGAACTACGAATGTTTTCCCTTCAGTTGATAAATTGGTGAGAGGTTGAACTAAGATGAGGACTTGAATCCTCCCTTTGGAAATGTTTATGAATACTGCGTTTTCTTTCTTCCTTAAAGTGGTGCCAGAACGCTGATTAGGTACATTCCACTTGAAATAAAGTTCGTAGTTCTACATTCTAGTTTTCTAGTTTAATTCGTAGCACATTTTTCATCAAATTATTTTAGTAATCTGAGTCTCTTACAGGTAGAGGGAAACCTGGTTGGGGCAGGGAAAGCACACGACCTCCCTGGTGGCCAAAAGAACTTCCATGGGCTAATGTTAGAATGGATGCCCGCTCTGAAGATGAGAAGCAGAAGGTACCACTTAAGAATGTTTTTACTCAAGTAGAAGCGTATTTTTGGGGTGTGGGCTGGGGCGAGCTGAATTCACTATGTAAAAAATTAATGAATACCTTAATTTTGAAAATGAGTACATTTCAGTTGTTTTCAAACGTCAAAGAACAGTATAACACTCATCCGTGTACATCCTTGAAGGTAGGTAGGGTTAAGTGTTTTGTTTATAATGGATTCGTATCAGTAGCATTGGGTGGTCTCTCAACCTGGATATGCACATAAAGGAAAGCTATCACAGGCATGGAGCCTGGATAGGCCTATCATAGGGCATACAAGAAGTGTGGGACCCACGTAATTGTTTTATATTTTTAATGGAATCAGATGAAATTCTAAGAATACCGACACCAACTGCACTATTCTATTATTAGTAAGTTGACTTTCCATGATCTCAATGAAGTTTTAGCAAAAAGCTACCTCATTGCTAAATTCCCCCTGCCTAATGTGATGTCACATCTTGTTGAAACTTTGAAATACCATAAAAATCAATTACTCATCATGCTGTGGAAATTCTCCAAACGTTATAATTTCATTTAAAAATAGAAAACAGGAAATGTTCAGACCAACGGGTAACCCTCATTATTCAATGATTTTTCTAACATAAGATTGAATCGTGCTGAACTTTCAAATGCCATAAAAGTTGCTGTCGTATGAGTGTGGCTCCCTTGGTGTTATTTTCAACAGTTGTGAAACCTATCAGGTTATTATAACTAACATTAGTGCAAATCGTTTCCTCACAATTGAATAAAATACTAGAAAATATAATAGCTTACCTCATTCTGACATCCTGACAGCCCCTAATATTTCGGATAGTTTTCATGTCGAAAATGCAAGGTGATTGGTGAAGTGCCTAGTAATTCTGTTACCTACCTAGAACTCACCTCCCAAATATCATATTTCCTGATTAGTAACCTCTCATTCTGACCCGATTTTTATGGAGAGAAGCAGGCTTGCTTTCTAAGGTCCGCTTTGTGGGTGTTAACTTATATATATAGAAGTTGGAGATGCTCAGGTAGGGTTCTCTTGCTGTCAGAATCTATGGTTAAGCGGTGCTTACCTACCCTACGCTGGTACTACGCCTTATTACGATATAAAACTGAATTAGGGATTAAGTTCATAATTTCTTACATGTGTTGCTTCTTTGGTCAACAGATTTCATGGACACATGCGCTCCGACAAATAGTAATCAACTGCTATAAATTTCATGGGAGGGAAGACCTTCTCCCAGCATTTTCTGAGGAAGAGGAAGAGAAGAACCAAACTTCAAATATGAGCGTGTTAAAGTTCCATAGTTCTCAAAAAACTGCTCATGGATCTCCTGATGGCTTGACAGCGCAGCAAGTATGTTGAATTCGAAATTATAGGTATAGATCAATAAATTATATTAATACTAACAAATTCTATGTACCATTTTAAATTTGAAGATGTGTGTAAGAAAGCTACAGCAGTGGCGAAGGTTTTGAAAAACTCAGAAGATTGTGATTTTAGTGACACAAGAATGAGAGATTTAGTTCATGAGAAAGTGAAGTCTGGAAAATTATAGACTGAAGTTTTGATGATTTGATTATCCTTGAAATACAGTCATCATGAATCAATGTAGATTAGCTCTGAATTGTATGCAATGGAACTCTAGATCACTAATTTCGAAAAAATCCGAATTATAGCTAATTTTGTATTCTGCTTATATTACTATTGCATTTATTAGTGAAACTTGGTTAAATGCATCTACTTTTGTTCATTTTTACCGATATTATATGTTAAGACAGGATAGATCGGGTGGCCCTCCTTGTCAGAGACCACATATATTATGAGGATATAATGCCAAATCTGTATAAATTGGTTGGTATGGAATGTGTTGAAGCCAAAATATCACATGGGAATGATAAAGTTGTTCACATAGTTAGTCTTTACAATAAAAAACGATTGAATCGAAAAATGCAAGAGTGGGAACTATTTTTTGTATCAATTCTAAAGCCAAGAATAATAGGTAGAGATTTTAATTTACATCATGTCTGTTTCGGTTCGGGTTATTTATCGATTAATGGTGTAAACTTTGTAGACGCACTTGGATCATCTACCTAAATACTGGTACTCCTACATTCGTTAATAGATGTAACTCAACATCTTGCTCGGCAGTTGACATTACTTACTTAGGTAATCACCTACTTCAACTATATTAATTTATTAAATTATTGATTAGTAAATACTTAGGAATTAATCTAAATTAAATTATTATTTCTATTCCAACAACAGAAGGTTAATTACTTCCGAGTCTACCAAGGTCGGAACGTTATAGCCAATTTTCCAAGAATATGAAGCTATTGCATTGAATCCAAAATTTCCTTCATGGAAATTCGTTTAGAAATCCCATGAGTTTAACGCTTTTTGATATGTGTATGTAGAGTTTGATCAAAAAGTTCTGGTTGTTTTCAATTTGCGCGCAAACAGAGGGTCATTGAAACTTCTCGGTGGTCTCAGGGTTACTCTTCTTGAGTCACCTGGTTATTTTATATTGCTGTAATATTCTCAGTTCTCGTGTTATTCTGATCATCTTTGGAACCTCCGAGGCTAATTTCTTTCCTAATCGACTCACGTTGCTGAAATTTAATGGAGCTTGTTCGGGACACCTCAAAAACAATTACGAGGTTCGAAGAATCACTGAATAGGTGATGGGGCCCCTGAGGCTAATTTATTCCCTTTTCGACCTGCCGTTTTACTAAGTTTTTTGTTTTGTTGTTTTGACATTTTTTGAAAAATTTTCAACATTCACCTACTATCAATCGTAAAATCATGGGGCCCTGAGCTGAGGCAGTGTGAACCCTTTTGGGAGAGTTTTGATCATTTCCTAGTTATATATGGGGCTTAATAATAACTTTAGACCAATGATCTGCGTAGAAGGGCTATATAATACAGAAATCCCAAAAGCCAAGGGTCTCTTCTTCTTTGTAGAATAAGGTTTCAATTTTGGAATTATTGAACTTTGTGTAATAATTTGCAGCGTTTTTTGTATAGAGTCATTGGATGTTCCTGATCATGTTCGCTATCCTACTAGTAAATGGAAAAACTGAGAATGCTGATCGGTACGTGTTTCGTGAGTGTTTGAAACTCTTAACGTGGATCTCCCAATAACATCCACCAGTTTAATGACCTATATTGAGACGAAAGATTAATCCCAAAATTGAAACCTTATTCTACAGCATATACCGGAGAAACAATATGGTGGACACCCGTTTGTCAAACTTGCTTCATTGAGTACAAACATGCCACACTACCATATCGTGAAAATTATGCACATTACGATCTAAAACATCGAGCTTTCCGTAGACCTGTGAGTGAGGCCAAACGGGAATCATGGATGGGCTATTGCGGTTCCTTTAACAAATCTACCATGATCAAAGAACTATGGAGAAAGTTTAAATCATTAAAAAATAAGAATCTTGCAAATTAAGTACCACTTCAGCCAGGGGAATGGCCCGTTGAATTATTAGATTATTATGCTCCACTTTTGGTATCAAATGTTACATGCTTTCTAGTTGACTATCCTATTGAAATCACTCAACATTTTTTAATGAATCTTTTCACTGGATGAGAACTACAAGTTGCTATGAGTGATCTTAACAATAACACACCAGGTTTAGATAAAATAGCTTATCCTATTTTAAGTCAACTCCCCGCAGGAGCCATAAGTTTGCTTGTGGCATTATTCAACTCATTTTGGTCGGAAAGGGTTTATTCCTCTGAGTGGTCTAGGGTGGAGCTTATTCAAGTATTGAAACCGGGTAGAAGTACCTAGGTATATGTCCTCCTTTAGATTGATCTCGTTTACATGTTGCACTCTTAAATTGTTTGCACTCTCTCCCTCTCTTGTTTGTTTGTTTGTTGGTAAAGAATCGTGTACAGTGGTGAGTCGAGACTAATGATGTCCTTCTAGAAAGTCGATGTGGTTTTCATGCAAACTGTTTTGTTTATGATTGCATTACCAATTTTATATGCAGCATCTATAACTTTTTATTGACGCATCACTTTATTTATAAATGTTTCTCGAGCGTACAAATGTGTATAGTTCGATGGTCTAGCCCAATACATGGCACTATTTAAGCACAATAAATTGGTTACATTTCAAACAATAATAATAAATATATAAATAATAATATAGTAAAATAATATAGTAATAAATTCTATCAATATGTACTAGAATAAAAAAAAATGATGAAACTGCATAAAATGCTAAAATCCGAAATCTGTTTGAATAGCAGAATATTATTTGGAACAAGTCTTTTGCCTTAAAATTTATAGTTGACTCTTTTTTTTCGACTGAAAGTGCTCAAACTTCAAAACAGTTTAACATCAAAATATAATGATAATTCGCATGACTGGGTCAATTTTTGATATTTGACCTTTGGTTGAATGAGTGAATATATTTTTCTTTAGTATCAAGATTCATCTAATTTCTATAGCATCTATTGAATAATAACATTATTGATTTGTTCAGGTTCAGGCACAGTACGCACCTGCTGTTCTTCAAACGATCACAAATGCTGATGGCACGGTGTCAATCATTCAAGTTGACCCCAATAATCCCATCATCACTCTGCCTGATGGAACAACTGCTCATGTGCAAGGAGTTGCTACAGTAAGTTTTTATATTCATTCTTTATGAGAATACAGATTTAATTAGGTGTTTTTTTTCTTTCACCACTACCCTTTATTTGTGAAGTATTTATTTTATTTACTGCGAAGATTTCTACTAAATAAGATTGGTGAGAGAGAGTTATCAATTTTTTGTGGTGTTATACTTTTAGGGGCATAAGTTTTTCCCATGCAGAAAGGACCCTACTCTTTTCTTATGGGATTTGGGTTTCTTAGAATTCTTGTGAAACTATGCTCACTGGATAGTTTTCGATGCCCTAATCAAAAGTGTCTATGGGCTTTAAAAAAATTGAGTTATGCTCGATTTTAGCACTGAAACCATACACTTTGGCCCTTATATTTTCCATATTTTTTTCAAGCGAAGTAAAACTTCAGGGGCCTAATGCTAAGTTTCAGGGGGGAGGGGGATTCAAACATTTCCACACTCACATAACGCCCAGTAACTAACTCTGTTAAGTATGGTTACTAAACAAATTTGCTCGCCTTAATTTGACATGATAATGTCTTTGTACGGCACACTACCACGAAACGCATTACTTAAAGGAGTGACACTTTTTACGAGTAATGAAATTTCCTGAAGATTCTTGCTTACAACTAAATCGTTGGTAAGCTCAGCGCTCAACTATAACGGTATAACTAAAAATCCAGTCGTCTCTGTTTTCATTTAATTAATTTTTTTGAGCCAATGGAGATTTTAATTGGGGCATCAAAACTATCTAGTGAGCACAGATTCATACGACTCATATGAAACCCAAATCCCATAAGAAAAGTACAGGGTCCTTTGAGAACTTTATTCTCAGACCTTCTAAAAAATTTGCATCTACTTAATGAGTCCTCCAAGACTACATTGGTTTGTTCTTGTTCCAACTGGTACATTTTTTGATAAATTTTTCGTTATTTATGAACCTAATGGAAGTCCACATAGTTATAAATTTTGTTTGAAAGAACTTGTTATACTGAAGATTTTATATTTCAGGATTACCTGTAGGATGGGACTCGAGAATCCAATACGTTTATTAGTGCTCTAATACCTTTGAGCTTCCCCCCTTTACAATAGTAGTGCATCTCACAAAATCTTGTTTTGCCTTTTTTGGCCATATTGGAATAGCCATGTAGGGTCATAAAAGGGTGCTTGGTGCCGTATTGAAACAATTTATCGTCTAGATGTGCACCAGACGATATGATCAATTTTCCTGCTCTTGATTCGATTGAGATAATACCCAACCTACATCATTACTCAATCTAGTCAACAGTATTCCTGGGAGTGACATGCTCTTAGTGCTAAGCCAGTGAACAACCAGAGTTTACCAAGAGTTCTCTTGACACTTCTGCATTATCCTGTTTTCATTAGCACTCTGGTACTGAAACCAAGAACACTCGTAATCAAAATGAGCAGATTGGACTCCTCCATGTGCTTCAAGTTCCGTGTTCATTGTTGAGGTCAAGAATTCGTATTCATCGTCTACACCATCTTCTGATTTTGGTGCAAGAACTAATGAGTACAGTAGTTGTGCAGCCACCCCCCCCCCCCCTTCCCCCTTCTCATAAGCCATTTTGGAGTATACACAATTTATTTTTACAATGTGATATATTTATCATGTAATCAGCCAATAGAGGTTGTTTTTTAGTGAAATCAGAATGAATTAGGGGGAGGAATGAAATCCTGAAAAATTTATTAGTAGAAATTCTATGTTGGTCATGTTATCTGGCAATGATAACTACAAAGCCCATTTGCAAAGCTGCATCTCCTTCAAAGTCCATCAACACTTTGCTAATGATTGTCGGTTCCTCGGAAGCACATGCTGCTTGCGCATAGTACCCCAAAAGCCAATCTGTCTCACAACCACCCCCGTATAATGCTTTGTGGTATCTTCCAAATGTCCGAAAGCCTTTCTGCCAGGACTTTTATGAAGGCGTTTGCTTGGGGAGCCCATATAGCATCTACCGAACACACAAGTGGGGTAAATGACGCATGGTGTGTTCTTCACATGCTTGTGCATACTTTCACTTCTTCTCTTGTTTAGTGGATATCAGGACTGTAGTAGTGTTATGAGAGACATAAGGTGGAGCATTGGTGTCTATGACATGGATATCGAACAACACAACCCTCTCTAGCTCCCATACTTCTTGGCACACTAAATCACCACACAAAGCTGGTTGTAGAGGAGTGGCGTCTTTAATTAAGGGTTCCTTGATGCAGTTCCCCGTTGCAGTTGATAGCATCTCCCCAAAAACGTCCCTCACTTCATTGTGTCGCCTTGGGATTAGGCCTCCAGTCTTACAGCATAGTGCATGCTCAAGTGAGAATGTTGATCCACAGGTATCACAAGATGGTCGGATCTCCTTTGGCTTGTGCTTTGTATCGCATTGTTAAGGCATCTCGTAACTCACTAGCTGACTAGCCAAAATGATGGCGTTTCAAAGGGAGTGCAGTTAGTCACCCTGAGGATTTACATTTGCTTTTTCCTACCACAGAGCTATTTATGGCTCTCTCTCTCTCTCTGTCCTCTGGGAACTCAGTAAGTATTGTTTGCAATAATTCTTCCGCTTTGTCTTGTTTTTTGAGCATTGACTCCCACCTTTTTGCTGATATGTGGGATAGATGATTGGCTACATCAAGTGTGGTCCCAGCTCTAATTGTTCTCATAAGCTCATTAGATCCTACCTTGGACATTTAATAAGCTTGCTGAGCATACCGGGTCAACCACAGCAAAGCCAAACCCCCTTTACTGACTGGCAGTGAAATTAGCTCATACTATTCCTGTAAGCTCCTTATCACCTATGATTGCAGGGAGAAGGTCTGACCAAATCGTACCCCAGAGACTGGAATAATTTTCACCTCCACCTTCAACAACCCTCTGAATGAATTACCACTTCATTTGAACCGATTTGGTAAAAGCTAATAGGCTGATTGTGGATGAGTTTCACTTACCACGGCAAACATCTTCACTCAGTCAATGCATTTTCCCTCCCATGTATGCCTTCTTCCCAACCTATATAAAAGCTGTCTAGTTCAGTAACTTGGTATGTAATGATAGAATTTTAGATGAGATACTCTCTTAATTTATATAAGTGGGTTCTTCTTTTCTTCCCACTCACGAACCTCTGTTGGGCCCCAGGTCTGAGTAATAATAGCTGATTGATTAGCGCTCAATGCAGTAACCTTAGATTGTCTGCTTGTGATTTTCAAATTCATTAAAGCTGATTATCCAGTGTATTACATACAAGTTGTTACGTAATTGCATTTTGAGTACAATTTTCTTGACTGGCTCTTGATGGGTGGTGCAGGTGAATTTCTGAATCAAAAACTTATGTTGATATCTTGTTTGAGGAAGCTTTTATTGAAATACTCGTACTCACGCTACTTGGATAGTACATCCTCTCAAAATATTATTTTTTGTACTATTTACAAGAACTGTGCAATGGGTTATTATTTTAATTTTTTTTTTTTTTTTTTTTTTTTCAAGTAGAAGTAAAATTGAACTCAGAAGCCATTCTAACACATTCGGAAACGCACAAGTTATTTTACAGCAAACCCAATGCTCATGGGCAACTGACAAAATGGAAATGATACCATGGTGGAGGGGGGGGGGGGGGGGGACAATCGTTGAAGCTCGAGTTGTGACAGATACCACCAAGTTAAGGACTAGCTTCAGGTTCCAGCTTTAGGTGTAAAGCAGGCCTTGTTTCCCCTCAAACTGTCCACATGTTTGTGTATCTGTGATGCAGTAAAAATGATTTGTCAACCACTTTCAACACAAGATTTTTGAATAACTGCTTCCTTCCTGCATGAGATCGAATGTGTTCTTCTGAGATCAGTTTTACGTGTAAAACCCCTCTAATCCACCCTCGGGTGGACCGTCACTCCGGTTAATTCGACCATGCTTGAGCGAGACTTGAAACAAAAAAGCTGCCTGTTCGTGCTCTACTGTTGTTGATAAGGCACCGTCACATGCATCTGATGAAGATTTAGTAGAGGACATAACAGCTCTCTATCTGCCTCCAAATGTAACTTCACTCATCCAACTAATGCTAAACAAAAATTCTATACTGACTTTTTTTTCTAAGTAAGTTGTATGTTATTTTACTTTAAACTTTGACTTATGACTTTTTAAAGTTTATATGTTACTTATTTCACTGCAAAAAAAAGTCTCTTTACATACCTAATTTGTAATAAATATTGGCTCAGGTAATCCGACCTTTTTTGCATTCCAACCATGCCCCCAGTCCCGAAGGTGACGGATTAGAAGGGTTCTACTGTACTTCCAACGAAAAATAGCCCATTTACGATTTTCTGCTCATTTCCACATGAATAGTTTTGTATTTTGATTTCTAGATCCACACTGGTCAAGGTGATGGTGTTCATGCAGTGCAAACGTTGACAGAAGTCAATGGTCAGGGAGAAGGGGTCACGGTTGATCTCAATAACGTTGGCGATGATTCCCTTAACCAAGAGGGGCAATTGATAATCACGGGCGAAGATGGACATGGTATTGCTAATCAATCTTACCGAACTATTCGTTATATTTAATTTTTCTTTGAAAAGTCCTTGATGCTTTGTAGTTAACCAGCTAACCCTATGTTGTTCCTAACCCTATGTTGTTTTCTCTATAGTAGAACTTACCACTCTCTATTAGTAACTTACCACATTCTTTATTTACTTTAATTCTTGTTGTACATAAAAAGATCTTAATGCGTTGTAGTTTACCAGCTAACGATTCTTTCCTAATCCTATGTTGATATCTTCTTCATTTACTTTTGCCAAAATGGATATTCCAGTTTCACTTGTATAAAGGTACCCCCCCTTTTTTTAGCAGTAAGGAATTTTCACTGAAAGCGAGAATGAAACTAACATTTTCTCCCCCCTTCACTCCCTTTCTTCCAGTTCCTCCTCACCAATCAATAAAGTCTCCTGATTTCTGCCCACTGATTTCGGCAGATCTGTTGTATTTACACAACCCATTCTTTGACGCCTGACCTACTGCTCAGTTTGTTGCGTATTACTTTGCTGTTCAGTTCAGAAACATTTTTTGCTTTTTTTAAAAAATAAAGTTGATAAATTTGTTCGATACGTAATTTAAAAAGAAATTTCGCTTGGTCATGCATCTTTATTAAAGCTATCTTTTTAAAGCTTGGGAAGCGTCCCACAACAGTTAGTAGGATTTGTAAACCCCTATCATATGTTTATAAAAATATTAACAATAAATTGATAAAATGATTGAATTGAACACGGTTTTATGCAGGTGAGGCCGAGTTGGGTTAACAAAACCTAGATATACCGATTTTGTGAGCTCACAAACAACCTACCTTCCTAATGATCCTTTTCCAGTTGTAACGTTTTTTGACTTATAGGTTGACAGTTTTTAGCTTTTCAATAAATAAATAGGTAGGTGTTTAAGGAGAGATAACAAATTTACAAAACAAAGAGGAAGTATAGAAAAATACGCCAATCTGTCCTTACAAAATGAACAGATTACCTACTTTAAAACTGCAAAGACGACGTCGTTTTAAAATGAGTCTGTTGGGCAATTATTCGGTAATTTTTTCAACTTCCTATCCCATGATAACATGTTGCTACCCGAATATCGTGTGTATGTTGGCGCATTACAAATAATTTATGCATTGATGCACCATAAGAAGAAGTACTTATGTACATAACATTCTTTTGTGCATACCCTCATGACTTATGAGCGTATTATTCAAACCTCGTCATTGTTTAAGGAGCTTCGAGGTCTGTGAAATGTTTGATTGGTAGGAGAAAATTTGGGAGGAAATAGGTCTGTTTTGGAAATGCAATGGTAATAGAAGACACAAACAATGATAACTCAATAATAACACAACGGTGGTTGTGAATACCCTGGCGGAATTCTGAACTCTCTTCCACTACTTCCAACTGCGGATGCATTTACATATTGCATTGCATTCGGATACACATGATGCATTCGGATACTTTTATTTTGGGAATTTCAATGCTAATTTAGAAATAATGGCCAAAGTGAAAACCTGCAAATGTGGCGGCACTTCAAACGGTGGTATTGGTATATATGTTAAATTGGTATGTAATGTATGTATGTATATAATATATACCTTATATCTTTGAGCTTTGCCAATCCTTTTTTCTCTTTTTTTCACTTCTTCTTTCTCGATATTGGTACCTTTGGCTGTACAATATTTTTTGTTTTGAAGCATACCTTTCTCTCAAAAACATTTCAAGTACTCTGTCATTTTTATTTTGAATAATATTTACTTACAAATAGTTCAAACACTATTCTTTTCAATTCAGTTATAAAATGTATATTTCCTAAAGTGTAATTCTAGTCACCAAAAATGAAAATTGAAAGTTCTTGTGGTAATATTTATACCACAATAACAAGATTGCTATTTCATTAATTTTCCAAACAAATTAAAAACAATAAATTATATTGAATGTTGAACTATAATTATTTTTATTACGCTGAACTGGTTATTAAATATAAATAAATGATGCATATAAGTAATCTCAATAATTTGTTCGGTGTATATATAGGAAAAACTACTAAAAAAACTGCTTGTTAACAAAATCCGATAAATCCATGAAACAACCTCAAATCAACAATAGCAAGTTACGACAAGAACCGTAAATCAATGCGTACTGAGGGGCCAGTTGAATGAGGAATGGGCGGGCTATGAGGGATGGATATCCTCCAGAGAATGCGGGAGTGAAAAAATTATAAAATATAGAATCGGGTTTTATGTCATCTTAGGACATGTGGCCAGTCGCCTAGGATCTTATACTGGACTAACTGTAATAATTATCCAAATCAGAAATACCTTACTTCTTTGCATTCTTTTGAACGGCAGTAAACATCTTCAGCTTCGTTCTCAGTGCGCGTTCTGACAGTTATCGAACTCATTAGAACTGGGACGGGAAATCCCGGGGCGTTCGGGAACCGCGTTCTGCACTGCGAACGATTTCAGAACTTGGAAGTGGAATAACCTGTGTTGTTGTTTGTAACCTCACTCAACTTGTGTTACCTTCTGGTGCTCCTTTTCAGAATATTTTTAGTTCCCGGGAATATATTCCTTATTATGCCCGTGAATATTACTTAACTATTACCCCACGGAAATAAAATAAAAAATTCCAAGGTGACTGAGGAGTATACTCGAAAAAATTTGAGTTTTGTGGATGTCGACGAGAACCAACTATAACTTCAATCTCGTCCTCATCATTCACAAACCAAACACCATCGTCGAAACTATCGCTTTCCGAACTTGACAAGCTAGTTGACTTGAATTTTGATCATAGAATTGATGAATTTCGATCATAGAATAGGTAATTATACTAACGTATAGAGACTAAAGTATGATTAAGTATGATTTCAATGAAGAAGAAGAGAGTTGTTTACTCCGCGAACTCCAAAAAATCGTTAAATGTGCATGCGTTAACTAAGTCCTTGCGTTTGAATTCTGAAAGTTCCGGAAAAAAACGGGGACTTTCAGAACCGTTCGGAACTGGGTTTGTAAAATACTGCAAGCGCCGAGCTGGGTGTTCCGGAACGCCTGGCTCTGTGAAGCTCGGCACTTGTTCCGGAACTGGGCGTTCTGGCAACTGTGAACGACAAAACTCGATATATATATATATATATATATATATATATATATAAGGGATGGGGTATCGGGGGAAAAATGCACTTTGAAGATCCCTCAGAAAAAAATCTTTTTCCGAAAATTCCGAACTCGCAGAACGCATACTGCGAACAAAGCTTTCGTTACATATGAAGATGGCAAACACGCCACCAAAGCCTTTGGATGGCTTGGAGGCTTTGGACGACCAGTACATCAATTTCGGTATTCATGTGTCCTGGGTCACTCTCTTCCTTCTGGCCACAATTATGGTCTGCTAGTACCTTCCTGTCCTACTTAATCCTATCCTCTGCTTTGTTTGTTGCTTGGTGGTTGGGCTGCTTACCATGTGGACCTTGGGTCCAAGTAATGATTTTTCAATTTGTTTTTTTCTTTGAAATTTTGCAGTTACTTGCATTATATTGAGTATGTACCTCCTTGAAACCACTCTTAGAGGAAACACTTGTTGGAATGCCCAAAATTCTCGCTGGAGATTTTCTCTCTTTCACTCCTCTCCCTAGCTTCCTTTATGAACTTTGCTATGCCACATGGTTTTAGAACTTAGTTTATGATCGTGCATTTTAGGGCACTTTGGAATTACAACAATATTTAATGAACTATGGTATAATAATATCTTAACATTTGGTGGTTGAGGGTGAAGAAATTTTGATGAATGGCTTCTTCAAGTTTATTTGAGTCAGTTTCCTACTAGTTTCGCCTAAGTTTAGACATCTTTAGGGAAAACTATAAAAAGAAAGAGAGTCCAGGATAGCTTAAGTAAAAAAAATTCAAGAATGATGGCTATGTACTGAATGTATAGGGGCTTGAGTGTGAAGCAGGGCAGGCACTTATTCATTTGGAAGTTGGTACATGGTGAATATCAGTATTAGTTTATTAAACATAGATGGTGGGTAACACTTTCTCTTAGTACATGTTTGTTTAAAATACAACTGAACTAAGGATTTTAAATGGAAATGAAGAACAAATTGATGAAGGTTAAAATTGCAATTTGTTAGGTTATTACATGAAGTCTCCTGGTACCCATGCAATGGGTACCATAGAGCCGTTAATGAGGTTGTAGGTATACAGATACAGTGATTAATGATACAGGGGTAGGTTATGCTGAATTCAAAGATACTAGTAGGGATAGTTGCGCCACCCTCGCATCGATAATGGTAGGATAGATCCTGACTCCACTCAACTCGCACAAGGCAAATTAACATTCCTTCACTAAATATTTACTGATAAATCATGAACATCAACTAAAAACACCATTTACGACGGCCATGCCCATACACTAGACATCAAAACTAAGCACTGGAAGTTGAATAAGAAGTTCAAAAGATTTATTGTTTATTATTTACGAGTAGGTATAGGTACCTACAACCAGTAATGGGTTTTACGTCACTATTATAAGTGTCGAAGTAGTATTTTATTTTAGATTTTCATAGAAATGATTAAACTAGATTTGATTGTACTTGAATTACGCAAAATGCACAACCGATTCTCGTAATTTCACCGAAGGAGAACAGCTCAAAATGCTCAGCATATAATATTGTGTGGTTTCTTAGAAGCATTTATGCACTTGTTCCACAAAGTTTATCAATTAATGAACATCCTCACACTATAAATGAAACGATTTTGCAAGATTTCAAGAATATATTCCACTTCAAATGCACCTGCGAACTTGGGAATAGCAGATCATCATGCAAGCATGTACCTAGTAGCAGTCTTGGTTTTCTGGTAGGTGCCTACCTATTCTTATTAAAATGTTACAATAAAAGTGCAGTGTATAGAAATTTACTACATTTACAAATGTAGGATTTTGGTTTGGCAGAATCCCTGTGTTCCAGTTTGTACCAGGTAGTTTCGTAACGTCTGTTCGGGAAACTAAACAAGGGGTTCTTGTGTTAGGGTCGATTTTTTAAATCTAAATTTGCTCGATTTCACATTGCCTGTCATATTCCTTAACGATATGTTACTATTCTACCAACCCTCCTTTATAGTATGGTAAACGTCAAAACGTTTGCGTATAATGTTAGGTTTTTAGTTACGTATGTAACTCTACCCAATTAGGGGATGGGCGGCACCAGTCAACCATCTAACCAAAAACAATTTCTAATTAGGGCATATCACTGGATTTTCAAAATTTAGAATGCTTCAAGCACCTTAGAAAACGAATGGAAATAAAACAGGAGAAGACGAAGTCTCGAAGAATGTTGAGTACAGATATGATTTTCAATGATACGAGAGTCGGAGTCAGGATCTACTTAGTTCATTTCGCTATTGCTTAGGCCTTATTTGAAATCGCGAATAGGAAATCTTAATTGGAAATTATACAGGTATATGATTATTTTTCTCATTAAAGCATGAATGTACTGGTATATGGAGTTTATGTTTATATGTTACATTTATAATTTTTTATATTAAAATAATTAGTTACAGTTTTTGATTATACTTAAATTATTATTGTATATTAGAGGTAGGCTTTTTATTACTGGTAATAAAGAGGAGGTGGAATTGTTTTCCTAAATAGGTTACTTCACTTCTTTTGTTCTTCAGTTTATTTTTACTTTTTAATATGTGAATGTTTTCCAAAGTTTTTCTGTTGGCAGTGATATGGTGTTTACCTAAGGGAGTGGGGGGGGGGGATCATTGAAATCTGGTTGATGGGTATATTTCATCATGTGATGATCTAAGGCTGTTTTTTCTTCTTTATTAAGTACACTGTTGTCATGTTCTTGCAGGGGCTTAAATAGATTTTGTTGGCTTTCACCTATGTATGTCATGCTGCAATCTTGACGTGGGATTTCGTAAATATTGAAGCGAGATTTGCATTAGAGATAGAAAATAATAACGAATTACCATATTTGAACTGTAAAGATGGCAGCATAAAATACATAACTGAAAGTCAACAAAATCTATTTAAGCGCCTGCAACAACATGACAGCAGTGTACTAAAGAAGAAAAATAAAACAGCCTTAGATCATCACATGATGGAATATGACCATCAACCAGATTTCATCAATACTAGGACCTTAGGTAAACACCATATCACAGACAACAGAAATACTTTTGAAAACATTCACATTGTCGATAAATCCAACTCAAAATTAAATGAAAATTAAACGGGAGAATATCAACAGCAGAAGATGGAATCTACACAACGATGATAGGCACAAATCAAACGTACAGCTTCTATCAAGCACTGAAGTTTTATTCTTCAATACACAGACTTGACCAATTTTACAAATTGAATTATAGGAATAATAATATTGAGTAAAAAAAAAAAAAACATCTCCAAAGATACAGGAATTTCAAATACCAAACAATCAACAAACAAATCACCATTGATACCAGGGATTCCTACCATACTCCCACCTGAGGAGTAGCAGCAACTCACTTGAACGTTAAGTTGTTATCTCGAGTCATTACATCTTTTACAACAGTTTTCTGTATTGAATTTCTTCTGAACTTGATCTTCTCTTGAGATTTCGTAGACTCCGCATCAGGCTCATCTAGAGTATCAGGAACAGTTATACAATCAGCAGAAGATTCCTTTGGCAATTTAGGAACAGGTTCTCAAACAAGATCGTTCAGTGGGTACTTGATGAGGATAAACGTGTTGGATGGCTCTGGTAAAAAATCCATCAGCTGTTTTCAGCTTTACAGCACGACACTTCCCATCCTGTCCAGGAATCAGCTCAACAATTATAGCCAGGGGCCAGTCAACTCTCTTCTTATCATCTGAACGAACGAGCACCACCTCTCCCAACAGTGTGCCTCTTCTGTTGCTGAAACTTTAAAGAATTATGCACTAGTTGGCCAAAATATTCAGTCCAGAAGCGCCACTTGAGTTCTTCCTTGAGTCGCAGTCTATGTTGAATTCTTCTCTTCATAACTTTAGCATCAGCAGTATCACAGTCTTGAAGAAACATTCGTGGTGACACAGGAATAGGATCTTTGAAAGTATATGTGTTGGTGGTCTTTGGTTCACATAATTTGCACACTCATATACCACTGTACACAATTCTTCATAATTGAGGCAAGCTCTCCCTTGGATTTTCCTTAGAAGAGCTTGTAAAACTCCAATCATGCGTTCCTAAAATCTGCCACACCATGCTGCTTTAGGGGGATTAAAACACCAATCCAGTCACTAACACCATGAAGCGCGATGCTACCCCAATCAATTCCATTGAATGTATTGCTTGTGCCATGAATGTTTCGACCATTGTCGGAATATATAATTGAGGGCCGAACACGTATTGCAAGCATAAAAGTATCAGTAGACTGTGAGGGAACCAATTCAAGGTGGACAGTGTGGTATACTGTGCACATAAATAAGTCGATCCAAACCTTGTCCCCATTTTTCATGTACAAAGGTCCTGCTAGATCTGGACCACAAACTTCAAAAACATTGGCATCACATACTCTGCTCTCAGGGAGCGGTGGTGACTCAACTTCCAAGGATTTCGCCGTAAAACGCTGACAAACACTGCACTGGTCCACAACTTGCTTAATAACTTGGCATCCACAAACAACCCAGAATCTTTCTCTGATCAAATTTAACAGAGACTGGCTGACTATGATGCAATTTTTTCGTGGGTTTCAAAAATCAACTTATGCACAAGATCATGTTTTGAAGGTTAGATGACGGGAGCTCTAAAATCATATTTGTCTTGTTGCGCCCAGATCCTTGTTCTCAGAATCAAACCAGCTTAAAACAGTGGAGGAATCACTCCAGAAGTTGCAATCAATCTGCTTAAATTCCTTGATGATACTTGATGCCTGTTGTGCACCAATCGTAGCTGACAACTACTCAAGACGAGGTATAGTTAATTTTTTTTAAAGGAGCTACTCGCGATTCAGCTCCTACCAGAGTCACAAAAACAGTACCTTTTGCCTCAACATGTACAAAAGACACTATGGCATTCGAAATAGAGCTAGCATCACAAAATAAGTGTGAAGTCACATTGCTTGACTCCATAAAAGCCTTGATCCAACGTGGAACTTCAATTTCGCCAAGTGCTGAAACTTCCGCCATCCATTCAAGGAATTTTTTCCTAGCTTTTTCTTTCAAAGGTGTATCCCAAGTGTATCAATCCAACTTTCTTGTATGATCAATTTTGGGATCAGGACTGCAGGTGAGCAGAATCCAACCGGGTCGAAAACCTTTTGCACTGCAGATGAAACAGACCTTTGTGTGACTTGATTTTCATGAAAATTGTGAAACGATGGAGAGCACTCTCAGAGTGTCACCTTTTCGACCCCAAAAAATACCAAGAACCTGCGTAGAAGTCGCTTCATTTAATGATGGGTCAGACTGCTAACACCCTCGCAGGTCAAATTGAGCTTCTACAAATACAGCCCTCGCTTGATCAATGAATTCAGCCAGTGAATCTTGGTCATCCACAGATGCGATGCAATTATCCCCAATAAAGAACCTTTTGAGCTTTAAAATAATGTCCTTCGAGAATATAACACTGCCATTATCAATTTCTCCATTGTTATATTGGAACAGATGATAATGATTGATCACAGTGCCAAGAAGGTATGGACTGCTAATGACCCCAAACACCACTCTTCTGTGTCTGTAAAGGTAACTAGGAAACTCATCAACAGGACACTCATAAAAAAAATCGTAGAACCCCATTTTTGATCAGTTTTCCACGTGGAGTGGACACTCGTCAAATCTTCATGAACGAGCGACTCATCGAAAAATGAAATCCAATAAATTTATCCGTTTAATTCAGTTATGAGTCAGTATACATTTTTTTCGACTAGAATCCAGCACTGTCGAGACACTCCTCAAAAACTACCTTGAAGGAAACTCATTGAAAAGGAGCTGACGGGAAACTCGTCAAAAATGGTGGTAGTAGTAGACGGATGTTGATCTACTTTGGTTGAACTACCTGCCATTGTTACTGCTCAACGCCACCATGAATAACCTACCTGGCCAAAAACCTAACCTTCCAAATAATAGCCGAGACGTACTTACCCTTCTTTATGATGACGAAAGGCTCCAATTACCTAGTCTCCATAATCTCATAAAAGTTCTTCGATATCTTCACAAATATTAATTGCTCACCATGCTCCACTCTGTAAATCACAAGGTTCACAGAGCTATCCTTCCACAAAAACCTCAGAGCATTTCGTTCACAAGAATTTATAGGAATTTCATTTACAGAAGTTATGGGCACATTCAGGGTACACTCAACACTTTTGCAACTTAAGTTGGCAGCTCTGACAGTGTTATGTAAGGGAAGCTACCCTGGTTTGAGGGAAAATGGACGGGAAAATTCCCTCTCTTATTCCACACTGATCAATAACAGTTCTCAAAGGATACCTACTCTTTTCTTTGTGTTTTTGCTTTTTGTACTGTTGTCCTTGTTCCTTGGGGAGAGTGGGTTAAGATAAAGGTTTTCCTGTTAAAATCCTGTTATAATGCTATGGCATCCTCTAACACAGCATAGCTTCACCATCCTAGGCTCGAAATCAAGCACAATAAAAATAATAAAATTCAGTATACCACTGCTAGCTTGTTGAAGAGACAGATGAAAATAATATAATAAACTAGTAAAATGAAAATAACAGAATAATAAAGCCTCAATTAGAACTCAGATCTTAGTCGACCAAATTTTCATAGACAATCGTTATCCCGTGGCGGGAGCGTTCACAAATTTTAGAGTTTACGATCACAAAATTGGAGGGCGAGGCCGCCACGGAGGCAAGTTTTGAAATGAGGTTTTATAACAGTTTTGGAGGTTACCCCTACCATACGATTGTAGGCTCCGCCCCTTCGAGGAAACTGACTTCGCGAGCTCCCAACAGATATATGTCATCTCTATCCTATTATCAGCTCTTTGGCCTTATCAGACAAAAGTCATTGGTCCTCCCGCCTAGATCGGGACAGCCACAGTTGAAATGTTGATAATTTGTTATCAGTTGTTATCATTGATAATTATCAGTCCTGTTGAAGTGCTGATAATTTGTGTTTATGTATAGAGTTGTGACGGGAAAGAAATGAGAAAACGACGATTCGCCAGTTAGTTTTGAAGAACAGAGATGTAGTAGAAAATAAGAAGCGTCATAAATATAATGATACTGTTGGACAAAAAGAAGGCGTGAGGTTTTGGGAGAGCTTCAAGCAATGACATTTTTTGGAATTATCATTGATTGTACATCCTTATGAATGGAAGGTAAGTACCTACCATCAACTCATTCCACGAACCAAGATGAATCGAAAAACCATGCACTACAAACTTGGTAGATAGAGATCGCATAAAATCAAAGAGCGACCAGCACTTTCAGCTGTGGTGGTTATAAATCCTTTCCATTTATTTCAGGCTCCTCCAGGTTCCTAGTTGTTCATGACTGTCTCTTTCCCGAATCGGAATAGCTTGCGAAATATTTCGTTGTTGATTGTATAACATTCGAATGGGATCTGTTGGTCACATCAAACATGTACCTAACTACCGTTTAGGTACTGCCTTAAAGGTAATTTTTGAATAAACTCCAAACAAAATAAACTACGTAGGCTCAACTATATTACCAGTATCTATACCTACGTGAAAATCATAATAAAAGTCATCAGTTGACGAACTTAAGTGACCTCCTGCCGTCACTCAGGATATTGCACTCTTGAGCTAAGGGTGAAACTCATCTGAACGCCATTTTTTGTTTGTGAATCCCGTTGAGTGTGCATTTGGGTTGCACACTCAGTGCACCCTCATGGTCGCCCTCAAATCACGTCTGAATCGCACTGAGTGCATGAATTCCCTTATTGATACATTCAGGGACCCTCAGACTTAATTCCCGATTATGAATTCCACCTTTATTCCCCACAAGGGATGCCAAAATTTTTCGATAAATCCAACTCAAAATTAAATGAAAATGAAATGGAAGAATATCAATAGTAGAAGATTACACTACGGTGCTAGGCACAAATTAAACGCACAGCTTATATCAAGCACTGAAGTTTCTATTCTCAAATGCACCCACTCGACCAATTTTACAAATTGAATTATAAGAATAATAATATTGAGTAAAATAAAAAACATCTCCAAAAGATACGGGAATTTCAAATACCAAACAATCAACAAACAAATCACCATTGATACCAGGGATTCCTAACACACATATTAAAAATTAAAAATAAATTGTTGAACAAAAGAAGTGAAGTAACCCATTTAGGAGCACAACTCCACCCCCCTCTTTAGTACAAAATAATAAAATCTTACCTGTTATATACTAACACATAATCATAATCTAAGTATAGTCAAAGAACTGTAACTAGATATAAGAAATTATATTAATATAAAAAATTATAAATATACCATTTAAATATAAAATCTATATAGGTACCTGTATATTCATGCTATAATGAGAAACATAATCATATACATACCTGTATAGTCACCAATTAAGATCTCCTGTATTGCACTATCCCTACTAGTATCTTTGAATTCAGCATAACCTACCCCTGTATCATTAATCACTGTATCTGTATAGGTATAGATCTCTCAGGTTTTAGAAGTGCAAAAGGAGCAGGACGGGGCTGTAGCAGGCTGATGAGAGACTGGGCCATTCACGGCCCCCTCCCCTTATTTTCCCCTTCTTATAGGTGAATTTGCGGATCGTGGGCTCCCGGGAATCACGATTCGCGAATTCATCTATAGTAGGGTGACGAGTAGTGGAGGGGCCGTGAACGGCCCAGTCTCTCATCGGCCTGCTGCAGCTCCTTTTGCACTTCTAAAACCTGAGAGCTCTATACCTAGAACCTCATTAACCGCTATATGGTACCCATTGCATGGATACGAGGAGACTCCATGTAATAGCCTAACAAATTGCAATTGTAACCTTCATCCATGGACCTAGGAGGGGAAATGGATCGGGCATCCACCCCCTGCCTCATCCATCGCCTCATGCCAAATTAAGTTGTGCTGCAGGGCGCTGTGAGGGTTCGAAGTGGTAGCAAAGAGGTGTGGCCTAGCGCAGCGGTTAGTGGAGGGGGGCCATTTCCTCATTAAGGAGGCCAGCACGGAGCAAGTTTTCCACGTAGCAACGCTGTTCCACTGTCGAAAGAGCCTACTTGCCTGCTTGTGTTGACCGCGTTGACCACTTGTTATTCCAACTAGTTATTTAGCAGTGGCAACCTGAAGAGAAATGGACTGTATCCACTGAGCTAGCTCCTCGGCTCGATCAATCAGTTAATTCATCGTGAGGTCTTACAAGCACAAACTCTCCTCGTCACTACAGTCCCAATTATCTGGAATTAGGATTTTTGCTCGAGTCATATTCAGTATCATACAAGTTCTAAGATGGTTTAGGGCTATCTTATTAGACATTATTAATTACGAGTTAGTATGTATACAGATAGAGACACTATAGGAGTCAACCTGCAGGAAATTGCCTTATAAATGGGAATCAACGCAAATCGTTATTGAAAATTAATAAACAGATGATGGAGACCAAAAAGTATCGAGTCATATCGACTTGAAAGGTTCTGACAAATCTAGAAACAGCTATCCCTTCCAGGAAGAATAGGATTTGTCCAGACAATCGATTGTTGAACAATACCATATAATTTTCCAGTTCATTATTACAAAAACCCGTGCATATCTTCTTAGTTGATTGTTGTCAATTGTGCACAGCAACAGTCGAATGTTACGCTACAACCAGTGTGTCATTATATAGACCCTACCAGCTGGATTTTCTGTATAACAATACAATGGATATCAATATCCTGGACTCTCTTTCGTTTTGTAGTTTTCCCTGAAGATGCCTAAACTTAGGTGAAACGAGTAGGAAACTGACTCAAATACACTTGAAGAAGTTTACCCATCAAAACTTCTTCACCCTCTACCACCAAATATTCTAATGACAACCCAAACTAATAGAATCTTAATTATTCTTGCTTTTCCATACTATATATACCATATTTTCCTTCTGCTAGGTGTAGAAATACACCCTAAATAATCCCCTTTTGCTGATCGTTGCTTAAACATCAACTCATTAAGTATGTGAGTTGTAAATTCTCCCTCATTCTTCACCTTCTATTTCTATTACATGCTGCATTATTTGGTTTAGAATACTCTTAATATGTTAATTTTTTGTTGTGTTGCTTGAAGGTTACCCTGTATCAGTATCTGGAATGATAACTGTCCCCGTCTCAGCATCAATGTATCAAACAGTAGTAGCCAATATACAACAGATCCATGCTCAAGGGGATGGAACGATTCAGGTAATTATGAATTATTCAATTACAACTCAAGATATGATACAATTGAACAGTAATAGATATACAACTGCGTTGTGAGTTATTGTTTATTATTTGAGTTTTTGGTATTATATAAGTGTATGTTTAATATACATTTAATAATTTACCTCGAAACCTATCGATTAAATGTATATTATTCATACATTCAGCTAATTATTGAATGTAAATACTATGATAGGAGGGGGGACCAAAAAGTAATGGGAAAGGCTGGAGGGGAAAGGGTGGTTGGGGGTTTTGAAGGGACACATCTCATGAGTCAGTGTGCGAAGTTTGGTTGCTGTGAGTGCAACAGTTCGTCCTTGAGAATTTTTCCAGTGGAACATTTTCCGTTTTGGCCAAAACGTGGGAAACACAGACTGGCAGGAGCAATGTGCGGCCATGAAATCTTGTTTTCTGTTGGGGAAAACACCCGCAGAGACCCTTGTAATTCTTAAAACAGCTTACGGAGATGCTGCTCTAAGTAAAACGTGTGTCTATAAGTGGTTTCAACGTTTTGAAAATGAATAGATGTCGATTGAAGACCAACATCGTTCTGGGCGCCCTTCAACGTCAAGAACTGACGACAACGTCTAGAAAATCAACACCATGATTCGTGAAGACCGTCTTCGAACCATTGATCAGTTAGTCGAGATGTCTGGGATGTCTTGGAGTTCAATCCAGAGAATTTTATCAGAGGATTCCTGCATGAGGAGGGTTGCAGCCAAACTTATTCCACACTTTCTCACAGATGAGCAAAGGGAATGTCGGCTTCATGCCTGTTTTGAGCTTCAAAATCAGCTGCATTTTTCTGAATAGGACATCTAAACTAACTGATCAATGGTCAACGATGGTCTTCACGAACCGTGGTGTTGATTTTCTCGACGTTGTTATCAGTTCTTGGTATTGAAAGGCGTCCAGAACGGGGTTGATCTTCAATCGACATTTGTCCATTTCTAAAACATTGAGTCCACTCGTAAACACGCATTTTACTTAAAGAAGCATCTCCCGCAAGCTGTTTCAAGCATTAAAAGGGTCCCTGCGGGTGTTTTCCTCAACAGAAAACAGAATTTCCACTGGAATTTCCAATTTCAGAAAATGTTGTTCCACTGGGAAAATTCTCAAGGACGAACCGATGCAGTCTCAGCGACCAAATTCGAACACTGGCTCATGAGATGTGACCCTTTGAAACCCTCCACCCTCCAACTAGCCACCCTCAACTCCCTTTCCCCTACAGCCCGATTCCCATTATTTTTAGGTCCCCCCTCGTATTTTGGCTGGAAACTAAACCTAGCTATCGTGTGGTGGATTTTGTTTTTGCCCATCATTATGTCTACAAAGAGAACTACAAAAACCTACCATTGAGGGAATCATCTTGAAAATTTTCACATTGAATGAGAAGGGTTTTTTCCCCTGAGTAAACATATGAGCTTTGTGGTCACTTTGGAAAATAAACTAATTGATGCCCTTGAATTCTTGAAATTGATGTGGAGTCTTTGTGAATTCTCTAGCTCCTCGGCTTTCTGTCCTCATTCCCAATACTTTTTAAAAGACACATTACTTTTGTAGACCATTTTTTATATTTATTTTTAAACCCCTATAAGGTCTCAAATCAAGAGGTCCATATATTACTAGGTAAATGGGTAAATATTTATTCACTATTTTTCACTTCCTGTGCTGTTTTCTACATCCATTTCAGTGATGGAGAATCCCAATTTTTTCTAATTTTTAGTTCCAAAAGATGCTTGCAGGAATAAAATCAGTAGCACATCAGTCTTTTGACAGTTGTTTTTCCAAAGGTCTTTTCAAATGCTGCCGTTATAACATCTCTACCATCTGCCATAAGAAGTGAGGGTGACCACTCAGGGTTGGAGGTACGGACAGCATCAAATATGAATGCGAAATCGTCTTGGCACTCACTTTTGCATAGCCGTATTGCGAAGGAAAAACTCTGGCCTTGTCACTGGTGCGACACACTATCACTGGGTACCCTTGCCTGTACCAAGTCTGAATACTTCATTAGACCCGTTAACCTACGTCGAAAAAAACCATCTTCAGATCTTGTTCATCTACATTCTTGGATTCTGAATGTGAAAGGTTTGTCATGGTCTACTGGAACCTGTATCCTCTTAGTGCACCATTCGTTAATGTTTGTAGCAGAGACAGTAGGAGAACCATGTTTCTCTTGTCTATCCTGCTTTAGACAACCGATTATTTGAGCTTTCCGAGGTTCCTTCAATTTTCGTGTCCAAAATAGCATTTGGTTTTCTAATTCCTTTGTCAAACTTTTAGGGAACAACTGAGGCTGAACGGGATGGTCAGTTGTCATGTTTACTTGCGATGTTGACACAGCGTTATTCTTCCAACATATCAATCAGCCTCACTAATATCATCGTTATCTTGACTATCCGGCCGCTTACATAACACGTAAACCCGTCACGAACACCCATTTGAACTCACGTTGTTTACCGTGCTTTCCTTTCATCTTTGACACTGCGATGTACTGAACTGCCAAGAAAAATGCCTACCATTCCGAAGTACCATCTTGCTGTAACTATAAATGTAACACTACAGAAACTAATAGTTTCTCATTAAATTTTGTGCTTTAGCGAATGGGGTCCTGTCACAATTATGCTTAATCCTGATAGCTAGCTCTGAACATGAGACAAAAATTAATGGAGCGATATTTTACGTTGCTTACAGTGCTACTCCTGTTTCTGTGTTGCAGGTTGTTGGTCCTGTGATGCATGTTCCTAAAATTGAGCCTGGAACAGCCAATCAAACTGGCGAAGTAGAAACTCTGACTGTTGGAGCAACTCATCAAATAGTTGCGATGTCAACAAATGGTTCTGAACCACAAGTTCTTCAGGTATTATCCCTTAAAGATGCTGCTGCTTTTTCCAAAGCATTGCAACAACAGCAACAACAGCAGCAGCAGCAGCAACAACAACAACAATCTCAAGAAATGAAGCCTGATGAAACAATTTCAGGTGAATAAATTGTTGTACGTTTTATTTTTTATTATTGAATGTGTATCTAATTAGAATAGGTACTTATATTTTCATTGGACTAATAAATTTTTCATTAGTTGTGCTATATGTCACGCATTGTGTTCCTGGATCATTATTTTATTTGTTATCGCATTTGTTGGTTGTTTTTGATCTTTTGTTTGGATTCTCCTCTCAATGAAAATCCTTTTAATGTAATAACATTAACTTTCATGTTTATTTTAATATCATAGATATTTTACTCAAAAACGTACCTTTATGAACATTGAAAAAGGCTGATACACAGGGAAACCAGTGCTGGTTCTGAGCTAAATGCCATTCCCAGCTAATTTCCAGCATATCGACCATAACGATTCCTATTAATTTTTCGAACTCCTTAGTAGGTATGTATACATTCTTCTGCGCAAACTGCACTTTTCAGAGAAACTGGCAGTTTTTAGAAATAAAATCATGGGAAATTGCAATTTCACGTTTCTGAGTCCTCTAGAGTTTGAATATTGTTGGTATCTTTCTTGAACGGCTGGTGGAACACAATCACATAGTCACAACCTCGTTGTCAAATGACCTAATGTTATGATCTTAAATTAAGATCTCTGTAATCTACTTGTAACGTTATGGCACATTAGTGAAACTGAGGGCCATATTTCAAATTTCCAATATTAATTTATTAAATTCATATGGTTAGTCTTCTAAAGTTTGCTGTGATACGTACTTGCCATATTTTTTGTGAATATTAGGGTGTTAATTCTTTGAAGAAAGCTCGATCTAGTCGGTGGGTGTGGTGGTGGGATGGAGAGGGGGTAAGTCATAGTTTGATAAGATCCATGCCCCATCTCCTTTGTTATATTAGGCTGCAAATGAAGTTCAAAGCCCTAAAATATGCTTGTTGAAACCTGTGACAAAATTTCTCTTTCTAAAAGCCAATGGCTGAACTGTGCTTTTCAATTTAATTGCACATACTATGTTGGGCCTGGTTTCAATGCCTTTGTATTCAATTCTCTAATCGTTTCCAGCCATACAATCTATGTAACATTCATACAGTCAGAATAATAACAGAAATAAATTTTAGGGTTTGTGTGATGGTTCATCTAGTCAAACTTTTGTTCCCTTGTTATCAATTTCTAAAATATATATTTGGTTGAGCTGTGAAGTACAATTTCATGAATTTGCGTTCTTAATATAGTTATGAACTGTTTTAAATATAAATCCTCATTTTCATCATCAATCTACATTTCATAATACAATAAATGTCATTTTACTTGTGTGTTGTATATCTGGGTATTGTGCAATAGACCAGACAGTTTTTCGACAGCCTGCCACTATTTCTTGACCTGGAATTCTGATAGTTTTAGGTAATTATTATCTCTAGAGTTACATTTATCGATACGGCAAAATAGAATGAACGCACGGTAGTCATTTATCGTGTTATTCAACTACCGGTGAAGAAGGAAGGTGACACAGGTAAATTTAGTGCTGCTAAACGAGCGTTCAGAACAGTGTTCTCGTGTTGTATAAACAGCTAGATAATCTAATATAACGGTGGCTGATTGATATCTTGGAACACTAACTTTGTGTCAACATCACAGTTGGCCCCAGTTATTACAGACTGTTCCGCCAGTTTGCTTGTTGTGATGGCATCGTTTGAGACGACAATACTTTTTCATGTTTCATGTCTTTAGGATGGTCCGTGATTTGAATGTTTGCAGGTCAAAACCACATGAAACATTCGAAACTTCGATGACTTCAAGAAACACAATGGGGAACTGTCATGTGTTGCAATTTCACACTTTTGACCTCAGAATCGGATTCAGCGCTTGAAAGCCCTCTATTAGCAATTTTCAGCTCAAAAGACTGTTTGGTTAAGCCAATACATTGATGAGAAGGTCACGCGTGATGTAGTAGTTGAAGGGAGCTGAATGTTCCCACCAGGTGGGTGGGGGCCATGATGCCATCGCGCAAATGAATTTCAAGAGCCGTATCACTGGTCAGATACATACCCATCACATAGTACCTCTTTGGAAAGCTCTCGCTCAGCTCTTTCTATCTAGCAAATAAAATAGGACCCTGAAAATTTCCCATTACAGCGTCAGAATCATCGATATCGATGAAACCTGTTTGGCTAATTCAAAGTGTTCATGTCCGATCTAAGGCCAAAAGAGGTACTTGGTTCAATAATTTTACAGTGGGGACAACCCATTTTGACACGGAGCGTATGATCGTTGACTCCCATCGGCTCGAAAGTGAGGAAGTCAACGATAAAGCCCGTCTCCTTCGAGATCTCAAAAACTGAAGATGGGCAAAGAGCAGTAGAGGAACTGGTGAGCGGGGTGGGGGGGGGGTCCCCTGACCAAGTGAGGCCACTTCCAAAAAATTTGGTACGAATTTTCCTGACTTATTTTGCTAGGTGTCTACACCTAAGCAGATATATTAAAAAATTTAATGAATAATATACTTTTTTTTAGTAATTATAATTAAAATAAACCTTTGTGTAATAATTTGGAACGTTTTCCCTAATAAAATGAGGCTTTTATTGAAAATTGACCCACTATGAAAATACGAGTTTAGGGTCAGTTTATTTTTTCTAATGGACTTTGGCCTATCTCCCCAACTCCGTTATGACGAAGTTTTACACTTCAACTCAGAAATCTCATTTTATTTTGTATGTCAGTTTTATGTGTTTTTAGGGATAAAAATAGTAAGTTAAAGTGTAAAACTTGATTATAACGGAGTTGGGGAGATCTGTAGAAGTTACTGTTGGATTCTGCATTGAAAAATAAGTAGAACCCAATCCCAAACTCGTATTTTCATAGAGGTTCATTATTAAGGAAAACCCTCGATTTAATAGAAAATAAAACCACGTTTTTCAGCATAAAAATATTATTTTCCATTCAACTTAGGTCTGTTAAGTGGGAAGGAAAATTAGTGAATTCGAGTTGCTCTTGGCGGAGTCAAATGCTACACCCATCAAGGGAGTTTTAGCATTGATTCCCGATGAAAGGGAGTCATTGGTAACACCCATCGTGTTACCATTGACTCCAGAGAAAAAGATGGGAGTCCACAATAACTCCAGATTCTGGGGCGGGAGTCAATGGTCAAACTCCCTTGACACGCACCATTCTGTGGGCCAAGGTTTTTAATTACCGTAGATACTATTTTTTAGCTGTAGAATTTAAATATATTTATCCAACTTTCGATTTTTTGCTAACGGTGCAATGTTTTTTCCAACGGTGAATGTTTTTTCCCACCGTGCTTACAAAAAACTATACTGTGTGCTCATTCTATTTTGCCATAACATTATATATTCCCGTTATATCTAACCTCCCTAATTTATGATGTAACTGGTTAAATTTGAAGAAGGGGTGAATTATCTAGATGTTAATGCAATTCTTATTTCAAAAGGTAGAAGTCGATTGTTGTTCCTTTAATCCATTAGCCTCTAATCCAAAATTTAAGAAGTTGAGCAACTCATCTTACAGCCAAAACACATTTTAGTGAGAACATCTAATGTTGCCAATAGTTGGGTGGTTATCAAATCTCTTTTGAGCTGTTTCAAAATCGCTATACTCTTAAAAGCTGTAGGAAATTATGAAATACACAACAAAAACACCTTGTAAGGTGTTGATTTGTAGGTGAAAAACTCTTTGCCAGCTGCCAAAGGTTCTGTACAAGCACAGGTGGGTTTTGTCATATGCATTGCTAGAACTCGCCACAGTTTTGGAATTGAGTTATGCATTTGAGTGCTTTATGAACTCAGTTCCATATGGTTCTTACTTTTTTAAAAATTTTTTTTTTAAACTATTGGAACTGGAGAGCTAGTACATTGTGTTCTCACAGACACGTTTGCAGTGCTGAATGCGTTTCCAATAGTTTCAGAACATTTAGGGACAATTCGTCCCAGTTCTGAAGAGTTCTGGAATTCGTCTGAAGTAGCACTGAGTGAGAACGTGGTTATACCCCATGAATGCAAGCAAGCATGGAGGACTGGCTAATGGGTTAATGGGGTTTCTTCATATCTTCTCTGCCAAGGGTGAGCTTTATGATCAATACGATAAACTTGAATAGTGAAAGGGTATTCCTCAGAAATGTACACCACAGAAACCAAATCTCGATCTTGATGTAATTCTACTGGATAAGCCTAATACGTTCAGTGCGAATCTTGCACCCGGTGCTCTATCCTGGTCTGGTCTACCAGACTGATAACTCAGTCAGCAAAGGCGTGCTGTAGCATGTCTTGTGTCCTTGTGATTTTAAACGGTTTTCTGTGCTCTGTCTGGTGGAAAGGTCCCAAAACTGTTGTCCAGCCCCAGAAATGAGTTCAAACTACTACTAGGTGGCATCATTGAAAGTTGGTGTCTTTACATTATTTTTCTTATCCCAGTGAATCTACTTAATTTCCCAGAACTTACTTTCCCACTCGACAGAGTAGTCATACCAGAAAAATCTGCACTGAACGTGATACTAGTTGATTTTTTTCTAATAATGACTCTTAAGAGCTTTAACCTGAGTGTGAAGTGAAGATCTAATCAGGGGCTAGTGATTTTACCAAAGGCCTAATGGTTGAAAATGTTCATTTGACTGCACATCTACATGTAATTCGTATTTATTTACTGGCCCACATAGTGCCATACAATGTCATGCAATGTATATTTTGGTGCATTATGTATATCTACCATCCAAATTTCATCTTATGTAACCGTTACACCACTTTCCAGCCTAATGTGCCATTTTGTGGAGGATTATGGCCTTCACGTTTCACCATAATCTCGCGATTAAGTGTCAGTTTACTTACCAATTCTGTCTCTATCGCATAAATGACACCTGCTAGGCTGCTCAGAACGTGAAGTCGATTTGCTAAACTTCAGGGTGCTACAGGTTTTTGCTTATGTGATGGTTCATTTTTATTTTCAAGTCACTCAGGCTTTGAAGATGCACTGTGGCATTGTTCCAAAGCAATGTATGTGTACCTTATCATGGATAATTGAAAATCTATCATGTGAAGTTCTTACATAACTATGAATATTAGTTTTTTTAAAATCTTATTTTAAAATTCAAGTTGTGTAATAGCCTACTACCTTATTTGTAACCTTTGTCATTGGATTCAGGGTGGTCCCTAAATTGGAAATTGAAAAATGTTAAGGACTTCTAGACTAGTGGTGAACTGCTGATTCCTCAGAATGGTTTAAAATAATTTTGTACATAGCACATTGAATTTGATTTTTGAATTTCGGTTTATTTGGCTTTGTAGATCAATGACATTTTTAAAAGGACTAAGGTTGGGGCTAGTTCCCTCGGGTTTCCCTAGTTTCATTGCAGTTGGATAATTGTAAGCTCCTGTGCATGTACTTAACATAAGTCCTTTCAATGCACATATCTCTGGCGATTGTCATTGGATTTTGACTAAATTTTGATACCGTTTGGGCGCTGCCTTCTATATAATGTGACAGTAAGTCATTTCTGTCCACTCTTGAATTGGCAGAACTATTGAGTTGTTCAACGTTCAGCATTATTTAGAGTATCTAAACACTTGTAATTTATTCGTAACAGAAATTAAACATTCAACATTCAGTGGGATTGCACGCAAAGAAATTCATTTCTCGAAACAACACGGTTTTTTCCCATCTTGGTGGAAAATATGAATCACAGAAATTAATTAAATTAGCGTCATCATTTACCTTAATGTCTCTGAAATACATAGTACTTTAGCGAATCTAATACATTTTGTGGAATTTCCCCTCAGTTTCCATTAAGCAGAAAATTGGGTGTTTTCAATAATAAACCATTCTAACCAACCAAGTAAATAATAATGTGGCCTTAGTTTACATTTCAAGTTACGCAAATTCTAGAAGTTGAATTGAAAAACAAAATCCGTCCTTCTTCCTTTCACGGTATATCGTCTGAAGCTAGAAGATAAAATGGAAACATGATTATCACTGAAATTAAGTTCACTAGTTAACTGCCTGCCAGAAGAATTTTACTTTAGTATTGAAATCGTGGACACAGATGTGCCAGGTTTAACTGCAATAAACGTTTACGTAATAATTTCCAGCATTTTAGCAGATTTTCGGAGAAAATGAAGCTATTGAAATAACTCCAAACATTTAAAATCAACATTTCCCAGAATTTTCTTCGTATAAATCCTTTTAGAGGCATTCTAAAAAGACTCCTGGATTTAAACGCTTTTTCTCACACATACGTCCTGACTTTTTTTTGTAGCATTCCCTTTAACTAAACTGCTTCTTCTTTCTCTGCCCCTCAGGTAGGAAATCAATAAGAGCCTGGGGAAAAAATGATCGGGGTCACATTTCACAAAATTTTCAGGAGAGCAGTTTGAAAGTTTACATTCTAAAATCATGGCTTAGGAGTAAAAACAGTAATTGACGAATCTTGACTTTTTAATGCCTAGCTCAATTATTTTCAACCTTCCTATTTTCATCTTTCCATTTTCCAATTTTTGATGCGTTCAGCTTTTATTTCTCATAAGAAGAGTATAGTTCCAAAATTCCTTATTCTTTTTTCCCCCGGGCAATTGATGCTTATTTATATTTAACTGCAGCGTTCCATTATTACTGGTAATTTTATATTTTGTCTTCTAAATTTAAAATTAAAATTCTTTTGATCATATACATTGATCGCATAATCTACCACTGACAGTTAAGGAGCTGATGTAGAACTTAGCTAGTTCTACTACCTATGAAATAGCTGTATTTGAGCTTCATCGGCAACTGGTTTTTCCATTTGCTTAAATCTATGATTGATCTTGCTTAGTGTATGATTGGTTTTCATATATGCTAATTAATCCATAGTAATTATCTTGACAGTTGTGTCTGAATTTAAATGTATTGGGAAAGTTCGGAAATTTTGGTAAGAGGGGTGAAAATAGGGGAATTTTTTTCATGGAGACGTCAATCCAGGTGCAGTCTTTTTACTTAATATGGGCTCAATTTTCTCTTACCTCTTCATGTCAACTCTTATGTTTTTTAAAATGTTGAAATGCGGTTGTAAATCTGTATTATTGGACACTGTTGGGGAATTTTTTCCATCATTTGATTTTTTCTTGATTCTCTGAAGAAATCTGGCTGTGGAAAAATGGGGGAACTTCATTTGGATTTCACTTCTGACGACATTGAACAAGTGAACTGAAGTTGTTTACCTTTGAAAATTGCGTAGCTGGATTATTTAAAATTGCATGAATACTGGCAACATTCAATTATATCTTCTGTTTAATGCTCTGTAGATGGCATCCTTCTTTGAAACAACATAGACCATGCAGGGCACTCTGCCCGACCCATGCTATTATTACATATGTACGAGGGTTGTCCAGAAAATAAGTTCCGTTTTGATCTGTAGGGTGGTAGGAGTGGCTTTTGCCAAATCTGGTAACACCGCTCGAAAGAGGAGAGGTGGGGGAATAGAATGAGAGGTGGGTGACCTCTGTCGGTCAGTTACCAACGTCAGGGCAGGTATTTGAAATGGAGCCCTCCACGTCGCGTCCCACCACCTTGATCCCCGTTCCCTCTCGAGTTGTTGTGCGCGGACCGCTACAGAACTGATGGGGACGCATTCCTGAAGTCTATCGTCACTGGAGACGAAACCTGAGTGTCACACTACACTCCAAAAAACAAAAGACAGTCCATGCAATGGAAACACCCCACCTACCCAAGTGCCAAAAAATTCAAAGTCGAGAAATCAACCAGGAAAATCATGGCTTCTGTTTTCTGGGATCAAAAAGGAATTCTCCTGATTGATTTTTTGCCTTAAGGTGAAACAATTAACGCCAACCGCTATTGTGAGACCCTGAAGAAGCTTCGTCGGGCCATACAGAACAAGAGAAGAGGAATGTTGACCTTTGGTGTTTGCCTTCTCCAAGACAACGCTCGGCCTCACGTTGCTCATTCCACAGCGCAACTTTTGGATGAGTTTGGTTGGGATGTTCTGACCCATCCACCTTACAGTCCCGACTTGGCCCCTTCAGACTATCACCTGTTTACCAAAATGAAGGCGGAATTGGCGGGAGAACATTTCACAAGTGACGAGGAAGTGAAAGAAGCTGTCACGAAGTGGACCAAGGAGGTAGCGGCAAGCTTTTATGAGGAAGGAATTTCGAAGCTCATTTCGCGATATACCAAATGTATTGACGTCGCCGGGGATTACGTGGAAAAATAGTACATATGTTCAACTACAATACCTGTATATTTCAAATTTTTCCAATAAAAACTTGATTTAAAAAAAAAAAAAAAAAAAGGAACTTATTTTCTGGACGACCCTCGTAGTTATTTTGGGAAGCAAAAAAAAAAAAATATTATTGATACATTAATTTATTTCTGAATAATAGTTCTTCAGACCATTAAATCATTCTAACATTAAAATCAAAATCGAATTACTTCAACCTCAAGTAGGTAAAGAGTGCTACATTGTCATACGTACTCCCCTTTCTCTAAGGCATCAAATTCTTATGGGTGATGGCCAGCTTATGGGGGGGGGGGGGGGGGAACTGCAGGTAGGGGAAGAGGTGGTTTGAACTCTTGTAAAGAAACAACACCGTTAGTCGATTAGGAAAGTAATTAGCCTCAGAGGTTCCACAGCTGATAAGAGCCCCTCCATACTTTGTAATTGTATTTTAGATGTAACAAAGAAGCTCCATTTCAGGTTTCAGCCCCATAAATTGATTAAGAAATAAATAGGTCAGAGGTCCGATCAGTTTGCCTACATGCACTGAAAGAGTATTCTAGGTATCCCAAAGGAGCTCCATTTTAAATGTCAGGTTCTCAAGGTGATTAGGAAATAAACTAGCTTCTAATAACTAGCCCTTAGTGTAACGCCCCTTTGTAAAAGATTTGTGTGATGCAATTTTGTGGTGGTCGAGTGAAAGGCTGACTTTGTCATCAATATGCCTACGATTATCTAGTCAAATTAAAGCAATTAATACATCTACACTTAACTGGCCCTGATCTAATTGAATTAGGTATACCAACTGAAATCATATGAAATAGAATAAAAATCATTGAAATGTTATGAATGATTTTAATAATCATTCCAAATGTAGCGTAAAACGTCAAAATCGGTCAATTAGGAAACGAGAAAATTATGCTTGAAGTAATTTACGTTTGTGTATGAATGGAATAATGGTTTGGAAACAATGAAATTGGTTGGAGACCATCTAAATGAAAATTGTGGCATGTGCTGCAGCTACTAATGGTAAAATCGAGCTGAAACTTATATTGTTTTTCTTGGTCGATTACAAAGGTTCATTATTAATTAATAATAAACGATAATAATAAACAAATAATAAACCAAAAAGGGGTTCCTTAAAATTCCATCAAGTTGTTTGATGAATTTACTTTTAAAGGTGGGTAAATCAAGAGAGATTTTCACTTAGTGAGCATTTGACGAGTTGCTCATAACCATGATAAGGTTTTAGTAAAAAGTTCTTCTAAAATTTCTGATTGGGAGCCACCCTGCTTTGCCGAAATACAAACACCCTGTTTGTTTATCAAATCACTGTTGAAATGAAGGTCTTGCCATACTTAGAGATGTAAGATGTGTTTAGTTCAAATACCTAGTTTGTAGTTACGTATATTTTAAATTGAATTTACCTTCTTTCAGCACCTTTAATCCTGTATATCATCTTCTCATTGAATATTTTTATTTTGTTGGTTCAGCAACCTAGTCATTACGTTGTCTCATTTTATTTTGTAAGGTTTCAAATCAAAACCGTTGGACTTGCATCTCACTTCAGCAATGAACTGTGCCACCTCTATTGTCATAGCAGTTTTTTTTTCCTTTGTATTTCAAATACATGCTATTGTACCTATAATAATAGGTGACATGTTCGTATTATCTATTTCTATCTTAGTAGAGTGAGAGTAGACTTGTAGAAATGTTTAGATGGCTTATGATATGTGCAATTGTTGTTAAATGGACTTTTTCTCTTATTTATTACGCTTCAATCAATTGATGATCCAAAACTTATGGTTGCGTGTGATACGAAGACATCTACTTTTATTTTTTAATGTAGGCATGAGTTTAGTACCATTTGTACTAACAGTTTTTTTGTATTTGTGGTCTATTGTGCTAACTCGGGAGCTTGAAGTGATCTAATAGAGGTTATGAGTTTAATTATCATAAATTATGTAATTTGATGAAAAGGTCCTTGATTCCCTATACCTCCGACTTTCCCCCTCGTGTTGTTTTAATTATTGCTAATTTTGTTGTATTTTTCGTTCATTAATTTTATTTATATGGTGCTGAGGTGTTGTACCATCACAGAAAATCTCAATCCAGTATTGTTTTTATTTGATTCTTGTCCCTCATCATGAAGTATTAGCTAGTTAATGGTACGATATTGCTGTTTGAATATTACTTAGGAACAGAGTTATTCTGGGAAGTTATGAACAATGAAAAGTAATAATATTTGAAAAAATAAAATAAACCCTATTTCTTGAAATCAGGGTATTTCTTTCTTTTAATTTCCAATACTGGCTTACAGCGTCTACATGGGAAACCTTTTTTGGGAAACAAACTTCAATTTCCAAATAACTTGAACACAAAAAGTTGAAGAACAAATATACATGGTATTTCCCTCTGGAAATCATCTATACCAATTCCAAGTTTTTCACAAGCATATTTTCTGTACACCCTGTATCGACTCAATTATGTGACAAAGCAAATACCACCTGAAAAAGTGCAAAATTTTGTGTTCTAAAACAAAAATAATTAAAAAATTAATAACGGAGGCTACTCAATCAATGTTTCATTTGATGCTGAACCTTAAAAAAGTGTTGCTCATGTGTGTTTGTCAAATAGGGTAGGCATGAGAAGACTTGAACTCATATTATCACTCGCAAAATTTTACAGTGAATCTGCTAGTTCAGGGTGAAATATTCCTCAAATTATGTGTATTTCTCTGCAATTATATCTTCTTCTTATAGTTTCATGAGAAAGAATGTAGATCCATTCTTCACACAAACCATACGGCTTTCGAAATTTAATGTATGTGCCATCGTTCTTCCTTTTTCCATTAAATTCAGATGAAGCGAAATTTTTCACTAAATATTAGCATCCCCACTAAATTTAAATTCTACATACATGATTGAGAATTGGATTCATTTTCTCCTTTTTTTAAATTCAGTTTCTTTGCAAGAATTATTTAGAAATGTATTTCATCTGTTAGTTGAATTTATTCATTTTCTAAAAAGATGTTGATGCTTTAACATTTTCTAAGAAGTCTTCCTTTGTAGTTTCTTTTCGACCATCAATGTGAAGTCAAGTTATTTTCCAGGAAACTTACAACCTTTCACGTCTTGTTCCTGAAGTGCATCTCAATAATTATAGTAACTTTTGCCAAAGAAAGAAGAGAAAGCTATCACAATGTGACATAGAGATAGAAGGAAGCAGTTTTCGATTATATCTTGAATAGGTTTTAAATAATTTCTTAATATGTCCATGCATTTGCATTTTGTCCCCTTCAAAGAGCTCTGGCAATGATCACAGAATTAATGTTTCCTTCTTTTCCAATTTTATGTTGTTAACTAAAAAGTTTAAGTATAAAATGAAAATGTGGATTTACCATTGAGAGTGAAGGAAAACTAATTACATTTCCAATTATTTTGAGGCCTAAACTTATCATCCTGAAAAAATAAAGGTTGGGAATATTTGCCTTTTCAGTACCTACGAATAAATCGCTATTTGTAGGTACAATGCCTACGAATAAATCGCTATTTGTAGGTACAATGCCTAAGAATAAAACACTATTTGCTGGTACACACATGAGGAAGAATGGATAATATTTACCAAGTAGGAGATGAATGAGATTATTTACATTTGAGAGATAGAGAGAACAAACATGTGATTTTCGCTGGACTTGTTTTTTCTCCTGTTATGTATAGTGTCATCAATCAGTCAGTTACCAATTAGTTGTCTTGAAGATTGTTGGGGTAACAAAGATTATCTCAGATTCTTCTGATGATCTTGTGTAAGCTCATCTACAACCACTCGGAGATATTTTACACAGATCAGTTTTTTGCTCACTCTAACTCGCTTTACTCGCACCTCAAAAACACATAGGATCAAGTCGTCAATCCCTTAGTAAAAATTCAGATTAGTTTGAAATATAGATTTTAGTATCCTGTTGTGACTGGTTAAAACTGTACTGTACACGCGAATAGCTTTTTATTCGTAGGGACTATACCTACAAATATCGACTGGAAAAATAAAATAGATTGAAAGAATTTTCGTATGAGATGATAATTGGAACTCGCCATTACATCTAACTGGTTGTTTGGGGGTAACTTCTATAATCTACTGTTCTTTATGATTGAAGCTTTTCAAAATCAAATTAATTGTTTAGATATTTGGTATTTTACTGCATAATGAGCAAATCGTGGAAAGCAACATTAAATGTTGATTGAACAACTTGGAAGATCGCGTAATAAACTAAAAACCTGTGCAATTTCACCTAAATGCTGAATTTGAGCCCACATACATCATTTTCCCTTCAGCTTTTGTGAATTTTCTTCAACTGTAAACAAGCTTGATTCTCTTCTTGAAAGCAATTGGAAAGGTTATTATTGCCTGACCTCCGTTTAAATGAAAATATTTACTCCTATGATGAGGAGAGCTACGAGCTACTCGTAAGACAAATTGAGTCTTAACAAAAGAGATTTTGGTCCCTCATTCCTTATTCCTTCATTTTTTCCTTTACATCGTTATGCTATATCTGCCCATTTTTGTAAACGACTTGTCTGTGAAGATAATTTTTGTAGTCGACTTCATTCTTTGTCAATAAGTACTGAAAAACTTCCTTACATGGAAGGAAATTATGTCAAAATGAATTTCTTGCAAATATTGATATTCCTAACTCAAATATTAGTCAATTATTACTAAAATAATTCCCTCGTGTAAACTGCCATGCTGGCCCAAAAATACCTCGACGTCCTTTTTTCCAACACCAGAAGAAATCTACAGGGACAGGTCGCCAAAACCACTTGGCTACTGAGGCAGATTGATCAAACTGCGGGAGTTTCCCTGCTTGTAACATTTACAGTAGTTCTGGATTATGTAAAAATAGATTTCCTTAGCAACATGAGCTAATTTTGGATGTACTCAAGCTGATCATAAAAATAACACCGTTCAATCAATGGATTGAAATACAAAAATTATTAGTTGTACAGGTTAGCCATAGAACACACAATTGGTCTTGACGGCCTTCTTGAAAACCTAGTGCTCAGGCTCTCCTACTCATAGAAAATATAACACGGTTTTTGTTAAGTTGATCCTCCACCTGGTTTCCTTCATTATTCTGTTCCTTACACCTGCGGGGGCTACAGTATTTCTGCTTTATCAAACTTCATCTATGTTATTCGTGCCTACCTTGTACAATCCTACCTTGGCTCTGGTACTTCTTCATTGAGTTGGATGATTCTTGAGAGTTGTAATATGGTGTTTATATTCTCCTATGATATTCAAGAAATGATTTTCCTTGAATCCTGTGGAACAACGAGTTGTTATTATAACCAATTATCACCAGTGATTTTCTGTGTAATGTTTTGATTGCCTGTATTGTTTGTGGTTTCCTTCTGTCCTTCAAGAAACTTGTAAATTTTTTCAGCTAAGTTTTGTAGGCTTGAGATTACTGTGGTAGCTAGTATTTTGCTAATTCATTTTTCAACATCGCTAATAATTACCAGGAAAAAATCGTCAGTTTTACGAACTATTAGTTGCAAAAAAATGTGGAAAGAATAAGAAGTTTATTATAGTTGTTTCACAGTTACTCAAATTTGTTATTCGCAACTTCCGGGCAATTATTGTGCAAGTATTGCACATGCCTTAGTCAACCAAGATTTGATTGTTTTAAAACTTTTTTGTTTCCAAAGATAACCATTTCCATACTGCAATAGTGACAAAGTATTGTAAATAAATACCTGTGAGAAGTAGATTTATATTTTTGTTAAATACTTGTGTAACTAGTCATGGTTGTAAACATTTTATGACGTATGCCTAATCAGTTATCAACTCTATTTTTCATCTAGTGTTTGTATAACGATCTATTGTTCTATGTGTTATTTATCATTTAAACCATGGGAAGAAGTTAGGTATTAGTCACATGTTTGGTGCGATTTAAGGAGTAATGACATTCGCAGTTTGTTTTACAATAGGTACCTAACTACTTTTCCTCTGTTTTGAGAAGATTGTGTTCATGTGCGTACTCTGGCTGATGTAAATAATATTAAAACCTATGTCGAACATGATTTTGGTGTTTACATTCCCCCAAATATCTCCTACGGCATGAAATCACTATTCCATTGGCGTACCCAAATAGAGTTTTATCTATTCTCTGTAAAATTTATCGTTGCAGCTTACTAGGGGAGCTTACAATGGTCCCATCACTGATAGTAACCAATTTTTGTCTGTGGATTCAACTTCCTAAATATTGATCCCGTCTACGTAATTTCTTCAATATGGACCCTTTGGACCTCCAATAATGTGTAATTTATGCTTAATTTTCACAATTTTTCATGTTTTCTTAATTATAAAGTTTGAATAGCGACCCTTACATTTTTCACGTATATTACACCCAAAAAAATAAATAAATGAATAAAAAATGAAAATTACATAAAAATCTCACAACTGTCTCAAAATACGTCTTTTACCGATTAGGGGCAAAAAACCTAGAATATCCCACGTGTGACACCATTCCCCACCTACAGCCCTCACTGAAATTGACCATCCATCATGACACTGTAAAAATATAAAAAACACTGCCTCAATGGAAAAGGAAGAACTACAAAAGGAAATGAAAAACCAAATTCACTCACAAAGTTTCAATTAATGTAAGAACATACAAATTCATCATAATTACTTATTTTGAATGAGTTCTAGTTTGGGTTTTATTGTCAGCGGTGCCGAGATTTCCGAAGCTCAAAACTGGTTTCTATAGGCCATGACATTGATCACTGCGCTCGCGAGTGACAGCTGAGTGAAACAGTGGGGTTGTCATCGGGTGTACAATTATCCTGAGTTTAGGAGATGCCAAAGTTTCTGATTAATAGGTCTTTTGAAATTCTCTTTGTCCACCTAAGCTTGAATGTTATTTTAATACAAAGCAGCTGAGAAACGTTAACAGAAATGAAACAAATTAATTTGATATACCTACTTCTGTGATGTAAACAAACACACTCCTATTTTGTTTCTTTTCTTTTTGGCTGGCTGGTGTTGTTTAGTTAACAAATTAATAGGTACTGTGACAGTTTCCATGAGATCCAAGAGAGTGCGCGTCCGTCACTCTTGCGCCGAGTGTCATCCTCGAGTTCTTGGAATGCTATGTTTGGCGATAGATGAGGATCCGAGAACCGGAAAATCATCTTCTCCGAACATAGAACATATGCTAGTAGTACGAGTTGTATCTCTTATGGTCTCTTATGGTACTGTCACACCCCCCTTCCTCTATGAGTGCGGATTTAGGCCCAATTGCACCTCTGGGGCGACCCAAGTCCGTTACAGTACCTAGTTTTGTTGTTGTTTCTTTTTTTGAGTTAGTTTTACTAGTTAAAACAATCAATTGGTACCTAGTTTGTCTACTGAAAAAACAGAAACATTCCATCAATTAACCGGAAAAATTACATAGGTATAGTTGTTGCGTCGATTGCAATGGGCATTCGTATATTCACTGGAAACATATTCTGTGAATATGAATGTATTTGTAATCACACATGTGAACACTAACATATTCGTACTCACATACATGAATACGAATGTATTTGTATTTGTGAACATAAATACACCCTTATTCACTCAACTGAATACGGTAACACTAGCATTTGTATTCTCGTATGTGAATACAATTACAGCAGTACTTATTCGTATTCAGTTGTGTATTCATATTCTTAAATACGAACAGAAGTGTTTACGGACTAATTAATACGAATATTCCTGTATTCGCACACGTGGTCGAATGCACTAGTATTCGTAGGTATTCATAGAATTGGTTGTCTGTGGATATATTCGTATTCACGATTACGAATATGCCCATCTCTGTGACGAATGATCCAACAAAAATAATGAAATTTCACATATTTTCCAAACAAGTCCTACGAAACGGATTGAAGACAAAACTGGGTTAATAGGAAAAAGAAAGCCTAACAAAATTTAATTCTTAAACATTCACGTAATTTTTAACCGACAACAAAAATATTTGTAATCATGAACAATGCAAAAACGTCTTCACTTGAAAATAAATACGTTTCCTGCTTAGTAGCTGCTTCATACTCGTCTCCTTGGGTTCCATATTCATACAACACTGGAGTATTTTGTCGGGAATTGCAATGTACATAGGGAGTGGTTACTTACCAAATTTCTCTAATTACACAAAATCCTGTGATTACGTTTCATTCTACAGAAATTCTTCGACTCCTTCAGCTTAGCAAGACTCCATGATTTTTCTTGTTGCGTGTACCTACACCTTAGGCAGGTTTAATAATTAGTTAAAGGAAAACGTGGGGTACAATTTTTGCACGGAAATCACATATATCGACTTTACGAACTAGAACAAAATCACTCTCAATGAAGTTGAGGAAACCCATTTCAATGAAGAACGTTGTATATTTCAACGAAAATAAAGAGTTACAATGTTAAATCGACTTCGATGGTTAGGTCAGTAACAAAATTTGTTATTATGTAGTAGTAACTGAACTTTATTTTGGTGTCCCATCAATTGTGGACTTGGTAACTACTCAACCATGACAAATTAGACGAAATTCGCATTTCACTAAAATTAATATTGTTCTTCCTCTACTTACCTATCCCTTTTTTATAGCTTGTACTCTGAACGGGTAATATCCACAAAACTGGTTCAAATGTTGACAATGCATGGTTCATAAGGTAGAAAACCAGGGCTTTTGGGGTACCCTGGCAATATCACATTCTCCCGACAGCGTGCTATCGTGTGCGTCCTGTGCATATAACCTAACTTGAAAATTGTACAATTTATGCTACCTTTAGCGATTTTTGTTATGCTAATTTCCCACATTTTGTGCACTTTTATGCTCGAGGAAACTTCCAACCACATCCGTTACTGTGTCTTTTTTTCTGGCAAAACGTGCAATGTTTCATCTGGTTTTAAGGTCCTATACCGTCTGGATTGACAAATATTTTATATCTTGACGAATTTTCTAAGAAGCTGCGGCAATGGTTCCAAAATGTTTGAGATACATTTTTTCTAAAAATTCATCCTTGGAAATCTGTTTTGAGGCATTCTGAAACTCTTTTGGGAATTTAACGCAAAGCCGGAAAAGCAGTCGGGAAACAACTTTTTTTTCTTCCGCAAAATCAAAATGTGCACCCACATTCCACATTTTAGACCACTCTGAACAAATTTCTTTTCATGTCTGTGTGTCTGCAAATCCTCGTAACAAGCTTAATATCTTCAGTTTTCATCAGATTTTGATTAAATTTCACGGAAATGTGTGGGTTTGGCTGAAGGGTTATGATCTCCAACCAGCTTCATTGTTCATGAATCAGTACTTCGCTGTGCCCATGCGCAAACTTGAAATCCATCAAGTGTCATTTTCTCATGGCCTATTCGTTCAATCTTGTTCGAATTGCTCATCAGGTTATGTTATATGTCTGAGAATTTTTCAGCAATAAACAAAGAAAACCAAATTACATCTTCAAGTTACTTTTCACACTTCAAGAAAAATGTTCACCTTGTTTTACCTTTGCACTCTGGCTTTTAATATTCCTTTACTCATGAAAATAAGATGCTAGCAAAAGATTCTAAACTTGAATAAACACATCATAAGCTAGACGTATTTTATAGTTTCTGATTTGCTAACTGTGTTTAACAACCAAATAGTTCTTCCCGAAACCTGAGGAGCAGGAAACCATAATACAAAAAAGAAGTATGCACATATTTATAGCTATCAATAGCGAAACCCTTACAGCTACTAGTTGACCCTTACCTACAAAAACTTTGCAATTATCGTTGAAAACACAGTTACCAGGTACATAACTATTGGGGAAACTGAGGACGTTCGACCCAACCCACTGTTTTTCCTGTCTGTACTGGTTATAAGTGTTTCTTCAATCTCCAAAACACTAGCTAGGCATATACGTTACTACAGTCGGGTCAGTGTAGGAAGTTACGTGATGGCATGGAGGTGGGGGAAATCAGCTGACCTTAGTCCATCACCCCCTCTACACTCATCTAACACTTCCCCACCAACTGCTCTTAGTCATCTCATGAGAAATATCAACGGGCCAAGACCATGTAAGCGTCGTCTCATGATGACCGTTGTACAATCAATACTCTTGTACGGTGCGGAGGTATGGGCAGAAGCTCTAAACATTGCCTACTATCGCAAGAGAATTATTGCAGTTTAACGAAGAGGAGCGCTGAGGATTGCTACAGAACAGTGTCAGAGCCAGCCATACTCGTACTTACAAGCAGCATCCCAATCCATCTATTGGCTGCAGAACGCAAACGAATCTTTGATAGAAGAGAGGAAGGAGAAAGAGCTCATTTAGCCGCTGAAGAGAGAGAATATACAATGGCAAGATGGCAAGAAATGTGGACTGTAGAGCAGAGAGGGAGATGGACAGCACGCTTGATTCCTCAGATCAAGGTATGGCTAGATAGAAAACATGGAGAAGTAAACTTTTTCCTGACTCAGTTCCTTTCTGGTCATGGGCTGTTTTACGCATATCTCTATAAAATGGGAAAAGTAGACTCCCCAATATGTCCATACTGCCAGAAAATGGACGATGATGTGCTCCATACTTTCTTTGTATGCAAGCGATGGGCTACAGAAAGAAGAAGGCTGCAGGATGCTCTGGAATTACCACCTCAAGACGTGACACCAGAGGTGGTAGTATCCAAAATGATTGAATGAGAGCAAAAATGGAATTTTGTTGCTGCCTACGTTGAAGACATCCTCCAGAAAAATATCATCTTGGAACGGGAGAGACAGAGGAGGAGAGAGCACATGGATCGAGAGGACTGAAGAAATTTCTCAAGGACTCGGCCTGAAGTAATGTGTTAAACAGTTCCAGGCTGAGTTCCAACGTGGGAAAAGGAAGGTGAGGTTTTAGTGGGTTTGAATCCCACATAACCCAGAGTGCGGTCCCTCTTGGGTATCTTACGAGATCCGATTACCACCTTAGGATCTTGAAGATTTCCAAACCTGCCTACATTAAAAAAAAAAAAAAAAAAACACTTCCCCACCATCTGCATGCCCAATGGCAGGAGCGGGAAGTGGGTGGTGGATCGGAGGAGGAGGTAGGGAAGGGGTAACAGACTGCTACTTCCCCTCTTCCAGTGGCCCGTCTGGTGATGGGGCCCATCTTACGTAACTTCTTACGCTGACCCGACTATAACACACATTTTAAGACCACATTTTTTTTTCATTTTAAGCCTATCTGTCAGTTTCTATTGCAATTTTTCCAAAACTCAAAAGGGTCAAGCCTCCCCTATGATATGATTGAAAACTGAAAATTCGTCAACCATGACAGAACAACAATATAACGAAATCTGTATTTATTATTTAATAAAAATGTGTTGGTAAAACATTATTTTGCTTACTCAAACGGAAGACAGAATATTCATTCTGCGTGATCATTTGAGCGAATTTCCGTAAATTTAAATTGTTTTGATATTTGTACACTTTGACTATCAATTTATATGGCCAGAAACTTGTTCTTAATAATATCCTGCTATTCAAACAACGATTTTGCAGTTTTTAATATTTTTTTTTAGCACATATAAATTAACTTGAAGTACGTTTTTCAGCATAATTTTGTTCTTGGATTTTATAATATTCCAGTTCATAGTTGATAAACTTTTTGAGTGATACGCTGCTAAAAAGTAGAAACTTGAAGCACTTGTTTTTTAATTTGGTAAATTTATTATACTCAAAAAGTTCTGTCCAACAAACTCGACCTTTTTTGGAATGCTTGATTTTTTGTTTGTGAAAGGACGGATTTTTTATCTCAATCCTCTTATTTTATCTCAATTTCAAATGGAAACCCTCTTTTTACTACAGATTCAAATTCTACGTGGAATAATGTGAAGAGCTGACTCATCGTGTAGAAAAACGCATAATTTCACTCTAAAAATGCAAAAATTGTGAAATACTGAGGTTTTGAAAATATTGAATTGTCACATGTGATACCTGATTTCGGGGATTTTTTCATGATGAATCACGTAATGATGTTCATTTAATAATATTCGGTCAGAATTGAACTTTTCCTCACTTATTTCCACACAGTGTAAAGCTTACTAAAATTTCGTTTTTTCGGTGTTATCTGGGACATCCATATGTCATCATCATGAGGAGTAAATAGTCGAAATATATCATGCACATCCGAGGCCGATTAATGGCGTAAATTAGGATGGCGTCCACTACACTCCTCAAAATCTGCATAAATTATTTTGAAGCGTAAACCCAACAATTTTAAGGTAAGGTTGAATTTTTGTTTTTTAATTATAAACCAAAACTGCTTTATTTAACCTCGTTTATAGTTATTGCATCATTAAATATCAACAAGATCATTCCCTTAGAATTTAGTTGGTACAGGTACCTATCCCATCCAGCATTAAGCAAATCTTCCAAATACCAACATCCTACTCATGGAAGTGTATATTGATATCAGAAAAATGTGAATAACTGCTGTATGATTTCATTATTCTCTGAATAGAAAATGTTGAACAGAGTATTAATGGGACGACAGGTAGATAAGATAAATGTCTAAATACGAGATATTCAAGAGTGCTCGATCATCAAGTGGGCACTTCAGGAAGATTAGTCACCAGTTGCTGGAGTATCACCTTAAAATACGGTTTCAGTTGGGGTTTGGCATCAAGTTCATATAATACTGCTCAAGATCTCACTGGAACTACATTTCTTCAAACGAAAGGTAAGATAGTGTACCTACTTCCTTCAGTTCGGCTCTTTCATTCCCAACATTTCCACCAACTTGTTGAGAATAGCAAATTAATTTCACGCAATTTTAGTCACTACGTTATTACCTCACTCAATTTTTTTTTCTTTAGTTTTCATGTAGAAAATATAAGAAACAGGAGAAATAATATAGATTTTACCTAGATAATTCTGTATCAGCATTAGGTTGGTATCTGACTATGGTTTTCAATTACCTACCTTTATGCAGTTCTCTGTGAGGAGTATTAAATTTGGGTGGTTCAATTGCTTCAGTTGTTTTGTTCTTGTACTTTTTTTTCCCTATACAACTTAGATCAAAACAGTTGTCTAGTTACCTATTAAATTTGAAATGATGGTATTTATCTACCATTTTGGGAGTAAATCATTTCATTGAGTTGTAACTGTTATTTTTGTTTCGCTATAGGGTAAGTTTGTGACAGAGGAAAAGTTGTTTAATCCTCCCCCCTTTTTTTAGTGCATTGAGAGAAGGTATCTATTAGTCATCAGGGTCAAAACTGGGTAGGTGCATATGCTTAAATGATTGAACTGTTATTCGATGATAAAGCAGTGGTGTAGGTATGCATGCATTCACTAGCTAAGCTTAACTGGCAGATGGATTATCTTTCATTTTTGAATGTCAAAGTGCAATAGTTTTTTTTAAGTAGTTTATATTTTAACACGTTCCGAGCGGCGCCGATTTTGGTGGAAACTCGTTGTGACGGGACCTGTTTTTTCGAGATGATTGTTGATACCTGCTTATTATGACTAGCAATTGACGAAAACAACGATGCGGAACCGAAATTTGATTAATATCTTGGAGTTTTAGAAGTTAGATCGATCGATCCAGATTGGCAGTAACGTACCGCTGGTTATGCAACCCGCAATGCTTGCGTGTTCTTTTGAGGCCTCTGGTTAAAATCCCGGTAAGAACAACAGGAGAAATAATATAGATTTTACCTAGATAATTCTGTATCAGCATTAGGTTGGTATCTGACTATGGTTTTCAATTACCTACCTTTATGCAGTTCTCTGTGAGGAGTATTAAATTTGGGTGGTTCAATTGCTTCAGTTGTTTTGTTCTTGTACTTTTTTTTCCCTATACAACTTAGATCAAAACAGTTGTCTAGTTACCTATTAAATTTGAAATGATGGTATTTATCTACCATTTTGGGAGTAAATCATTTCATTGAGTTGTAACTGTTATTTTTGTTTCGCTATAGGGTAAGTTTGTGACAGAGGAAAAGTTGTTTAATCCTCCCCCCCTTTTTCAAAACATCTATTAGTCATCAGGGTCAAAACTGGGTAGGTGCATATGCTTAAATGATTGAACTGTTATTCGATGATAAAGCAGTGGTGTAGGTATGCATGCATTCACTAGATAAGCTTAACTGGCAGATGGATTATCTTTCATTTTTGAATGTCAAAGTGCAATAGTTATTTTAAGTAGGTAGTTTATATTTTAATGGGTATATAGCATTTCCAAGTAAAATGAAAAAACCTTTCATTTCCACATCAAATGTATCTTTTTTCGAAAATGAGCAAAATGAATTGAAACATTAAACGGATAACAGGCGTTGTAGAAGTTGATGAAATGGAAATTGTAGACATTGGCTTATCGAAGTCAATCTCGCCTTAGTATGACAGGAAACATGTTAGTTATCGATTGCTCCTGTTTCTCCATGCTGCTTGGTGATTAAGTTACCTACTTCACATTTTACAATTCTAAGTTTCTCAAATTAACAAGTTTTATATCATACTAAGGTGAGATTTACTTCAATAAACCGAAGTCTACAATTTCCATTTCGTCAAAAAAAAAAATTCTACAACGCCTACGATTTGCAAAAAGTTTCACACAATTTTTCACAAAAGGAGTAATTTGGTTTGGGAAAGGATTCATTAGGTTCGGAAAAGGTCTCATTTGACTTAGAAATGAGACCCAAATCAAGCAATGATCACCTGAAAGTTATATCCATTAATCTACGCATAATAATTTAATACAATGTAACAAGAATGTACCTATAAGGAGATAAATATATTCATTTCATTTCAGAGTGAGACTTAATATGAATAATCAACCTGGTAGGAACCTTGTAAAGAGCTATGTATAGAGGTTGTAAACAGTGGGTGTAGAAAATTTTCCTCCAATAATAACGTTCAATTCATTCAGCAACCAATACTTGAATTTTTGGTGGAAATATATAGGACTACCTACCAAATTGCAAAATATATATAGTGATGAAAGTACTGAGAGAACAGTCACAAATATTCTTGCAACAGATAGGAACCTATATATCCATTTTATCATTCCTTGCTAACAAATATTTTATTATGATCATTATTCACAGAAAATGAAATCAGCAATAGCATTCGGTCTATTATCTCTCTTGGGAATAGCAGCTTGCTGCAATGTGAACAATGGTGAAGATATCTTTCAAAAAAATGTAAGTAGACCTTTAGTTATAAGAATGAATTTTCAGGCACATAACTAAGTAATACTTATTTCAATTACTTGTGTAACTAGTGGTGCCCACACACCTCGTTCACTTGTCCAAGACTTGAATGTAGATCACAGTGCACCATCATATCTATATTTCTGAACAATTGCGTCAGTACTACCAGGAAAATAATGGGTACCTAGTGGAGTCCGTGATGGCAATCCGTTTAGTGACTGACAGTCAGAGTGGCTAGCCTTAGAATCATGACCGTTGCAGCTTCCTTTTGACACCCCCCTTTTTGATTGCCGCTAATGACCCTTTCGGTTGAGACGCGGCTCAAATTCTAAAAATAAATAAATAAAAATAGGTAGGTACCTACAATTATACTCTGCCGCACCCAAAGAGACCCCAGTCAATTCCAAAATTCAGCATCTTGAGTTGAATAAAAACGAAATAAGCTTAAGAACTCTCTCACTTGGTTAGAGTGGTTCCTCTAAATGCAATTATACTCTAACATAACAGAAGGGCGCCATTCGAAAGTTCAGCATCTTAAGTTGAATAAGAACAAAATTAGTTAGTTATACAGGTACAGAAGCTTGTCCTAAATGCAAATCATAGCATACCATCATAATTGGGTAGGTAGAGCCAAAAATACGCAGTTTTCAGCCATTTTTGAAATTACCAATGAGCGTTACCCACCCAGTCATTTTGCATTTTTAAATGATAATAGATTCAATTTCAAGAAATTTGACACCAGCCGAATTCTCCTACGATGAGCAGTTTTCTTTCTATGATTTTTCAAAGTTTGCTGTACTGGTGGTGTCACACTAAGCTGTCCCGTCCAGGCAGGAGAGGTGCTTTGACGTCACCAGTGTGCGAAATTTTGAAAAATCATTCAAAATCAAGAAAACTACTCTTAGTAGGCGAGTAAGGTTGATGCTAAAATTCTTAGGGTGGAATCGTCTTCCATTTAAAAATGGTTAAAGTACCTTTTTCACACACATGGGTATAGTTCGGAATCCCATCTATTAGGTACTACATGCAGCAGTAACTTACAAACATCGCGGAGAAATGAAACTTATATACAGGGTGTCTCAACTTAAGTAGGCAAGACTTCAGGGATCAATTCTACAAGTAATTTGCAACAAAAAGTGTCTCCTAGAGTGTTATTTTTTAGAGGCTTCGTTTTCGAGTTATTGACGATCTAGGATTTTTTGCGTTTTTTCGACCTTATCTCCTAAAAATGGCTGTGACCCCATCAATCTTTGAGTATTCTCAAACCTGAGGATACCGTTGGAAAGAATGTTAAATTTCCCTTCTTTTTGATGCCAAACCATAATTATTCAAGAGAGTTAAGATACCGAAAAAAGAGGTCAAAGTACAAACTTTGTAAAATTCTAAAAATTTGGGTTTTTTCAATCTGATTCCTCCCTCCATAAAAAAAATGAACAGTCGTTTGCAAGTACAGTAAAAACTTCAAAATCTTATCAGCTTTCTAACGGTATAGCCAAAAAATTGATAAAAGTAACAACAAGGAGAAAAAACGGCTTTTGAATGCGAAAAAACGTGGTATTTTTAACGAAAATCGATGGATTTCAGGAAAAAACGATCTCCCACAACTTTATGATTTAAATGTCGAATTCTACGTAATTTGTCACGATGAATCGAATGGTGACACTTGCAGACCTCTACGACTAACGAATAAGGGCGAAAGTGCCCTTTGACCCTCGAAACTCAGAGAAGGGCACTTTTGCCCTTATTCGTTAGTCGTAGAGGTCTGCAAGTGTCACCATTCGATTCATCGTGACAAATTACGTAGAATTCGACATTTAAATCATAAAGTTGTGGGAGATCGTTTTTTCCTGAAATCCATCGATTTTCGTTAAAAATACCACGTTTTTTCGCATTCAAAAGCCGTTTTTTCTCCTTGTTGTTACTTTTATCAATTTTTTGGCTATACCGTTAGAAAGCTGATAAGATTTTGAAGTTTTTACTGTACTTGCAAACGACTGTTCATTTTTTTTATGGAGGGAGGAATCAGATTGAAAAAACCCAAATTTTTAGAATTTTACAAAGTTTGTACTTTGACCTCTTTTTTCGGTATCTTAACTCTCTTGAATAATTATGATTTGGCATCAAAAAGAAGGGAAATTTAACATTCTTTCCAACGGTATCCTCAGGTTTGAGAATACTCAAAGATTGATGGGGTCACAGCCATTTTTAGGAGATGAGGTCGAAAAAACGCAAAAAATCCTAGATCGTCAATAACTCGAAAACGAAGCCTCTAAAAAATAACACTCTAGGAGACACTTTTTGTTGCAAATTACTTGTAGAATTGATCCCTGAAGTCTTGCCTACTTAAGTCGAGACACCCTGTATATGTATTAATTGCTATGCAATTCTTAGGCCGACCCCTAACAATTTTTTTGTAACGTCCGTAACGAAAAACGTCCGTAACGTTCCGCATCGTGGGTTCGAATCCCAGCCAGGCTTGAAATTTTTTTTATTTTATTGCATAGCAAATTATCCTCGTTTTGTACGCAGTACAAAAGAGAAAAGATTCAGGGGTCCAGGGGGGCGAAGCCCCCGGCGAAGCGCGAAGCGCCGAGTATATATATATATATATATATATATATATATATATATATATATATATATATATATATATATATATATATATATATATATATATATATATATATATAGCTTTGATGAAGGATGAAAACACTCGCGTGTAAATATTAATTTGAGGTATTAAGTACAGATGGTTGGAAAATATAGGAAACACATAAAATGACTTACAAAATTGAGAGAATATTTCGCCGTTTCGGCGTCGTCAGCTCTAGTGAAGAAGTAGTTGAAAATTAACTTGAACAACTACTTCTTCACTAGAACTGACGACGCCGAAACGGCGAAATATTCTCTCAATTTTGTAAGTCATTTTATGTGTTTTCTATATTTTCCAACCATCTGTACTTAATACCTCAAATTAATATAAATATATATAACATATATATACTCGGCGCTTCGCCCCCCTGGACCCTCCTGATCTATACTCGGCGCTTCGCGCCTTGCCGGATCTTTTCTCTTTTCTACTGCGTTAAAAACGAGGATAATTTGCTATGCAATTCTTAGCCTGAATCAACTTAGTTTTGGAATGTAGCCAGGTACGTAAGGAGAGGGAAATTGGTAGCTTGAAATGTGAACATTTATCACATAAATCAAGCGCTTTCCAACGAGTGGCGAACGATTTTTGTGCGATGAAAACTGCGGAAGTTTCATTCCCCTAACAACGGCTGGGTTGTACGTGAAAAACACTGAAATTGTGATACAATCTATAGCAACTACTCAACTACTCGGTTGTACGTGAAAATCATCGTTAATTTCGTCAAGGACGTTACATGAAAAATTGTTGGGGGTCGGCCTAAGAATCGCATAGCAATTAATATTCCGTGTGGTTTTTCGCCAAGTAGTGGGGCTAGATCTGCATAGCGTATGGGTGTTTGCCCCATTTATAAGAAAATTAACAAACCTAAAAAATTGAACAACATGATTGTTTGGAAAAACACTTTATTCATCATTGAAAAAGAACATTATGAGAACATGTTAGTATCAGTCTAACATAAAACTAGGCCTGTTGGAGTAGGAAAAATTTTTTTCACTCTATATTATCCATAACTCCAAATCATCTCTGAGTATAGCTTGGATGTCTCATGGTAGTAGGTAACATAGGTTTAGGTATCAATTTTTACACAGGGATATTCATTATACATTTGTAACTCAAATACTACCTACGTTATCACAGCATAAACAATTTTATCTTTGAACAGCTTGGTTTAGACACGACCTAAATTACAGAAAATGTTACAAAATTGCGTTGCGAAAGTAGTGGCAGTAAATACGAGTGAGCTAAATTATTTCCTGTTCATCCTAGGATGTTGAAATTTGATAGGGAGCCTCTCGAAAATTCCAAAAGGCTAACGAAATGACGAGCACCATCCTGATCAGCAGAGTGAGTTAATATCTCTCATATTCACCTGAGGATATTGAAATTGGTTATAGAGAATCTCTGGCATATCAAGAGATGAATGAAATGACAGGCTCCTTTTTGATTAGATGAGAGAGTTCAGTCGTTCAGTGATAGTTTCTAAAACTTGAAGTGTTGCATGGAAACCAGCAGCCAGTAATTCAGAAAATCTGCTTGCAAAAAAAAAAAAAAAAAAAAAAAAAAAACGGAAAATCTGATATCAGGAACCAGCAAATGGCTAAAGTATTTTCCATGTTTTTTAAATTTAGTTGTTTTGCTCTAAGTGGTGCTAAAGGGGGTCCAGGTCCTCTCGCAGAAAGAGCGCCGAGTTTTTTGCATTTGTTTCTTGTTTGTATCAATTTATAAATCACAAGAGCCCAGAGTTCTACGACTAGGAAGTTAACATCGCATCTTGAACAAAATGCAAAATATAAAAGGAAATGAAACTGTCTTGCTTCAAAGAGCAAACATGAGATAGATGCCAGCTAATATAAGTGTTGGGTGGAACCATGACGTTATTTTAAAATGACAACAGCGACATTATGATCAGAGTTAGTATCATAAATATAAAACAAGCGATTGTACAGTTGTTTACTGTAGTGGATTTAAATATGTTTTACTTGGTGTAGGTAGACCAAGTGGGACATTTATATTCTGGTTATGCGGGTTAGTCCCTGAGGTATTCCTGTAAGGAATGTGAGCGAAATCGCCAAGGTCAGCTTGCTTGGCGGGAGGAACTGAGGGGTAGTTCGTGTCGCAGCCGCGTGGAGCACTGGGCTCGCATAGTGGGTGCTGGGTTCGATCAGTTTGGTGCTGAGCCGTTGTGTAATATTCCGGCCTAAGATTTATATCTGTAGGAGGAATATGTTGGGCTTGGTTGAGGTACTGAAAAGTATCCTTTGTTTTTAGCACATTTGGAGTGTATTTGACACTCGGATCGGCCGGGTAGCCTTGCATAGAATATTGTGGATATTCGGAAATCTTTGTCGAATCATGATGATTGACTTCAGAGCGGGTCTGAAAGGTATCCTCGAACTTTTGTGTGTGTGAGGCTTGATCTAACGTTTCCTTCATGAATACGTTAGGTGAGAAGGCGATCTCTTCGCGAGGATCGAGCCTTGGGCCGTCGCTAGGAACAGCGGACGAGTCGAGCAGCGGGTAGGGAGCGCTGCGTGGGCTAAGAGGCCCGGCCGCGCCGTGTTCCGCCTCCCCTTGCATGAGGAAATAGGACGGGCGGCGCTCCATCGAAATATCCGAGTTTATTAACTCGTTTTCGATACCTCTACGTATAGAAATAGAGGGTTTGGAAGGTGGACTCGCTTGACAGAGCTTCTTTCCTTTGCTCGGATGTCAGGGTCCTACCTTGTAGTCTTGAAAAAGACTTCCTTGGACGATAAATTAGAGCGGATGAGCTGTGTAATTTATCGGCGTGCCCACAGCGGTCGGTGACGAGCCTAGTGCTACGAAACCCGGGCGACACGTCTCGGAACGTCCCAGCGGGCGTACGATCTAATGAGAATATCAATAGATGTACCGGGTGGCGTCCTGACAGAAGAACTACGTTGGGCAATGAGCAGGATGAATAATCACTGGACTCGTAGATGCCAATGCGAGATCTGTGTGGAGAGAAGGTATGCCTTGTAGAAAGCAGTAGGAAGCCGTTCTGAGATGAACTCGGGAGCAGAAGGATCGTCAGCGTAGAGCGTGTAGAATCTTCGTACTTCAGAGTGTAGTCGTCGAGAGCGGAGAGTGGAATGAATTTCGGAGGGCTCCGAGCGGGGTAATTATAGGGAGGTGGCCGCCTCCTGATTGGTCCGCTTAATTTCGTTAATTCAACTGTGTAATCTCATTGGCTCGCACATTGTTTTCTCAGTATCTGCGAGTATGATAGCTGAGCTGGTCCTCCGGGGTGTTTTCCCCACGTCCGTCGCTGCGACGGGGTCCCCAGAGGTGGCTTACGAGCGTCCGTTGCGGAGACGACGACCTTGAGTTGTCTTCCCTGCGTCCGTCGTTTAGACGGGGTCCTCGGGTGGTTTCCCTGCGTCCGTTGTTCAGACGGGGTCCCCGGGGTGGCTGCTGGACCAGAGGTGGTTGCTTGCCGCCTCCTGGTTGGTTCGCCTATTGTCTCTCGTGTAATCAGTGTTTCTGATTGGCGAGTAGGCTTGTTAGAATTGTCCTTGTTAGTTTTAGAGGACGTTTGATTTTCTGTTTGAGTTTTCTCATTCAAGGCGACTTGGTTCGAGATACTTGTCGCGTCTCTCTCGCCCAGTAAGTGTTTAGGGAGGTCGCCTTGTATGTTATTAGTTAATATTTCACTTTTGAGAGAGAATTTCGTATTTTCTCTCTGGTGAAATATTTTGTTTGACGGAGTTATAACTCGACGTCTTATAAATATTTGTGTGTCGTGTCTACCTCTTTTTGGTAGCCCTGAAAAGGGCTGTTGACAAGAGGGGGTGGTTTTCACCACAGGCGCCCCCCCAAGACGTCGTGTTATTAACGACGACGCCGGTTGGGGTGTTTCGAGCGCAGTCACCCACCTCTCGTCGAATTTGGTAGACGGGACGTGCCTTCTGGCAGATTTTCGGGGAGTCTCCTCCTTATTTTCTGCCTGATTTTTGTTTAGTGACACAGCTTCGTCTGTTTTTAGAGTGTAAGCTGGTTTTATTTGCTGTTTGGGAACTTTTTTCGTGTGTTCGCCAATTTGTATTGTAACCGAAAACTTATCTCTTTTAACAACTTTGAATGGTCCCGTGTAAGGACATTGCAGAGAGGAGAGCTGTGTGGGCACTCTGATATAGACATGTGTACATGTATCCAAATTTTTGGGCATGTTGACGGCATACTTCGTATTATTATGTTTAATATGCGTAGGCCGGAAGAAGAGAGGCTCAGAAAGGTTTGTAGAAGTTACGAAAATGTCTCCTGGGAGTGGTACGTCAATTCCGTAAACTTTTTGGAATGGTGTAGTTTCCGTTGCTGGGTCTACTGCCGTACGCATGGCGAGTAGTACTTTTGGAAGGGCGTCGAGCCAATTTTCGTTTTGTGCTTTGAGAGCCTCTTTCAAAGATCTATTTCTGCGTTCTACCATTCCGTTTGTTGACGGTTTGTATGGTAACGTGTGAGTATGTTTTACTCCGAGACGTTCCATAATGGAATTAAATAGATCTGATTCGAATTGTGTGCCCTGGTCACTTGTGATGTATTTAGGTACGCCTTTTGAAGCTACCCAAATATTGATAAAGGCGTTTGTGATCGTGGATGTTTCGATGTTGTTAAGAGGGACTGCCTCTAGCCAACCCGTTGCTCTATCGACCATCATTAGAATGTAACGTTTCCCTCCTTTAGCTAAAGGTAAGGGTCCGGTAATGTCAACGTGTACATGTGAAAATTTGTTAGCCGTTTCAAATTCGGAGTAAGGGAGCTTCACGGAGCGAGTGATTTTTGCTCGTTGGCAAGTTTCGCACGCTCGGACCCAGTTGGAGACATCTGCACGAAGTCCGTGCCAAAAATATCTTTGTTTTACTTTATACACTGTAGAGTGTATGCCTGGGTGTCCCAAATTGTGAATTTGGCTGATTATTTCGTGCCTTATTTCGTTTGGAATATACGGTCTTGGGTGTCCTAGGTCTAGGTTACACCAAATCTCTCCTTGAGGGAATTCAACTCGTGTGAGTTTCAATTTGTCCTCTGCGTTAGGAGGAGAACGAATTTGTGCATTTGAAATGTGCAGTAGGAGATTGCACTCTATTGCAGCCGTAATTTGCGAAATTTCGGCTATGGGTGGACCCTCGTCAGTTTGGGTTGAAATCGATTTTGTTTGAATTTCAACTGGATCGAAGGGTCTGGAGAGTGCGTCGGCGACGACGTTGTTCTCTCCGGGTATATGTCGAATGTCACTTGTCATTTGAGAGATGTATGTTAGCCATCTCAATCTCATTTTAGAAAAATGTGCATTTTTCTTAAGCATCGTGCCTAGCAGAGGCTTGTGATCTGAACAAATATGAAAAGATCGGCCGTCCAAGTCATTGTGCCAGTGAATGCAAGCTTGGTAAACGGCGAACATCTCTTTGTCGAATGAGGCTTTATTCTTCCATTGTTCCGGAATTTCTTTACTGAAAAATCCCAATGGTTGGTAAGATTTCGAGCCGTGTTTGTCTGTAATTTCCTGCTCCAGTGCCGCTCCGATGTGTGTATCGGATGCGTCGCAGACTATTCTCCACTCTGCTGTAGGGTGTGGATGAGCAATATTATGCAATGTAGCTTTTATCATTGCTTGTTTTAAGCTGTTGAAAGCTTTTTCTCTCTCTGATGTCCATTCGATAGGTGTTTTGTCATTTTTTTTGTTTGACTGAATGGAGTCATACAGAGGTTGTGCTGTGTGAGCGAATTTACTTGAGCAAGCTCGGTAGAAACCACACATACCTAGGAATCTGCGTAGGCTTCGTACGTCTATTGGCCTAGGAAATTGTTCTATGGCTTCTATTTTATCTCGTTTAGGAATTATCCCTTCTTTCGAGATAGTGAAACCTAGGAAATCGACGGTAGGTTTTGAAAAAATGCATTTATCAAAACCTACTCGAAGTCCGTGTTCTCCTAGCTTGTCGAAAATTTGTTTGAGGTGGTTCATGTGTTCTTTATAATTTTTAGAAGCCACCAATATGTCATCTAGGTATACAAATGCGAAATCAAATTTTCGCATGATGCTGTCCATGTACCTTTGCCATGTTTGAGCCGCTCCGGCCAAACCCATGCTCATTTTTTTAAACTCATAAAGACCGAAAGGTGTAATAATTGCTGTTTTATGAGCGTCATCTGGGTGCATCGGGATATGGTAATATGCCGATTTTAAATCTATTGTCGAATAGATTTGTGTATTATGTAAATTCGCTTGGAAAGAGCGAATGTGAGGAGGAGGGTAGGCGTCTTTCTTCGTTTTTGCGTTCAGGAAACGGTAGTCGCCGGTGATCCTCCATGACCCGTCTTTTTTTGGCACACAGTGTAACGGGGATGCCCATTCGGAATCTGATGGTGCAATTATGCCCTCGGAGAGCATTTTGTCAAAAGTACTTTTGACTTGAGCCCGTTTTTCGCCTGCCATGGGTCTTGCACGGAAGTGTACTGGTGTTCCTTCCGTGGTTATACGGTGGTAAACCCCGTTGTTTTTCCACTTTCCTTGAAGTTTGCTCATTTTATCATTGTATTTTTCAATGATAGAGCGTATGTTTTCGTCCTCCGTGAGTTGTACGTCCTCTGGTTGAGGGCTGTTGTCACGATGAGGGATAGTAGCTGCTATTTGTTCGTCAGTGAATTTTTTGTTCATGACTGCAGCGATTTTTTGATCGGCATAGCTTGTTATTTTATCTTTATAGATGTATTTGTGTTTGACCCGTATTCCGATATCCCAAGACTCGAGGAATGGTATACCGAGGATCGCTAGATCAACTTTCGTGATCATAAAATCGGTGGTCATGTCTCCGAGGCCGATGTTAATTGTCGTGTCAGCACGCCCTAGCGTGTCTATAGGGGCGCCGTTAGCTGCTGTGAGCTTGACGTTGGACTTACGAATTTTTAAGCCCAATTTTTTGGTGACATTGTGGGGCAGAATGTTCACTTCTGCTCCCGTGTCAATGAGAAATTCAGTGCCATTTAGTTTGCACTTGAAAAAAAGCCTTTTATATTCATTAGTCTGCCGGTGTATAGGCTCAGATACACTGGCAGTTATTCGTTTTCCGAACTCTCTGCGTCGGAGGTTGGAACAGTACTTTCTTGTACCGATCTCTGAGTATTTTCGCTTGAAACCCAGTTTTTAGGCTGGCTTATAGGCGCTGCCCTTTTGATAGGTTTGGAGGCAGTATTTGCCTTCCAAGTGCAGTGTTCTGGGTCTGCACACTTGCGAGTTTCGCTACTGAAACGTGCGTGGTTTCGACAGACATAGGCTGTCGGTTTGTGAGGCTTACTCTCTACTTGCTGGGGTTTGAACTCAGCTTTTTGTGAGAGGGCCTTTTTGAAACCAGTCTTCGAGGGTTTCGAAGTAGATTCTACTCCTCGTATGTTGAGAGAGGGGTTCTCTGTTTTGTACGCGTGTAGCGTATCAGCTAGGTCGAGCCGGGCGGTCATGGTAGGCTGTGCTGCGACCATACCTCGGGCTTCGATAGGTAGAGTTTCGATCCACTTTTGAGTGATCAGAGCCTCTGAGAAATACCCAACAGCTTTAGAGTACATTTCATGGTACTTGGTGCTGGGTTTTTTGGCGAGAGATGCGGGGTCCTCGAGTGCGAGGAGCCTGTCCTGTAAGGACAACCCGTATTCTCGTTGTAGGCGCTGTTTGGCCTCTTCATAAGGTGCGTGGGGTGCCGTGAGGTAAGCTGAGTCGATAGCTTCCCGCATTTCTTCCGGTACCCACTTGTATATAGCTGAGAAGCATTCGTTCTGCGTTCTCAGGTGTTTTCGCACGCAGTATTGATCGAACTCGGCGAGTGCACGATCGATATTCTTCTTTTGGAAGATTGGTCTTTGATAATCTCCCATTTCCTCTAAAAGTGCTCGAAAGCCACTTTGTGTAGAGGGTTGTTGAGTGAGATGTGGGGCGTATAGGCCCGGAGGGGGTCGTACGCCCGCAGTGGTTCCCTGAAATCCACTAGCTTCATAAGAGGGAACGAAATGCTCCGTGTTAAGCCTGTTCAAAGGCGGGGTCACCCTTTGTAGTGGATTTAAATATGTTTTACTTGGTGTAGGTAGACCAAGTGGGACATTTATATTCTGGTTATGCGGGTTAGTCCCTAAGGTATTCCTGTAAGGAATGTGAGCGAAATCGCCAAGGTCAGCTTGCTTGGCGGGAGGAACTGAGGGGTAGTTCGTGTCGCAGCCGCGTGGAGCACTGGGCTCGCATAGTGGGTGCTGGGTTCGATCAGTTTGGTGCTGAGCCGTTATGTAATATTCCGGCCTAAGATTTATATCTGTAGGAGGAATATGTTGGGCTTGGTTGAGGTACTGAAAAGTATCCTTCGTTTTTTGCACATTTGGAGTGTATTTGACACTCGGATCGGCCGGGTAGCCTTGCATAGAATATTGTGGATATTCGGAAATCTTTGTCGAATCATGATGATTGACTTCAGAGCGGGTCTGAAAGGTATCCTCGAACTTTTGTGTGTGTGAGGCTTGATCTAACGTTTCCTTCATGAATACGTTAGGTGAGAAGGCGATCTCTTCGCGAGGATCGAGCCTTGGGCCGTCGCTAGGAACAGCGGACGAGTCGAGCAGCGGGTAGGGAGCGCTGCGTGGGCTAAGAGGCCCGGCCGCGCCGTGTTCCGCCTCCCCTTGCATGAGGAAATAGGACGGGCGGCGCTCCATCGAAATATCCGAGTTTATTAACTCGTTTTCGATACCTCTACGTATAGAAATAGAGGGTTTGGAAGGTGGACTCGCTTGACAGAGCTTCTTTCCTTTGCTCGGATGTCAGGGTCCTACCTTGTAGTCTTGAAAAAGACTTCCTTGGACGATAAATTAGAGCGGATGAGCTGTGTAATTTATCGGCGTGCCCACAGCGGTCGGTGACGAGCCTAGTGCTACGAAACCCGGGCGACACGTCTCGGAACGTCCCAGCGGGCGTACGATCTAATGAGAATATCAATAGATGTACCGGGTGGCGTCCTGACAGAAGAACTACGTTGGGCAATGAGCAGGATGAATAATCACTGGACTCGTAGATGCCAATGCGAGATCTGTGTGGAGAGAAGGTATGCCTTGTAGAAAGCAGTAGGAAGCCGTTCTGAGATGAACTCGGGAGCAGAAGGATCGTCAGCGTAGAGCGTGTAGAATCTTCGTACTTCAGAGTGTAGTCGTCGAGAGCGGAGAGTGGAATGAATTTCGGAGGGCTCCGAGCGGGGTAATTATAGGGAGGTGGCCGCCTCCTGATTGGTCCGCTTAATTTCGTTAATTCAACTGTGTAATCTCATTGGCTCGCACATTGTTTTCTCAGTATCTGCGAGTATGATAGCTGAGCTGGTCCTCCGGGGTGTTTTCCCCACGTCCGTCGCTGCGACGGGGTCCCCAGAGGTGGCTTACGAGCGTCCGTTGCGGAGACGACGACCTTGAGTTGTCTTCCCTGCGTCCGTCGTTTAGACGGGGTCCTCGGGTGGTTTCCCTGCGTCCGTTGTTCAGACGGGGTCCCCGGGGTGGCTGCTGGACCAGAGGTGGTTGCTTGCCGCCTCCTGGTTGGTTCGCCTATTGTCTCTCGTGTAATCAGTGTTTCTGATTGGCGAGTAGGCTTGTTAGAATTGTCCTTGTTAGTTTTAGAGGACGTTTGATTTTCTGTTTGAGTTTTCTCATTCAAGGCGACTTGGTTCGAGATACTTGTCGCGTCTCTCTCGCCCAGTAAGTGTTTAGGGAGGTCGCCTTGTATGTTATTAGTTAATATTTCACTTTTGAGAGAGAATTTCGTATTTTCTCTCTGGTGAAATATTTTGTTTGACGGAGTTATAACTCGACGTCTTATAAATATTTGTGTGTCGTGTCTACCTCTTTTTGGTAGCCCTGAAAAGGGCTGTTGACAAGAGGGGGTGGTTTTCACCACATTTACTTTAGGTTTATAAAAAACAGTGTTATTACTACTGAAAATGTTTCATTGCAATTTGATACACATAACATGGTTGTAGCAGTGTTTGCGTTTGAATTGTGTTGTTGCCGTGTTGTAAGATTTCAAGTGATTTCGTTGTTTTGTTTGATTGTTTCCTGAGGAGATAACGATGGTGATTTCAAGAGCGATTGATCCGTTGGTGTTGGGAGGTGATAAAAGTCAAGAATTGGTCGCAGGTCAAGTGCGCATTTGTTACGTGACGGGATATCATAAGAGGGTCTCATATAAACGGAAAGTTGCAATGTTAGTCCATGAAGGTGAATTTGCCTTGCATGATTCATCTGATTCGTTTTTTTCTATCAAAGGATTACCTACTGAATTTTAAACGCTCTTAAAAAATTTGACAAACATATTTTGCCAACAGTGAATATTATTTATGATAGATTTGTATTCTTTGCACGCCATCAGCACTTGATGAGTCGTATGAAGCTTATATAGCAGCACTTAGGAATTTGAGTGCCACCTGTGAATTTTGCACCCTGAAGGACTCACTTATCAGAGACATCTTTGTGTGTGGAAAAAGAGAAAGGCACTTCAGAAGGAGGTGCTCTGTGTGAATGGTTTGACGGTTCATACAACCATGGAAAAGCATTGGGCTAGAGCAGTGGTGGATCTACAAGTGCTGGATGCCAAACTCTGTCAAAAGCCTTCTCTGTGTCTAGGTAAACTCCTTGACACACTTCTTGGTTTTCGAATGCCTCTAGAGTTTGGCATCCGGGCCTGCTGTATAAGGTGAAACCACTACTACCGGACACTTATTACAGAATAATACAGTCGTTCATCTCAAATCGCACGTTTCATGTAAAATGTGAAACTGCAAGATCTCCGAGCAAGGGTATGAGTGCGTCAGTGCCACAAGGAAGTGTGTGGGGCCCAATTTTGTATTTAATATACGCGAGCGACATTCCAGTCTCACAAAATACCACCTCCGCCATGTATGCCGATGACCATGCTATCCTTTCCCACGATCGTTCCGGCATTGTTGCATCCAATAATGTCCAACAACATCTCGAGGAAATCCAACATTGGACAAAACAGTGGCGAATATCAATAAATGGATCAAAATCAACTGCCACCACATTTACCCTCAAAACCGACTTTCACACCAACCCATTGATGCTTAATGACACCCGAATCCCCAAAGTTGACACAGTTCGATATCTGGGCATCTACCTACAACAACGGCTCACGTACAACCATCATACAGGAGAGCTAGTCAAAACACTCCGCTCAAGACTGAACCTTCTTAAACCCCTGCTCGGTCACGATTCACCTCTGTCACTGGACACAAAACGTTTATTATACCTCACTCTGGTGCGCCCGATCTGGCAGTATGGTTGTTCCGTCTGGGGTTTGGCTAGCAGAACCCAAATAAAGAAGGTCCAGACTCAGCAGAATAGAGCGCTTCGCCTCATTACGGATGCACCCTGGTACGTCAGAAATACTGTCCTCCACAAAGATCTCGACATCCCTGAGGTGGAAGAAGTAATCAAAACGACCATCAGCCGCCTCCACGTCTCTATTTCAAACCATCCGACTCCTATACTCAGAAATTTACTGTCACTATGGGATGGACATCAACCAAGACGGCTGAAAAGAAAAAGAGCAGCTGACCTACTAAACTGAAGTGCAATAAAGTGAACTAGTCCAACATTCTGTCATGAAAATTTGTTATATAATTACCTAATTTATAGAACTGTTATCCCAATTTATTCATGTTTAACTTATTGATATTTAAATTATTATGCTATTGTTACTATTTAAGTGGGACTGTCGTTGGACAGAAACCCCAACACATGTGCCATGGTACGTCCCGTACTGAAAGAATATATATAAGCAAAACATATAGTATGTAATACTGAAAGTTTGAATAAAGTTATTAAAAAAAAATAAAAAAAAGTGCTGGAGCTCAAATCGGAAGTCAAGCAAGAGCCAGCTGACCCTGGCTGCACCCTTGAGGGAACTAATGAAATCTGATGTTGTGTACATGTGGTCAAAAAATCATCAGAAAGCATTTGAGGCACTGAAGCCTGCTTTCACCGTGCGTCATGGTGACGAAATTTTTCACTATTCTTATATTCATGTTTTTTTGCTTCCGAATAATTGAATAAAAAAATAATAAATAATTGGACGTCACGTGTGGTATTGAATTTAAAGCTGTTTACAGTCGAAAAATTTAGACACCTTATAATTAACTCATGTAAGTAAAGAATTTCAATGTAAATAACGATTAATTGCAACTATGATGAAAATTTTTGATTTTGCCAAATCCATTGACGGGATTTAGGACGGTTTCGGGAGTGTCAAATTTCGAAAAAGCGCTTGGGCTTCTTCTAAAACGCAACGAAATTGGCTGACAATTTGGCTGCATCCTTTGTTTACATATACAAAGCTGGGTGCAGAAAATCGACGCATCGGTGCGCAGCCCAAGTCCCGCCAGGGGTAAAAGTCTCGGCTTTTGGTCCCACGTTGAGTCGGTTCCACTCTAATGTACATGGGTGGTGTGTGCATTTGGTGTCATCAGAACTTTGAAAAATTACTTACCTACCTCATATCTCATCTTGTTCATTACTTCTGCCACCATAAGGTCTACCGAGTCCTCAACCACCATTCCTTCCTCTTTTAAACCAACTGCATGGTTTTATCCCATTCGTATTTTTACCCCAACTTACCCTATGTTTGAGATAACTTTTTTCAGTAGTGTTTTAAAAATATACTTACAGAATGGTCATATAATTATTTCCATTGTAACCATGGCTGCACACGGTCGCATTTATTTTTTCATGGTGTGATTTTTTTTAAAGCAAGAACTGGGTGGTTTAATATCATAGTTGAAACTGTAATTGAAGCACAAATTTTCAAGCTGCTCTGGAGTAATGTACAATGCTTTACAGTTCCGTACATTTATGTAATACATATATATTGTTGGTTTGGGTAGAGTCAAAACTATTTCCTTGAGTTCCAAGAACATTTTCGGCCCAATTTCTCTGCCTGACAAACTCTTTGTGGAAATATTTAGAAAGTAGAAAATCAGAAGTGTGGATGACATTTTCTATGAGTTTGTTTTGTTAGGTACAATATCTTCCCTCGCTCTCCCAACTTTGTTAAGGTAGTACCTGCTAACTTGTAAATATCCTACAAACCAATCTAAAGAAAGATCTCTTGTTTGACAATTTTCTAGACGCTTATACTTTGCCATAAATATACACGTATATATAAGAAATCTTCAAGTTTATTTAAATTAATTTTATTCTAATCTTGCCATTGTCTCATAGAACCTGTTCTACAAGAACAGCCATTATCTCTTGATGTCTACTTTCAATTTGTGATTTACGTTTAGTTCATTCTTGATTACTTTGTGACTTGTACCCTTCATATAATTTCATGTAGAAACACTCCAGAAAGTTTAATTGCAATAGGCAGCAGGACTTGGGAGCACTAGCTTTTTTGGGCATTTTCCGGCATAGAATAATTCTTTCTTGGCTCCTGAGGCACATTCATTAGGACTGCCAAATAGGTGTCGACTTATTTTGGTCCTAAATTAAGCAATACAATTTAGAACGAAATCCGAGAGAGAAGGAGCCTCCCCGGACTTTCGGAAGGGTGTCCTGGACTCTTTTTGGCAGAGAAGTCCCATGTTGGAATTAGTGGAAGTAGCTACAATCGCTGGAAGTGGTGTTGGTTGTTTTTGCTACTCTATGAGGTTCTTGATGCCTCTGATTCTTGGGTTGGGATCCACATGCAGAGGTGGTTCCCATTCACCAAAACAAAGCAAGTTTACATATGGATTCACTGCCTCAGTGAACGTTGGTGCAAACTTCCCTCCCAGGGGGAGGTTTACGGCTCACATTCAAGGAGTGTATGCGGATCCATGACACCATGCAGTAGATAACTATAGAGTGCTAAGCCAGTTTTTTCTCTCTAACGTATTTAGCGTTGTTAGATTTTCGTTACAATAACTTTATCGGCTAATTAAAAAAACGTTTTCAGGTGGTAGGTGATTGGTATGAAGTTGACTCATATGGCGACACACTCATGGCAATCTTCTCAAAATGCATAAAGAATGAAATACGTACTTCAGGCCAGAGTTCAATAGTAAAGACAAGGTCTTACAAATGGAAACTGTAAGTGAAAACCCTTTAAATATAGGCAACAACCGCATATTTAAATTAAGTGCTCTACATACCTACCTAGTTTGTATCTGCATATGTAATGCCTGCCTATTTTCATGGACTCAATGATTTTTTTTTCAGTTTTCCTTTCATCACTTGGAATGAAAAGAGTTCACTAGTCTCCAAAGGTGTGTCTTGGGAATTGAAAACTAGTACATGTGAGTAAATTTCAGTATCTCATCAATTTTTCTATCATCCAGTTAGGGTAGGGATATACCTACCCTTTTTATGTCAAAAGGCAACCTTGTAACTTATATGAATCTGAACAAAGAATCTCTACCAAAGCTCAAGATATTTAAAAACATTTGCTAAGTTGTTTGGGCTTTCAGATTATGCAGTTATTGATTTATGACAATTACAATTAGTTGGTGGCAAAAATTGAAGGGTTGATGGGATGAAATTAATCTATATTTTCGACACATGGTCACTGTATTGCCTGGCCAATAGAAGAATACAATAATTTCTAAGAGCGATGAAACTTTTAGGAGATTGTCAAGAGGCATACCTGCCTAACCCCTGGAAATTCCACGAAATCTGGCCTTATAATAGTTTAGGCGTTTTGCCTCTGACAACGAATTTACTTTTGTGCAAACGCAGTGGCAGTACTGGATCCATAATGTGTTTATAAGCTATCACTTTAAACTCTAAAAGTTTGATTGCATTTGGGCCATTGAATCGTAACAGATAGATGCTTAATGAAATTCAAACTTGTAAATGCACACGTTAAATTAAATTATTTATTAGGTATTAAAATAAAAACACCGATATTTCTTTTGAATCCCCCCTTTTTTTGGCATTGTACAGTTATACATTTTGCCATACATTACAACATACATTTCACTAATTACTTATGTATGTACAATAGTTTAGAAGCAGGCTTAGCTTACCTCAAACATAAACTTTCAAGGTATGGAAAAATTCATAAATTTAGGCATAAGTGTTGACATTCCTTAATAATTGTAAGTATTCTAAGTAGGAGGTAACATCTTCGAACAACTTTTTACGTTCAGCACTGTATGCAGGGCACAGCATCACCATGTGCTCTAGTGTTCCTTCTTCCTCTTCACATGCTTGACATACTGGTGTATTCAGGATACCCATTGTGTGTTTAAAATATGAACACAGCCCATGATTAGAACGGAGTCTGTTCATCAATACTATCAATATTCTCTTCTCGAAAATTCCTTAAACCAAGGTACCCTGGGTGATATAGAATTAATATTTTTATAGAATAGGCCCTTACTGGACGCTCTATACAAATCAATCCACTGCTTGCGGTGGTGCCTGTTTATGGAGGGGTACAAATCCTCCTTGGGTATTCTTAAATCAGTACACCTGCCGTTCATTTGAATCCCCCATTTGAAGTGAAGTTTCATTTTACTCTATTCATGAACATGAAAATACATGATAGAGGAGAGTGGAGTCTAAAACCAAGCGCCTGGTGGTAAACTCAAGACAGCAGGGGGAAGATGACTGAGCTGCCCTGCTTCAGTAAAAGTGTTCTCCTGAAAAGTAGCTTTTTCCAACATTTTCTCCCCTTCTGGTACCTACAATATTATCGAAAACTACTTAACCAATTTTAATGATTCTTTTTTTTTTAAATTCTATTCGGCTGCTGATTTAGTTTTTCTGGTAGTTGAATAGAATAATCCTGGTAAAATATTATACAATGAGTAAATTTTTGTTAGAGAAATTACTTTTAAATATTAAGAATTAAACATTCCTAAGTAAAAAGCTATTCATTCAGAGGGTTCGGACTCCAATCCACTGAAGTAATGTAATTTTAATTTATGAATGATTTGCATTCTATATGGGCTGGATAATTATTTATAACATCCTATAGTATGGTATAATATACAAAATGTACTATGGCTTGTTCATAGTATGGCTTGTCGGCCTCAGTGGCTTAATAAAAAAAAAATAAAAAAAATGGCTTGTTCAAGGTATAATATGTTCATGGGTATTACAAGTATAAGTAATAAATATCCGTTCTCCTACGCCCCTGGTGACGTGCCGCTTCGCCCATAACGCCGTACCCACCTCATGGTGCCGCGGTGTATTATATGGGTGTTACTTGTAAAAGTAATATAGATCCATTATCCTACGCCCCTGGTGACGTGGTGCTATGCCCCTACAAGGCCTCCTCCCCCTCCCCCCTCATGACCCTCTGCCATTGTTTTCATCATTCCACTAAGTGTGGCAGGCGTGCACGCGTATGTCAGTCTAACACTCAAAGCTTCGAAAAAGACACTTTTTCACCTATTTTTGGTTCATAGCAACCATGGATGAGGAGCGATTGAGCTGGCGAGAAGTTAGGGCCAACTAGACCCCAAGTTGAGTCTATGTGCGAAAGAACGGATTTTTAAGTCAATTCTAAGGCCTTTTATGGCCCGGACGGCGAACGGACATTGCAAATTTGGATTCTACGCACTTTGAAACGTAAAATGACAAAGTTCGAGTGGGGGTTATAAAATTTTTTTGCTATACGATCACATAGGCTTATTATTGAAAATAATAAACCAAAATTGGAAAATTTGGAACAAATTTAAACGTATCTTGACTGAGAAATTTAAAGAAAAATCTAGCTCTGCTAGAAACGAATTAAAAAATCACTGTGATAAGTTGATTAGAACCCAAAAAAAAAGTCCAGTCATGCAGCATGACCCCATGAGTGAATTTTTGAAGATGTTTCATGCAAATGTTTCATGCAAATATTACCGATTTTTACAAATAGCGAACGGCATTATTTCGATTTTTGACTGATTTTTCAACTTTGAAATTTTTGAAAACTTGATACATATTCTTATAGGAAATTTCACGCTGATTCCGAATATACCACATGTTAGTATGCTGAAAAAATTATTTCGCACAACAAATCGCAAAAAACAGGCTATTTTGAATTTTTTGACTACATTTTTGAAAATTTCAACCCGAAGATGTAATCCGATCATGCTGGCCAACGAACTTGAACTTTCGTTTTGTGTCCTTAACATTTTAAAATTTGTTTGAAGTTTCTAGCACAATTCTACGGACAGTTATCGTCTGGAATGACACATACATATATACATACATACATACATACATTAAAAAATGCGTTAAACTTCAGAATATGATTCAGAATAGTCTGAAACGGATTTCTGCATAAAAATTTTTCAAAAATTCACATTCTGCAAATTTTGAGGCGAGAGCAATAGCTTAATTTTCTTCAAAAATTCGCTAAAAGTGTACCTCTAGGGAAAATGATAGGTTGACACACTCCTCTTAACGAGAAATATTAATTAATGGCTCTGGGACGTAAGGAGCCACCAATTTAACTGAGAATAAATTGAAACCATACTCGTCTGCGGCCTTGGAATTCTTTCATCTCATCATAACAGAATGCACCTCTTTCACTGTTACCTTTAAGCAAAAAAATGTGGTGGCTTATTAGTGCCAAGTACTTGCAAAGTCTTAACGTGACAGGAATATGCTCAAAATGGGCACAACCCGAAATTCTGCACATTGATTCTGAGGAAGAATTCATTTCCTCAAAATGGATATTTAAATCTCCAGCCAACACCACGGATAACCCTTTCCTGTCAAGAGATGAGAGGATACCTATGTAATCCAAATTATTCAAAAATAACTTTTTTCTATAATTATCTATTTAGGGTGGATGGTAAACACTAACAACAATAAGGGAAAGCTCACAGATCTGAACCGCTGAAAAATCGCATATCATCTCCCAAGGAATGTTGATTCCATCGACAAAGATTTGAATGATAGTTTATTATCAATGAACATGGTGGGTCCTCCACCAGTATGGTTCTCTCTAAAGAACGTAGAACCCAATAGACAGTTCTTAGGCAAATCTATTTCTTTATATTGCACATGTTTGAATAGAATTGTCCATTTTTAGGACGTGACTCAGAAGCTAGGTCATACTAGCAAGGCTTCTTATTCAAGAGGGACGACCTATTGGAATTGATCCAGGGGTGTGGGGGACAACCCAAGCATGGGGAAAAAAATAACCGCATACAAACCCATTTCAGACCATTCTAAGACCGAATCCGTGAAAAAACCATAGGTGTATGTTTGTGTGTGACAAATTTTGTCGACGCTGCCCAGGCCACAATTCTCAACCGATTTTCGAGATTTTTTCTTTATTCGATCCCAATTTTAATCTAGCTGTGCATCAACCATTGGAAATTTTGAATTCCGAAACGTTGAAAAAACGTGGTTTTTTCGACAAATTTTGTCGACGCCACCCAGGCTACAAATTTCAACCAATTTTCGTGATTCTTATTTTGTTCGATTCCAATCTTAGTCTAGTTGTGCAACAAACTTTGGGAATTTCGGATTTACTGTCGTGGTGGGGGGTGGAGGGGATAATTACCGATTCTTTCAGGCGCTATTTCCAAGCTAGGAATCTTGACCGATTTTCGTGATTCTTATTTGGTTCCATTAAGAATTCGATATAGTTTTGGAAAGTATGTCAGAAGTTTTAAATTTTATCATAGGAGAGGGGTTAATGGAGGGGGTAATATTGATAAATCGTGGTATTTTAACGATTCGGTCCGATTTTCGTGATTCTTTTCTTGTTTAACAATGAGTTCACTCTAGCTTTTGATCGCATATCAGGAATTTCATATTTAATTATGAAAGGGGGTGAATGGAGGGGGTTACAGCAAAAAAATCACGGTTTTTTAACCAATATCGTCAGATTTTCATGAGACTTTTTTTGTTCAACTAGGAATTCGGTCTAGTTTTGGAAAGTACATCAAAAGTTTCAAATTAAATTATAGAAGAGGATTAATGGAGGGGGTAACACTAATAAATCATGATGTTTTAACTATTCTCGTCATATTTTCGTGATCTTTTTTTTATTCAATTATCAATTTGGTCTAGATTTGGAAGGTATATCAAGGGTTTCAAATTTCATACTTATGATAGGAATTTGCTGTTGGTGGAGGGAGTTAATGGGCTGTTGGGGGGGGGTTTAGATCCGAGGAGTCAGGATATTTTTGTGTTTTCTCTTATTTTAACTCTCACAAAAATTGTATAAAATCCATTCATAGGGACCTCCCTGTAATGCATGCATTGCTTACCAATATGTTTCCGATTCTAGTGAGGTAGGTACTTGTGTGAGACTGGTTAACCTAATATTCCTTTGAAGGGCTTTAGCAAACAACCTTCTGGCTAATGAACAGGGACATCAGCTTTACTATTTTCTAAATCATTAACAGGACCTAACGCAAAAAGATGAATAAGTTTCGTAGCAGGTATTGATAACGCTATGCCTTTATGTAACGCTACTCTTCTACTGCCAACACTTCAGGGCCTAGCGGAGAAAGGAACCGAGACCTAGTTTTTTTTTCATTGTGCTCAACGCATTAGTTGGTTTTGTTCCTGTAACAATAACGTGGTCGCGCTGGGGCTACAAGCTGTTATCTTAGAGATCTAGGGGTTTTTTTTATCATGGGCTTAGCTACCTATTATTGCGATCTCTAATCTTGGGACATCCCCTCAGAAATTTGGTCCTGAGTTCATGTGAATTTTCCCAAAACTTTTGAGGGCCAGTGTTGCTTAATCCTAATGGATGCCGCCAGTAAATAGGAGGTATTTTTTTATTAAGCACAGCACAGAGGAGAAAACAATAGCAGTGCTACAAGAAGTTTTTGCAAGATATGGATTTCCCAGTGTCCTTGTATCAATGGAACCAATATATTGCACAATCATTCGAATACTAATAATACACCAGAAATAATGTTCATCGTGTAACCACAACACCATACCACCCTTGTTCTATCGGTCTTATTGAAATAGCGGTTTGGACTTTTGAGCAGAGGTTCCCTTCATCGAAATGAAAGGGAGAGGATATCCATAATTGGCTGTGCAAGTTTCTAATGTCATAAAGATCTGCCATTCATCGAACAACTGGGAGAACGCCTTCTGAGTCAATTCTAGTAGCTATGTTCTAAGCTCAAACCACATCTTGCAAGTCTAAAGCAGGAGCTATGATCTTAGCTCAACATGCTTAAACAGGATGTTGACAGTGAGATGATAGGTATATTTTCAAACAGAAGCGATATCATGATAGAGGTATGGATGGGGTGAAAGAATTTGAAGGAGGGAGACACAGTCTCGATAAAGAAAAAAAAAAAAAAAAAAATTCAAAGGAATGAAAGAACTGGACCCCTTTCATATGTTGTGATTGTTGAAGGGTTAGAGCAGTGAGTGCATTCAGACCAACTGTGGAAAGCAGTTAGGTGTCCAACTGGAAGGAGAGAAGCGTTGGATCATTTATTATTATTGTTTCCATTGCCACCTAGATAGGATTGGGAAAATTTGAAAAATATATCATTATGTTCCTGATCATTCTACCAGTCCAAATTGTTGGATACATAATTGGAAAGTTGTTCCATTTATCTTCTGATTCGTACCTACCTACCTCATTTTAATTTGTAATTAGCTATATGAATCTAATATTGCCTATGCTGGTATAGTTTTCGTAGTCCTCAAAAATGAGGGAATGCGCCTATCTCCAAATCAAGCGCTATTCATGATGCTCTCAAAGTGTTTGGAAATATCTCAGTCTTGAATAACCAAGGAAAGGAAATCCTTATCGCTGCACATTAATATGCAATTTAGGTTTAAGCTCTATCTGTTATTGATCATACCTTTGGAGCTGCCGACCCTTCCCCTGTTTGTTGATTTTTTTTCAATATTGTTATAAGGGAGATTTTACCAGATACCATATATTTTATACATGATTTTATTGTGATCTATGTGCTCTCAATACTCGACATCCAATAATATTGTTTTCAATGTGTTTGCAGGGTTTGGTACATCTACTACAGGACTGGCCATATTAAAACAGGATCCTAGCTTCCTCATTCTTAAAACTTGCCCTGACACTTGGTTCACCGATGGTAAGTTAGTTTTTTCCAACTAGGTGGTCTGGCAGTCCGATCTTATTGATATAATTAATTACAACGTAACATAATTTTACTATTGAAATGGTTTTAATTCTGAGCGGTTCAAAACAGTATCTAGTAAACGTACCATTCGTCAGATCACTTTTCTAACTTGTTGTTAGAATCTAACCACTTTATAATTATTGATGAAACTTTTTAATAAAATTTAATGATAGATGGGTGGAGTTTTCTCCGTCATTAGGGTTTTATAGCACAGAACACAATTCAACCAGTCATCTTTTATTTGTGTTTTCAAAACTTAACAGAACTTAAATTTTAGTTAGATGCACTGGGCTCAAAACAACTCTAAAAGCCAAACCTTGATTTAGAATTATTAGATGAACGTAACATACATTTATTATTTACCTACATATTTTTTGGAGGAGTCCATTGTCACAAGCAAGACGAGTACAGGGGCGAGTCCTTTCGACTCGATTACTGGCCAGTTCATAGAGAAATAGCACCAGACACTTGAGAATGGGAAACTGAAGAGGAAATTACTGGTGATAAGCAGTCTCATGTAGGACCGATTAGTTCTGCATGATCATCTTCATATAAAATTTACCTAGAAGATTCGTTATTAATTTCACTTTGAAAAGGTGAATTCATTATTTCTTTCCTGAACGGGTTTCCTTACATAAGACCCATTTATGAACTTTTTCCAATATAAACAAATTTTAGAGCACTTCTGAAGACGAATTTCATAAAGATAATGCTCTCAGACACTAGCATCATTTTCTGTTCTTAGATGAATCTTAAATTTAATCATCAAAAACTGTACGTTTGCAAAACAAATTTTTTTCCATAAAAATTATCTTGATTTTGAGATTAAATTTGAAAAGCCGGTTGGAGGAACACAACCAAACCATTCACCAACTAACCACACAACATAACCACCACCACACCACAACATAACTGGTGTGGTTCATAACTTACCATCCACACTATGACCACCGTAGCACATGGGTACCCTTAATTCTAACATTTTAAGAATTAGTTGACATTTTTCTGTCCATATTTTTTCGTGTAAAACAACTTTGGAGGCTGAAAAAAGTCACTCCCTATTTCACTTGTTCAGTGGTCCCAGTGAACAGGGTGTTATGGATCCCCCCCCCCCTCCCTTCAGCCTTGCAACAAATCAACACAAAGTTCTGCAGTCTTCGCGTTTGCCAATCTGATATATTTACTTTGTCCCTTGAAAATCTTCTCTTCCACCTCAAGCTGCAAGGAGATACAAATTGAAAAACCAAAATGATAGCAAGCAGGGTGAAAAGAAACCCCTGTGATTAGTGGCAGGAATCGTTTTCATTCAGCTGCTGCACACAGGAAGTGAAGGGGAAACTAACAGGTATCCACCCGCATAGGTTCAAGGCTCTCGCTTCCAATTTATTACCACAATTGGATGGTTTAGGTAATATTTTACTTCTAAATTTATTGGCACTTAATGAATTTATGTGTACACTTCATTTTTTCTTCTTTCAGAACGCATTTGGGTTTATGCAAGCTCGCCAAATTTGTCAGCAGAACAAGTTGCTGCTATCAACAAAGCACTGGCTGACAAAAGTGAACCATCATACTCTTCATTCAGAACCATATCACAGAGTTGCTAGAAAAGCAGTAAAAAAGAAAGGCCAACAAAAAACGAGAATAAAAATTGATTGCCGACAATTGGTACAAGAGAAATAAACAGTGAATGTGATGTATATAAACACTATTAATTTCCCTAGTTCCTATTAAAAAGAGAGGAGACTGAAAAAATTAACTTAAGTACTTAATCACAAATGGCTATACACATTTTAAATACAAAAGTAGAGTTTAAGTTTCTGCTAAAAAATAGAAATTTGTTAATTTTTAGAAGTTTTTTAGTGATTTTTCAAGAACATTTTTTGAAATTTGACCAATTTAATGTGCTCAAAAAGTGTTGTCCAACGAACTCATCCTTTCTTTTGAAATGCTTGATTTTTTGGCGAAAGAACGAAGTTTTTATCTCAATTCTATCGAGAGTTATCGTCTGGAATGACACATACATATATATATATATATATATATAAATATATATATATATATATATATATATATATATATATACATATATATATATACCTACCTACCCCTCGGTGCTACAGCCCATGTCGGGCCTTGACCTGCACAAGCAGCCGTCTCCATTCCGTCCTGTTCCGGGCGACCACCTTCCAGTTACGAACGCCGATTCGCCGGCAGTCCTCCTCGACACCATCCAGCCAACGGAGACCCGGTCTTCCTCTTGGGCGTCTTCCTCCTGGACATCCTCGCAGGACACTGTGAGGTGTTTCTGTTTCGGTCATCCGAGCCACATGGCCGGCCCATCTGAGCCTCCCACATTTGATAAATCCAATTATCCGTTGGTCATCAAAGAGCTGATATATTTCGTCATTGTACCTGGCCCGCCACCCATCAACATCCCTCACCGGCCCAAATATTCGCCGCAGGATTTTGCGTTCAAATACCTCAATAGCTCTTGTTGTTGCGGCAGATAGCGTCCATGTCTCCGAGCCGAATGTTAGGACTGGCCGCACTAGCGTCTTTTACAAGAGTATTTTGGTGGTTCTAAAACATTCCTAGGCGTTAAAATCCAGGAATCATTTCAGAATCCCTCAAAACAGATTTCGATGAAGAAAATTTTTGGAGCCATTGCAATAGCTTTATTTTCTAAGAAAATTCGCTAAAAGAGAGGAGACTGAAAAAATTAACTTAAGTACTTAATCACAAATGGCTATACACATTTTAAATACAAAAGTAGAGTTTAAGTTTACTGTTATCCAAATAAAGGTAATGTTATGTTCAAGGAAAATAACTGACAGTTGAAGAGGTTTGATTAATTGGCCTCATAGCTCAACCCGTTCGAGTGTTGCAACTAAAGGGAAATTTCCTCTTAGTAGTAAGGACTCGAGTTCGAACTCCGTCCGAGGTATCAAATATTTTTGGGCCGTAACAGTGGCGCAGTCGGTAGGACCCAAAATAATATGAAAAAATAATTAATTAAATCCCTCTCGAGCCGAATGACTGCAATCATCACTTCCTCACTCACTTGAGTCAAAACACTCGCTCATCTGCTGAATTTCTTCGAGCAAGCATCTGCTGAGCCAGTGGCCTGCAGTTTCACTTTGTCATTTCGTCTGACCCCAAACCAGCTGGTATTTGTAACAAGAACTGAGGGCCTGTTGTACTGAATTTTGCTGTGCGACTATTCCTTCCTCTGATAAATCTATCTTTCTAGGTATAGGTGTACAGATACCAGGAATAAGGTGACAAAATGAGTACACAGATTAAAGGGGATTACTTTGAGATTTTATTCAAAGATGTAAGTATTGCTCCGAAAGGATACTACGGGATTCTTTTTCTAACTGACCTGAGATGAATTTACCAATAGCTGGTTTTACAGTTTGAATAGAAAAACACCGCAGCGGTTTTTTTTTTTGGGTAGATGGATCAACTCTGGTGGGATCGCAAGAGAGGATAATCAATAGGTATGTATTGTATACTATATCAAAATCGTCATGCAAAATGGAGATAGATCAAGGATAACTTACGGTTGATTCGAGCACCAGCAAGTAAGTGAAGTGGGAGGGCGGAATCTTTCGAGGAGGCTCCGTTCCCCCTTCCCTCCTTGCTTACGCTCTCCCCCTTCTGCACCCTCCAACTCCGGATTTGATATCCATGGTTAACAGCCAATAGATGGCGTAAGCTTGCTATCCGTCGTCACATATTTGACTCCGGGGAAATGTTATGTTTCAGGAAAATAACCAACGGTCGATGAGGTTTGATTAATCGGCCTCATAGCACAACCCATTCGACTGTTGTAACTAAAGGGAAATTTCCCCTTAGCAGTTAGGACATGAGTTCAAACTCCGTCCAAGGCATCAAATATTTTCGGGCCTCAACACTAAGAACGAATACTAACGTGATGTAGACATTAATGTACCTACCTATTAGGTACTTACATACTTTTACTTTCCCTCCTCCTAAACAGTCTTTTTCCATGCCTCTCAGTCCAATACCCCAGTCTGACACCAGTGTTCCACTTTGATGGCGTCAATCCATCTAACATTTTGTTAGCCTTCCTACCACCCAGCTTTCCATAGAGCAGTTTCCATGGAACTCGGGTTTAATCCATCTGATCCATGTTCCCTATTCAGTGTAGTCAACCCTTTTTGACGAATGAAACAATGTTAGGCTCATTGTGCAGCTCCTGGAGCTCCTCGTTTGTCCAGTACTCGTACTCCAGCTTAATTCATCAGGGTCAAAAACATATTTACTTTCTGTTCCTGATTCCGGAGTGAGGACCCACAATTCTGACCCTGATGTTACTAATGGCCGAATCGTAGTTTTGTACAAGCTCAGCTTTGCCTTTTTTTGGGAGAGCTCTGAACCTGAGTACCTACCTTGCTAAGCGAACAGAAGCATCGATTCGCCGGTTCCATTCAGGCTTTCAATCTCATCTGAGATGTTGTTGTCCTTGATTATCGTGGAACAAATGCAGGTACTTGGATCGCAATTGCACCGGAAAATGCAGCCAATCATTTCAATTGTGTCAGGGTGCCAAGCAGTAGCTGTTTGTGCACTTTTTCATTTAGACCTATTGTACAATTCAAGTTAAATTGTAATTGAAATAATAGTTTTGTTTGAAGTCCAGGTTGAAGATCATCTATATCTGGGAAAAAAATCTGCCGATTTGGCACATAGCTTCCTGTGTCCGTAACATGAACTTATAGATTACTGAAATGTTTAAAATGAACTGAAATTTTCTATAGCGGGTTCCTATGGTTGAGGGAAATAGTAAATTAAGAAGGAGCGTTAACAGTAAAAATCAGTCAATTGGCAATGAGAAAAAAATGATTTATTAAATTCAAATAAAGTTATTGAAGTTTATCAACTATACCGAAATTAGAACATTAAAAAGTGTATGCACGCAATCGTACTGAAGTGTCCTTAAATTTCATTAATATGTGCAAAAAAAATCAATAAAAACTTCAGAAAAAGCTAAAAATCCAAAATCAGTTTTTTGAATAGCAGACCATTATTTAGAATTAGAATGCTGCATGACTTTTCATTTAATATTTTACTGTCTCTCAATTTGTAATCTGAAGCGATATGTTGAAGCTCAAATTTTATAAATTTAAAATGAAGAAAAAAATAATTTTAAAAATATATATATATATATATATATATATATGACATGGATATTTCCGAAGTCAAATTAGAGAAAATTAAAGAAATTTCTTCACCGGAACGTAGTAAATCTTATCTCAAAAGTCCCCTAGTATGGGGGGTGAGCTCGAGGAGGGGGGGGTGTTTTTTCTCCTTTTTTTCGAAAACTCGAAAAGTAAGCGTTCTAGCGACTTGTTTACTATACCAGAAATAAAGTGCATAAAATTTCCTACAATTTGCACTCCTGACTTCATTCTCTACGATTAGGCGTTCCGCCGCTAGAGCGCGTTGAAAAGTAGGTATCATTTCAAAAAATCAGCAAAAAGGCCTTTATGCTCTTTTTACGCATAAATCATTCGTATGAGGCCTTTTCTAGGTGACTTCTAATACATCATAACACATTTTCAGCACCCTTACCAACTCACTGTAAATTATCAGTGAATATTATATGTATATAAAACAGTGGCTCTAAAAAAGAAAAGAAAAAAAGGAACTAAAAAAAATGAGCTGTGTTTCACCAAAAAATATTCTCTGAAGGTACAGTATAACCCATGTTAAATTAATATTCACAAAAGGAGTGGGAGAGGGAAGGGTTCATCAATATTCACAGGTGTCTGCTCATCAACAGTTTTCAAAATCAGAATACAGTGAGGTGCATATAATCTTATATTGATAAATAGATGAAGTTCATGCATATGATTAGGATGAAACTTACATTGCGATGGCATATGTGTTGATATATCATGGTTCCATGTCTGTTTCATCATCTTCTGTAGATGAACAGCAAGTGGTGGGTTGTTAGTGCAGTAACCTGAACAGTTGGAGCAGAGTGTTGAGCGGTAGATGCCAGCTCTGCGGCATCCACATCGACCACTACCGCAGCTTTTGGTGCAGCTGCAAAATATATTCTGCGGAATTTCAAAAAGTTGAGATTGGTTTGAGGAAGCCATCGTCTCCCCTACTCCAGCCCCAATTCGTTGCTTCCAACTTGTTGCTGTATGAGTGCTGTCGGGCAGATCCTCTAGTAGGTGGTAAAGAGAGGAGATCTGGCTTCACTCTCATGGTGGATCTAACAAAAGCAAGGTAACGCTGCTTATCCAGATCACCTAGTGTTGAAGCGTACAAGGCTAGGAACATTGTTTCCCCGGCAACCCCATCCTGCGTGGAAGTGGGGGAATAAAAACTTTCACAGACATTCTGCAAAAATTTTGGAGGTTGTGTCAAAAATGCCGACTAAAATGCTACCAGCAAATGGGAGGTGTTGCAGCTCTGTTGTGGAGTATGTTCTGCCTTCCTCATTCCCTTTCCCAGGTTTGAAGAATTTTATATCCTGTTCCTTGGGAGCCAAAGCTATGAGCAGAACCAGGAGATCTACGTCTTCGCCAATGATAGCTGTTGGATGACCAGATTGTGCCTTTTCCAAGGCACACTGTACAATAGTTGAGTCAGCATCCGCATCAGCCTGTCTAACTTCTAACCCCTGAGAACGCAATGCCATGCATGATTTAGAGAAATGAATGAACGAGGACAAACAGGACTTATGACTGGGAGAACGCCATGCTTTTTTCTTTACTCTCGGTGTGTTTTGTGTCCTTAACATTTAAAATTTGTTTGAAGTTTCTAGCACAATTCTACGTTATCGTCTGGAATGACACATGCGTACATACATGAAGAGTTAAACTTCAGAATATGATACAGAATAGCCTGAAACGGATTTCTGCATAAATTTTTTCAAAAAACCACATTCTACAAATTTTGAGGCGAAAGCAATATCTTAATAATTTTCTTCAAAAATTCGCTAAAAACGTGCTCGAGTCACTGTCCGAGCATCACTGACAAAACAAGTCATTATGTATTAGAAGTACCTAGAAGAGGATTCATACGAATGATTTATGCGTAAAAAGCGCATAAAGGCCTTTTTGCTGATTTTTTGAAATGATACCTACTTTTCAACGCGCTCTAGCGGCGGAACGCCTAATCGTAGAGAATGAAGTCAGGAGTGCAAATTGTAGGAAATTTTATGCACATTAATTCTGGTAATAGTAAACAAGTCGCTTTACTTTTCAGTTATAGGCAAAAAACCGAAAAAAAAGTCGAAAAAAAGGAGAAAAACACCCCCCCCTCCTCGAGCTCACCCCCCATACTTTTTGAGATATGATTTACTACGAGAAGAGCCCGGTGAAGAAATTTCTTTACTATGAATTTTTTCTGCTATTTGCCTCTTTTTGGTCTAATTTGACTGGGCTATAGAGAGAATATAACTTTCTGATTTTCCGTGCCACAAAAACCGTTCGTTGGTAAACCGTAAGTTATTATACAAGACTCCACATTTCAATGAGCCAATTTCCCTCACCTTAACCCTCCTGAGAATTCGTAGCTTATGTACCAATACAAACTAGTTGTTGGGATGAATGAATGACTCTGCAGGGTTTGCTCCTAGTTCAACTCCGTTGAATTTTCTTACATGACATGTAAACCACATTGTGGTTTACTGCTAGGTGATGTAGTAAACAAAGGAGCCAAAGTCATATCCTCTCTTACTCTTTGAACAGTTTAACCACCACTCCATAATTATTGTTGTCATTCGCATAACTCACCTATGAAATAATAGGAGTATGAGGTACCCTATTGAAGTTTGATTGTTTAGGAGTTAGAATATACCCAAAAACACTGTAAATTATTACATAAAGTTTTCTTTTAAAAAAATCCCTGACATTTGGTGATTTTTGCTAAATTCCCTGACTTTTCCAGTTGGGCCCCACCCTGTATTCATTTGATTGATTAATCATAAAATTTAGAATTATAAATCAATTCAGGATCCTGCAAGTGATGACAAGTTTAAGTTTTTATGAATTTAATAGGGCTATGGATTTATATATCATGCATAGTAGTTGATTTCTCCTATAAAATCAAAATTCCCGCTTGAATTTCACATAGTAAGTTCTTAACAAGCATTGCAAGATATGGGCTCAGTGCAGCTGGATTCATAGAAAGGGCTAGCCGCTGCGCTGATCTGAGTGCTACCTGTCTACTGTTGCCCAACATTTTCCTGATTGCTGCAATAAGGTCTTGGTTACTTTCAACTGTGGTGAGAACATGTTTTTTTTAAATTGCAATTTTGCTTTTTTTTTATTTAAAAAAAAAATAAATAAAAAGTTTGATTGTCAGAATACTTTATTCGCCCTGAAAACATTTCAATAACTAGTTTTTTAATGAATACGAATAGAGAAACAGAATGCACAAATGATTCTCTTATCTATGAAACATAGAGATTTCCATCCACAGTGACATCAAAATATCATTTGTGAACTATCAAGAGGGGATGTTAAAACTACAAGAGGGGGATGTTATCTTGAATTATCTTATATTATCTTGAACTATCAAGAGGGGGATGTAAGTTGAAAAACTACAAAACACTTGTTTCAACAAACACTTTAATATCACATTTCAATAGAAATTACATATATCAAAAGAAACGAAATAATACAAAAGATATCTCTCTAATTATTATTCAAGATCAAATAACCTATGATTAGGGGTGACTTGGTGAATTTATTACATACTAATACTTTCATCATGTATTAAACACAGGAAAATTACTTAAAGCAATGAGATTTATAGCGACTAGGCACGTTGGACAAAAACTGCAACATAAAATTTAAACAGGCTTTGAAAACTAAAATGAGAATGTAAGCGAACATAATATGAGTAAGACACAGTAAGAAATGGGGCTTTTAAGAAATTATTGCCGAAATGATTTTTGAACTATTCCTTAGAAAAGAAGAATTTCGAATTCTAAGCTTTTGTAGGCACTGTAAGCTTATGTTAATATAATAGCAAGTTGCTTTTTGAAAAACATTTTTGATTGCATAGAGTAGGTGCAGTGGTGATGAGGCTCTATGCAGCTTGCTTCTCCGAATTCCCTAATTTTTACAACTTATTCTTCAAGGCTAATTCTTCTTCAGAATAAATTGTAACTTTCCCTGGAAAACAAATAATAATAATTGAAAAAAGAATAGTACGTAGCGATTTGCTCAACGTTATACTTCATAGTACAGACAATTCAGTAAGTAGTATAATTATATACATTCATGGTATGAGTATGATGGAATAAACATCAAACACTATTGCTAGTGACGTTCCTCTGAAAGGTACGTAAATGATAGTTTTACCATTTCGACTAGCGGAAATAACCCTTTAGATTTGATACAAGAACGGTCGATATAAGCAACATACGAGCGAGCATATCGGAGGGTATGAAAAGCATTCAAGATCCTGAGAAACACAGGGCAGTGCAAAGAAAGGAACACAAGGAACTAAACCAGCAAACATCTTAATTATAAATAAAATGGAGCTTTCCTAAATAGATATGGAGGGAGAGATGACTCATTTTGTACAGGTTTATGCCTATCCTATAATCTGCCTGTCCTACAGGTTTATGTCTATCCTGGCTGCAGCCAGTTCCGCTCCCCACAACATCAGTACCAAACCCAGTGTTGCCAGACTCTTCCCGACAGAAAGGGGGACAGCCAATCATAAAAAGGGGTACAAAGAGGTACATGGTGTTTCCAAAAGGGTATTTTCGAAGTACATATTTTCAGTCACATTACATAATTTCAACCTACACATTATCGTTATTAACAGAATTTTTAGAATAAAATTATGCTCACATCGGTTGATACATGAAAGACCCATAAGCGTGATACCACAAAAGATGAAAAAGGTGGAGGAGGAAGAAGCAACTTCAGACTCCACCCCTGTGGGGAGTAAATCCCTTCAAGTATTTAAATAGTACACTATTCATACTCAAAGGCATATCCAGACAGCCACAGACTGAATTTGAAAATTAATGACAATTGTAACGTGTTCTAAACCCTCTGAAGTGCAAAGAAAATGCATCCCCACCCCCCAAAAGTGCCGCCGGGCCGACGGCTGCATTACCCCCTTCTCTACAAAAAGTTGGGTTACAGAACACAAAAATTCAGGTACTGACTGCAGTGATACAAACTGAAGCCTTCAAACTCGGTTTTGCGAGACTGGTTCATTGTGGGACAACAGCATGAATTCGTATACTTACAACTTTCTTCTTTTATTCATTTAGAAATACGGCAGTCACTCACTTCGTCTAGAATAGAGCTGTGCAACCCCTTTGGACCTTGGTAAAACAATTTTATTGCTCCTTTTTCGCGGTGCTTGCGAAAAACACTTACTCTAACACCCTGAAACTTTAAACTGCAGCAGACATTCGAACGAGTTTTCCAATGGAATATTATTAATTACAAGGCTGATATCACTGAATCAATCCGAAGGCTAAAATCGAGATTCCCATCAACAGATTTTGTGGGAAAAAACTTGAAGGCTTGGATTTCTAGTTTAAGGAATGAATAATCTCAAGAAAAAACTGAAAAATAATAAAATGCTGCTACTGTGTAAAATAATGAAAAATTACATTAGGACCTTTGCTTCATTAGTAAAATATTATGCCTAATTATCACTACCTTCTTAATGCCCAATATTTATCAGACATAAAACCAAACTTTTTGATTTAGAACGAATATGTAATAGGTACTTCAATTTCGTAAAAACGAGGTTTTAATTTAGGTTTTAGTGTGTCTGTGAACCAGCAAGATTTTACACTATTCACTTTTTAAACTAACTGCAAAAACAAAAACAACGCCTTGGTATTGTTTCAACTATGGTATACATTGATATATCATCCATACTTTTCACCTTTCACAAATGGAGTTATTTATTTTTTGATTTACGAAGTAGTTCCAAAAGTAAAAAAGGAGAAGTAAGTGGATATTTATGAAAAGAGGTAAAAAAGGGGGATCCAAAGCAAAAAGGGATACATTTGTGCCTACCCCTAAGGTCTTAGGGGTGGGTTTTGGTTCTATCTAAAAAGAGGTACATGTACCCCCAAAAAGGGAAGTCTGGCAACACTGACCAAACCTCAACCTTGGATCACTGCCAACTACATGCAGTTTGCAAAAATGCTAAATTCCTCACACATAATTCCAAAGGTTAATTAGAACCCAGGATGATGGCATGGTGCCATCCAAACAATTTTTTACCACTTTTCTGCTATCTTGAGCAGGGGTTCTTTAAAAATGTTGGCATCAAACTATTTTTTAAGGCTCACCAATCGTGAGTTCATCTATTCAGCCAGAATCACTCTAAACAAGGTCAAGAGCGCCACACCCTCTGTTATAGAACTTGGGTCTAAATTAGGTCGCAATTAGCGTCATTGGTCCTCCTGACTCCCATAGTTAAAAGTCAGGAGAAGGCTAAACATCCAGCAATTTGCCCTATTCAGACATTCAATTACTTTCTAATGGTGAACCCTCATGTAACCTTCTCAGACGAAGTTTATGTTACCGAGATGTATAATTATAGTAATATGAATATGCGACCACGTGCTTTTTTGATTATACAAAATCCCTTTTAATAATTCACATTAATTATTATAGTATTAGTTTGGTATTAAGGGGTTCATATTAACCCAAGAACCAACAAGTTGGCGACGATTTAATACGTTCTCGCGTGTGATAAGTGATCGCGTTCTCGCTAGTTTCGCGGACTTCCCGAATCGTAAAATGTCCCGGTTACAAGGCATTTACTTTGATGAAACGGGAGATTTCACAGTTTTCCATACGAAGTTGAAAAACTACTTTGTAAGAGAGGATGTTACGGACGAAGAAAAACAGAAGGCAACCCTTCTTACGGTCATCTCAGACTCTGCTGTTAAACTTCTTGAGAGTTTGTGTGTTCCAGACTCCTTGGACAATGTCAAGTATTGTGCGTTAATTAAGCTTTTAAAAGAACATTTTGCGCCTTCTCAATCATACTTCAGTTACAGACATATGTTTTACTGTGCCACAAAACGATCTGATGAATCAGCACGGGAATGGGCGGCAAGATTACGGAACCTGGCGGCACAATGTAAGTTCAACGATGAACTAGCTATAGTATTAAGAGATAAATTTGTATCTGGCTATGGTGAAGGGGCAGTTCAAGATCGGCTTTTCGAAGAAGACGCAAGTAACGTTAAACTGACATTGAGAAAGGTAACAGATATCGCGTCCGGAAAAGAAGCTGCCGTCGAGGAAAGAAAACAGCGAGTCAGCATCCAAGTAAAACCAGATTCCGGCATTTATTTACACAAAGAGCCTGTTAGGAAGCATGCTAATTTTCGTAAAGCTACTTCCCAAACCTTTGATAAACCATGTCACCATTGTGGTCGTAAGAATCATACATCTAACAAATGTAAATTCAAGGAATATTCGTGTAACGTTTGTTCGATTAAGGGGCATTTGGCTACCGTTTGTCCTAACAAACCGAAGGGTAAACCAAAATATGTCAAAAAGAAACATCATTACATGGAGAGGCAAGAACACAGTAGCGATGATGAAATTACCCTCAGTGACACATTTTTTAATATAATGACTAAATCTGATGCTGAACCATTAACGTTGTCGTTAGAGATATGCGACAAGCGATTTACGTTCGAGATCGATACAGGTTCCCGCTATAATATGATCAGTGAAAAGTTTTACAAAGATCATTTCAACCACATTATTTTAAGCAAAAATGATTTGAAATTGACAGATTATGTGGGTCATCCTATAATTCCGATTGGAAAATTTTCAGTCAAGGCCAAAAGTGAAACCTCTTCTCCTGGTACGCTCACGTTTTATGTGGTAAAAAAGGGTGGTCCCCCATTAATTGGACGTCAAGGCCTACGCGAATTAAAGTGCTCATTTTTGCACATTACTAACGATACATCTACGTTATATCCAAAGGCTCCTGCAGAAATTCAACAAATTTTGAAGAAATATGCCAATGTTTTCGATGAGAGTGTAGGTACATTTTCAAAGTACAAAATATCCTTGAAACTTAAGGATGGTGCCAAACCCGTTTTTTTAAAAGCCCGCCGCTTACCTTTGGCGCTTAAAGAAAAGGTAGAAAATGAAATCCATCGTCTCGTCAGTATGGGAATCATGGAACCAGTCAAATCGAGCGATTGGGCCACACCTATAGTACCCATCCTCAAGGCTGATGGCACTATGCGTATTTGTGGCGATTTCCGAATGACATTGAATGGGCAGTTAAAACCTAGCAGTCAAATTTTGCCACACATGGAGCACTTGTGCAGTGATTTTGCCGGTGCAAAAGTTTTCTCAAAAATTGATTTGAGGGATGCATTTCAACAATGCGAGCTCGATGAGGCCTCACGACCATTGACCACAATTAACACTCATCTTGGCCTTTTCCAATACCGCCGTCTTTGTTTCGGTATAACGAATGCACCAGACGAATTCCAAGAAGTGATGGAACGTCTGCTCCGTGGAATCAAAGGGGTTAAGGTATTAATGGACGACATAGTTATTTTTGGATCAAATCATGAAGAACATAATTCACGCCTCAGTGCCGTGTTGAAGGCTCTCCATGATGCAAATTTGAGGGTCAAATCCAACAAATGTAAGTTCGGAGTGCAACACATAGAGTATTTAGGACACGTCTTTGACGTTGATGGGTGCCGTCCAACTGATCGGCATACCAGTGCGATTAAGAACTGTCCGGTTCCAAGCGATGTCAACAGCTTGCGATCCTTCTTGGGTATGGTTACATTTTATGTCAAATTTGTTAAGGGAGCAGCAAACATTCTAGAACCTTTGTACGCCCTCCTCCGTAAGGATACCCCCTGGAAATGGACTCATGAATGCACGACCGCTTTTAATAAAATCAAGGAAATCTTGTTATCTAAACCAGTTCTGACACACTATGACCCAAGTTTGCCGTTGCGTTTGACCGTTGATGCCTCTGCCAAGGCAGTTGGAGCTATTCTCTCACATGTTTATCCTGACTCGAGCGAGCATCCAATCGCTTATGCCTCTAAATCCCTAATGGATACTCAACGAAAGTACGCTCAGATTGAGCGTGAGGCTTATGCAATTATCTATGGCGTTACAAGATTCAAGGATTACCTGTATGCCAAGCAGTTTGAACTAATAACTGACCATAGGCCTCTGGTACATATTTTTAGTGAACACAAAGGTGTTCCAATTTATGCAGCAAACAGGCTGCAACGATGGGCCTATTTCCTCAGTGCTTTTAACTACAAAGTTAAATGTGTTCGCTCAGAAGAAAACTCTGCTGATTTCCTATCCCGAATTGAAACCGAATGCCCACAAAACACCGACATTGATAATTATGACGCTATATCTCATTTACATTTTGTACAGGAAAATTGTCCCTTTAGACTGAATTGGAAGCTAATAAAACGTGAAACGAGAATCGATGCAACCTTGGCTAAAGTAGTGGCAATGATCATTAAAGGACATAAGCTAACAACAACAGAAGACCTCAAACCATACATTCACAGAGAAAATGAGCTCACAGTTGAACAAGGATGCCTTATGTGGGGTTATAGGGTCATAATCCCAGCAAAATTTCGTTCGACAATCCTCAAAGAATTGCACAGCACTCACCTTGGTGCCACAAAAATGAAGGCTTATGCCCGAAACTATATTTGGTGGCCAAAGATAGATGCTGATATTGAAGAGTTGGCTAAGCGCTGTGAGGTTTGTTGTACTGTGCGAGGAGCACCACCAAGGTCAGTTCTTCACCCATGGCCGCATCCGCATACACCATGGACCAGATTGCACATGGATTATTTAGGTCCCATCGGTGGTAATATCATGGTTTTTGTTCTGTGTGACTCCACTTCAAAGTGGATAGAGGCAAAGGTTGTGAAGAACGCAAATGCTCAAACTGCTATTGAGATCCTTAGCGAAACCTTTGCTAGATTCGGATTACCACGCTCCATTTCATCTGACGGAGCCAGATGTTTCACAGGGCAAGAAATGGGAAATTTCCTCAACAACTTATCAATTAAACATCTTGTTGGAGCTCCTTTCCATCCCCAGACTAATGGAGCTGGAGAATCAGCTGTCAAAATCGTCAAGACTTTTCTTAAGAAAGTTAAATTTGATGGCTCTACCATTCCCCTTCAACTTGCTCTGAATAAATTTTTATTCCACTATCGCAATTCAGAACATGCGGCGATAGGTGACTGCCCAGCTAATGTGCTCCTAAAAAGAAGAGTTCGTTCCTTATTCGACCTCCTGTTACCATCTACTGAGGATATTACAGCAGCAAGACAAGACCAATGGGTGGCAGGAGGAGGACGTCGATCTGTTCGATTTGAGCCGCATCAACCTGTTTGGGCTCGAGATTATCGAGCTGGTACTCCAAAATGGATCAAAGCTGTAATCACGGAAGTCTTAGGTGCTCAAACTTATAGAGTTGAAACTGAAGATGGTATGTTATGGACAAGACATCTAGATCAGTTATGGCAACAGACTCATGAACGACCTCAACACAATTCCAGAGAAAATCTGCCTATACAACAACCAGCTATTGTCGACCCCAGACAACCTGTCTGCTCGACTCCTCAACCTACTGCTAGACGATCTCTTCAGTTTGATGGACATCGTTCAGGAGTCAGTAGACCCCCAAGTGATGAAGATCCTTTCCCATTTGAAGGATCCTCTCCACACTCGTACCAATCACCTGAAACTCGAGGGTCACCGCCATTCCATGGATTTTCACCCATTTCAAGTTTTCATCCTACCCAACCAGTTGCTCCTGGAACATCCCGTTGTGCCACAAGACCTTTGCGAGAAGTGGTGAAGCCCCCAGAGCGTTTTACCCCCTAGTGAAATTTCAAGTGATGGTGATTTAATGGTGAAGTACCCACATTTACTTTAGATTAATTAACATTTCCTTTTGAATTTGTACGTTTTTTCTTAGAGGGGAGGAATGTTGTGACTTAGTTGATTACGTCACTCATCTCAGAAGACATTCAATTACTTTCTAATGGTGAACCCTCATGTAACCTTCTCAGACGAAGTTTATGTTACCGAGATGTATAATTATAGTAATATGAATATGCGACCACGTGCTTTTTTGATTATACAAAATCCCTTTTAATAATTCACATTAATTATTATAGTATTAGTTTGGTATTAAGGGGTTCATATTAACCCAAGAACCAACAATATTCAAGGAATCAATTTGGTGTTTCATTTTGGTGCCCAGTCCAGTTTGTGCCACATGTTTGTTTTATCTACAAAATTTGATGATTCAACGCAACAAACATTAAGTAGTACAGTCTGTATAAACGCTAATAAGGTTTTATCACAGGGAGCTCCTCACATTATTCATACCATTGCAATAAATACAATAAAATCCAACTCTTGTGAACATTTTTGTAGATACTAAGATTTGCTCTAAAGATACTTTGATCTGAAAATTCATGTACAAAATTATGCTGAAAAATGTACTTGACGATCATATTGCATGACTGGAACTTTTACATTTATTTCAACCGATTTTATCACTGTGTACAGGTCCGATTCACAATACGTATAATAGCAGTAATTCCCTGAATAAACGAGAACATTATGTACAAGCTTACTTAGCAGAGATATGGTGAACGAGATCTTCTCTGAATCCACAGTATATATATCTTCACCAGCACTGAAACAACATTATTTGATTTAATGTATTTCAATAAAATATTGTATATTTTCAATACCCACCAACTGTTAACCTGATACAGAACACGTTTCAGCAATTCAATATTCTATAAAACAAGCTGCGAAAGAAAAATATCTGGTGCAAAGCGTCACACTTAGCTTACTTTTGTGATGGGAATGGGTGATTCCCCTTTTTTTTCTGTAACTGCAGCCTCAGAGGTTGCACCAGGAGCTTTTCAGCTTCCAGGATATCCTCTGGGTGTAGCAAACTAATCGCCTCAGCCCACTGAGAGGGTAAAGGGCCCCATACACTATGGGATCGCCTGCAGGCCGTCGCCTCAACAGACGAACTTACGACCAATATCGCCGGGCTCCCTACACTACCAGTCAACGGCCTGCAGGCGGCCGCACTAAACTGCCGATCATCGCCTGAACATCGCACACACTATCTGTACGGGGCCTGCAGGCGGACTGTCGGACAGGAATCAGGACTGCAGGCGAACCTCAGTTCGCCACCATGCTTCGAAGGAAACGTTGCGCGGTTTATTTACTGTCAGTTTTTGATGAACCCCCCCAAAAAAAAAAAAAAAAAAAAGGATTTGGGTGAAAAAGTGGCTTCGAAATAGAGACGCTAGCTCTCACATGTGATTGCTCCGCGAACTGAGGCAGTCTCACCACGAGGATCTTATGAATTATTTGAGGATGAGTGAAGAAAATTTCCAAAAACTTCTTAATTTGGTTTCACCGGGAATCAGTAATCTTCTTTTTAACCATATCCACGGTAGCTGACGGCACGGTTTTCTGATAGAATTTCAATAAAACGTCGTACGCCTCGTCCCGTAATCTTTTATTGGCGTACGCATCGTCCTTAATTTTCCACAAACACGGATAGGCCCGATAAATCTCAATAAATGCCGAAATAAAAGTAGGTTTCCCGTCCATCCTCGCCGTCAGTCCAATTTCGGCTTGTGAAAACACGCTCAAAATTGATCGCACGGAAAACTGATGAAAACGGGGGAAAAAAAGAGCCGATGGATCATGCGCCTGCAGGCCAACTGATAGTGTGGGGCGGGGAGCATTTTGCGATCATGATCTGACAGGTCCTTGCAAGTCGCGGATCTCTCATCGGATCCTCGCCGGCCCTTTGCCCACACACCTTCAGTCCGCCCGAACTGCAGTCCACGATCTTCAGATTAACTGATGAATGTGTGGGCGACCTCGGGTCACCGCCTTACGATTATCTTCAGTTAAACTGACAGTGTATGGGGGGCTTAAGTAACTATTCCACTCTATCACCTCCTTGTCATATGTAAGCAGAGCTTGGCTGCGACTCCCCCCCCCCCCCCCCCTCACCATTACTTCTCTGTCCTGTCGACACCTTCCCACAGTGATTCTGGGTATGGACAGAAGTCCAAAAACATTATTTTACTTCAATATGCAGAACTAATTACTCTCAGATAGGTAGTTATATCAACTGAAAAGAGAAGGGCGTCCCAGCTTTTATTCACCAATTCTTTCATAGCCAAAGCCACCAAATGTTCGCTAATTAGACCATACCATGTTTCATATATTTCAGTATCTGACATTGAAATCGTTAGTCTCGTCAATGAATTGGAATGGAGAACGTCCCTGCTCCTATGGTTTATACGAGTATATTATAATAGAGGAAAAACTTGAATCTTGAGAGAAATTTAACATTTTAGACAACTTTCAACGAGTGACAATTACCACGCAATACTAATTTTTGATGGACTCGGGGGAAAAAAAAGTTGGATAATATCCAATTCCAAATTTTGAGTTGTTTCGGAAAGACAATTTTTTTGTTTTGGGGGAAGGTACCGAGGACACAAAATTGAAAAAGGTCAAAAACCGTTCGTTTTTTTTTTTTTTTTTCTTTTAAAGGAAAACTGTATAAAGGAGCTAGGTGTATAGGGATATATTCGAAATCAGCGTAAAATTTCTACAAATCAGAGTTTTGTCCATTCCGACCATACACTCTTAGCACTGTGCATCTCCTGGCAAAATCTCTATTAATAAAATCGTAAGTATGTCTGTCTGTACATTGATTAGAATCATGAAATTTTGTGTTTCTTATTCCGTTTCAGGCTATTTGTAGACGATTGGTACCATTTTCTCAATTTTTCCCTGTCTGTCAGTCCATATAGGGAGTGGGGGAACGGGTTTCTTGATTTTTTAAAGAATTTTTGAGTTGTTCAAACTCAAACACTGAAATCTCACCAGTCAGGATCCAAAATGTTCAGAAAAGGAAGACACAAGTTAAAATTATGTCGACATTGTCCACACAAAAAGGAAACAACTCAAAACGAGACACAGACTGCGTGAGAAACACACACGCACTCTCTAGCGGAATTAGAGTGCCCTACATTTATCTCCACCTTCTACAGACAAACTAGACCGTTTCTACTTCTCAAAACCACAACTAACTCAAAAATCGCGATTTTTGAGTTGTACCCTTATTCTAGGACGGGTGCGATATGTTCGTTCGCTTTTCACGGTTACAGGGGTCATTGGACCACTGATATTAGTGAGGGGAAATGTCTGTATCAGTCCGACTTAAATATAATAGGCTATTTGAAGTTTTTAAAATTTGAGCCAGTGGGCTTGCGTATATTGAAGTCAACCCGTGTAACGCATGAGAACCAGCTAGTAGAAAATAAATGTAAAAATTTTACCACTAACAATTACCCATTTACCTCTACCCTGCCTAACGCCCACTCAGCCCCCCCCCCCCCTCCCTCCCACTTATATTTTTTGAAAATACCGGGAGTGTGATGGAAATGGGTAGTTCCACATCTCATTTCTTGTAGTTACTGCCTTTGAGGTTGCACCAGGAGCTTTTCAACTTTCAGGATATCATTTGGAAGTAGCAGGCTAATCGCCTTAGCCCATTGAAAAGGTAAATACTTCATTCCATCACCTCTCTGATGGAAACTTGACAGAAACTTCACAGTTGCTAATAGAATAGGTCCTGATAAGAGAGAGCAACGATTTTGAACCGATTGCACGATTTTAAAAAGAAAATCAAATTCGGCCTAGGAGAAATCTCATGAAAAATGGGCTGAAAACACGTTTTCTAAACATGAGAGATATTGGATCTGTTTGCATCTCTGAAAGGAGTAACTCAAAAAATGGGATAAAACCCGCTGTCTTACTCATGGGGGAAGGACCCTGAAATCTAAATATGATCTTTTTACTACACGTTCAAATATTTAAAGTACCAAGAGATTTCAATCTCTTCGTGGCACACAGGTCACATCAGCATATCCTCTCCATTTTCACATCCTTTCTCGTAATGAGTCAAGTCTTCTTGGATTTGCTAAGCCATTCGGGAAATTAATAGAAAAAACTCTGCGGAGTGGAAAAATCTAAGTAGGTGAAAAAACGAAGATCTTATTAAGTCTGCGATGGGTACCTGGGCATGAGGAATGAGGGGTCACAAAGAAGCAGACTGTATCATCAAAATGGTATCGGATTCTCTCTCACTTGGCCCTGAACCCTAACTGGGATTGATTACCAAGAGCTTTATAATTCAACAGTTAAACAAATGAGAAGATAATTGCTTAATATTGATATTACACCCCTAGTAAGTTCAAATCAAAATGTCAGATTACACCCTTAAAATTGAATTATAGCTCTTATGTCACTGAGGCATAATGATCTCAGTAATTTTTACGTGTCTACTCACAGGACATTGCCCATTAAGGTACTGTTTCGAAAAGATCGCAAAAGTCCAGACAGACATATGTCGCCTCAACAATGAGGAGGTGATTGCAGCCTTGCCTCGATGTCAGGATGCACTAGTGTCGAAGTCTCGAAAATATCGCCTATATGTCTGAGCCTTTACAACTATTCCTACTCACTTCACAAGGTTCTAAGACACAAGAACAGCCTGCTAGTAACTAAGTTCTCATGATGACATAATTCAAGAAGCTGTGTTTAGATATGCATCTAACACAGGATAAACCAAGAATTCCTAAGGATTAATGTAATCTCTACATGGGAAGATGTGAGGCACGCATATAGATTTGCTAAGTGTAGTGACACTGAATATGATAACGACATGTTTGCGATCAATTTGAGACACGAGACTCATAATTAGGCAATGAAAGTACGGAAGTACGGGGCTGCTATCCGACTAACAAATATGCCAGAATGATGTGTATAGTTTCGTGGTCTGGATGTTAGCAAGCTCGTATCTCAAAAGTAAAAAATATCCTGAATCAATCCTTTTAGTAAAATACAGATTAGTTGGACAAGTAGATGAGAATGATGTGCACATTATGGGGACACAGCGTTGATTCTGTCTGGCTGTGGGGAAACTCTGGGGGATCCCAGGTAATCCTCAGGAAGCAGAAGGCTGCATTAAGGATTATTTGCGGCGTTGGACGCACCTCATCAAGTAGACCTCTGTCTAAGGATTTGAAGCTTGTCACCGTGTATGGTCTTATGCTATTGAATTGGCGGTATCATGAAAAATCATGTTCAGGATTTCAATTAGTTCGGCAACACACTCTTACAATATGCGCCACAGGGACGACCTAATTACTGAAAAACTTAAGGCTTAGTAGGTATGTTTCAAATACTACTTGCTTGCATAGCGAGCATCCAGACCACTAATCAAAGCAGAAAACTGATCTGTGTAAAATCTCATGGCAACTGGAGCGCTGGGAATGCCACGCAGTGGGTAGTCGAACTAAAGAGCAAGTCAGGGTCTAAAGTCTCTTGTCTCAACTTGATTGTTCGCAAACGGTTGGTTATCAAATTCTAAATTGATGCTGTCAATTATTAGAAAAAGGTTTACAACGTCTGTATCAGATCGACCTCCTGCACAAATCACTATAGATTTATAATATTTAAACAGAGAATATGGTACATCATTATCGGCATAGACATTTGCGCACACTGGAATGAACTATCAAAATAAAATAAAACACCTAGCTACCACTGCTCCACCAGTCTGTATACTATAGGAGGCACAAGTTATAATAATCCAATTTGTTGAAGATGGAATGCAATTGAAATTACATCAGCTGATCAATCGCCATAGTTTGTAAGGGAATTTTTATATCCACATCAGCAAAGGTGGTCAAAATCACTTTAAATAAGACAGACAGACAGACGCACGCGCGCGCGCCCACACACACTACACTCTGTTACGCTCCAGAAGAATAACTCTCACAGTCAAAGAGGTTTGGCCTCCCTAGCCTCGATTGTTAATAGAGTCGCAACTTCGGGAAATTTCTCGTAGTTGTGACGACGCGAGTTCGAACTCCTGTCGAAGTATCAAATATTTTTGGGCTGTTACAGTAGCACAGTCGGTAGGAGCCGAAATCATGCGAAACAATAATTATTTAAATCCCTCTCGAGCCAAAAGACTGTAAACATCACATTTTCTGTTGTTATGCCTTTCACTTCCTCAAAACACACCGTGACAATGACCTCGCTCAAACGGCTGACTTGTTCCAGCGAGCATCTGCTGAGCCAGCGGCCTGCAGTTTCACTTAGTCATTCGTCCGACCCCGGGGATAATGATGTACCATATTCTCTGTTTAAACATTATAAATCTATGGTGATTTGTGTAGGAGGTCGATCTGATACAGGCGTAGTAAACATTTTTCTAACAATTGACAGCATCATTTAACTCCGGGGAAATGTTGGGCTCCAGGAAAATAACTCTCACAGTCGAAGAGGTTTGGTCACCCTGGCCTCATAGATCTGATCATTAGAGTTGCAACTTCGGGAAATTTCTCCTAGTTGTGATGATGCGAGTTCGAATTCCTGTCGAGGTATCAAATATTTTTGGGCCGTTACAACTCACTCACATCATTTTTAACATCTGAATCATTCACAAAAACTGGTCATTGTTGTTGTTGTGATGAGTTTACTGCATGCCACATTGTCCACCTTTTGCTTGTTCTCCTGAACTCTTTTAGGCGAATTTCGTTATTTCAAACTGGGCTTAACCAACATTCGGGTTGGTGAAAGAAAATGCCTGATACCTTTCCAGGTTTAACTCTGGAATTTAATTAACTTACAATAATTAACAACTGTTAATTGATTTAAAACTGCATTATACATGCCGAAAAAGCAAATCATCGTTGAAAATTACACATATAATACCTAGTTTTAACAAGGCATCAAGTAAATTAAAAACTAGGCATTAAGTAAAGTGTACCACATGGTTACACCATTGCTGTAGCTATTCTATCTTCTGAAAATGACTACCATAAAATGAATAAGGATAATAGCTGAGAACTACGTACCTCCCATCTTTGTAAAGGCAACCGACGTTGATCAACCCAGAAAGGCAATTCGTCAGAAATGATTTTGTAGTGTAGAATGGGGATATGCATTTGTCGGTCATTAGAAGTCTTTTTTGACATTCCACGAACAATTTCTGGTATTCTATCTTATAAATAAACTGCAAACAAAAAAACAATGTCATATATAATTGTATATAAAAAAGTATAGAATCAACTGATAAGAAGTATGTTACAGATATTGATGACACCTAAGCACAAGGATTCACTGATATGTAGCCAATGATTTAGTTAAGGTGATGCTTGTGGAAAGCAAGTTTCATTAATTTTGCAGGTAAAAGAAAGTAGAAAAAAATGCAGCAAGGATTCAAGCAGTCCTGATTCATCATAATTACGACACAAGCGCTCTACTAATGATACCTTCCAGGAAATGTCGAGTTGTATAGCATGATGGAGTTCCACTAGTACTGAATACTTTATATAAATATAAGGTCAAGTTTTTGTCTCCCCACCCAGTCTGGGGTTGGGAGACACCCCCACACTGATCTGTATAAAAGACCGTAAGGGACCAAAGGACTTCATACCTCTCACACCTAGAGCTCAACAATTACACTCTGTAACCCGACTGTCTACACGGTGAAGTGAAGGTGCTACCCCACTCTCGCTTCCGGCATAATTCTAGAATTTAACAAATTTAATCAGCTATAAAATTCAACAAACACTTTCTCAAAATTTGAACATCTTATGCTTTTTAGAAGACGAACAAGCGAAAATATGGGAAATAAGTCAGGAAGGGGGAGTCGAACAGCCTTTCACTCAGAACTGGGGAGTGGCTCGGACATTTAAATCCCTGGAGCTAAACATTTAAAGCACCCCAGAAGCCTGGCTGCTTCTTCAAGTTGGGAACACGTGTTTAGGGCCATGTCATACGAGCGCTATTGACGTCGCGCAGATGCCGTCGAGATAGCGCCGGAAAAAGTACATGTCATACGTGACGGCAAATGCATCGCATTGATGCCGTCCCGCCAACGCCAGGTGCCTGTCATACGTAGCGTCTTCCGGGCGCATTTGCCGTCGCGGCAATTATGTTATTACCAAGATGGACACCATCCAGTTAGGTTGTATCAGCTTTTTGCACATTTTAGATACATATGAAGAGTATTATCGGAAGAATCCAAGACGATGGGGAACCCATCCTGTGCTTTCTTCTCGTTTGTCGACAGGACAGTTTCATCTGATGTTCCAGGAACACAGGAAGTATGAAGATAAATTTTTTAGTTACTATCGAATGTCGGTTGCTCTTTTAGTTTCAACTAAATAAATAAATTTTTCCGTATCAAACATCGTATCAAATATCGTAATGATCACTCCAAAGGTGTTCCAGTTGTTCTGCCAGTGCTCACGCGGCAAATGCGTCCCACTGGCGCTAGCGCTCCGTATGACAGGGTCCCGGCGTCACGTGCGCCGCGTCGCTAACGCGACCGTCCGCGTTGGCTGCGCTCAGCGTCCGGCTAACGCGGACTCACCGACGGCATTAGCGTCCGTATGACATGCTCCATAAGAACCCCATTGCCGGGTTGGAGCGACTTTAACGCGACGGCAATAGCGCTCGTATGACATGGCCCTTAGATAGATTATACCAGGAAGTGACGGCAGGTATTCTCAGCTCAAAACTAGAAATTCTTAGTTTTTTCTTTGAATTCTCCAATCATAGTCGTGTTCCGGCCAAACATACAGCATGAAATTGACGTGTCTTGTCTATCATAACATCTATTTTCTATATAAACTCAACTAAGGCCAGGATGGTCTCAATAATAATAATAGAAATGCTATAAGATGATTTGAAGTGAAAATGGAGGAATTTCAGAAACTCGAATATATAAAGTACTTGCAGTACAGCTTATGATAAAGATGAATGGACTTACCTGATTAATAAACAGACTTATCACCAAGTATCCAAAGTTATATGGATTTATAATTGAGTGCAACATATTCATTAGGGGATAATTTGAAGAAGGGCTATAGCCTTCATCTGGCCTAGGAGTGATGCATCCAGTGGTTATTAACAACTGTTTGCTTTCGTCAAGACCCTGAAAAATAAGTAGTAGACCATTGATTTTTGTTTTGTGAAACTATAAAGCCGGGTCCACACTTGTATCAAATGTCCGTATTTCACTGTTACAATCTAATCACATGCAACGCCCTCCACACAAACCACCCAATCCTCAAGGCCTATCCGTATCCATACAACGGTGAAAATTTCAGTGAAATAGAAGAAATAAGACCACAGTGCGTTCAGCGCGTCTACACTACTCACGACCCCGTTGCGTATCATTTCTTTGATGTAACTGGGAAAAACTGCCAATCGGCTGACCATTGTATATCTTTATGAATGAAAAGATACAGGGCGTTTTACTATATTATACACACAGATGATACGATATGGACATTTGATACAAGTGTGGACACAGCCTAAGCCTAATTATATTTAGAAAGGGGGAAAACAAAATCTAAGTTGATTGCTATCATGTTTGTGAGGAGGGAGGAGAAAAAAATTGATAATTTCACGAGATTATAATTAGGATATTGATGTTGATTAGGTTATTTATAATTTTATAAAATTTGAAGCCTTCATAAAACAGGTATTCCCCTGCACAGCCCTGCACATAATAAGGTATTCAATGATTCAATAAGCTTAAGTGAACTTCAGTAATGAATCACCACAACTTCAGGTTTGGGGGGGGGGGGGGGGGGGGGGGGGGGGGGTTGTGTGCTATCGTGAAGCCAACAATAAAACAATTTTCGTTTCAAAACCTCTTAATGAAGCAGTAATAAGTATGCAGAAATGTGAACTTTGTCTTCAAAATCAAAACTCATGTTAGATTGCACAAGAATGCATTAAACGTACTGCAATAACACTGATCCTTACCTTTTCCATGTTGCAAGTGATGGCAGGAAACTCATTCTCGTACAGCTCACAGAAGAATTCGTATACATCAATCACATCTGAAATCCATGAAATGAATATTGTACACAAAAAGGCATATGAAACTTGAACAATAAACAATTCCACAAAAACTAGAGAATGTCATGGACTTGATAACAGGTAACAGCACACCTTTGTGGGGAAACAGATGAAAGTCGATACACACAGTTTTAGCAATTAGGACCAACAAGAAGTAACACATTACGACAATTATAAAATATACACTGTAAAAAGGAAACAATCATCAAAAGATGAACCAACTTTGAGAAAAAAAACTTCCATTGGGGTTTTTACGGGTTTAGAATTTTCCGAGCCGAAATGTTTCAACACTGCCAAAGTTTATTTCCGTTGCCTCATGAAAATCTTCCCCTCAATGAGAGCTTGATTGAACTCTGTTCCCAGCCCATAATTGATTTTACCCAGAAATTTATTTTAAAAGTTTTCATCAACATTTGCTTCATTCTTCCGTCTACTTCTTGTTTGTTGAAGCCAGCCATAAATCAGCAACATAAATAGCCCCCTCCTCTTCGAGCCTGAAAAACGAAATGGCTCAGACCTAATTTGTGGATGTTTCAGTCAACTATAGGTGCCACTGTCTGCTCGCCTGTTTTAAGCCATAAAGAGCTTTTTGTAGGAGGCAAACTTTGTTCTCTTCATTACGTCCTGCAGAATTTCTTGTAAATCATTCTTCATTGTGGCAGAAGAGGCTCCATCGTTCAACACTGATTCAAATTGCTCTGGAATTTCAATGAAAATTTGATCATGCAGTTCGCCATTACAAAAAGCTGTGACTAGGTTTAGCTGATGAATTTTTATTTCATACGCTACTCATACTCTGCTATTCTAGGGTGAGAGGAGGCAGTGTAACGGCCCAAAAATATTTCCCGAAGTTGCAAAACTCCAACGATCAGAGCTATGAGGCCAGGGTGATCAAACCTATTGGACTGTGAGAGTTATTTTCCTGGTTTCCCCGGTTCGGCTGGTTTGGGGTCGGACGAATGACGAAGTGAAACTAAAGGCCGCTGGCTCAGCAGATGCTCAATGGAACAAGCCAGCAGTCGAGCGAGGTCATTGTCACAGTGTGTTTTGACTCAAGTGAGTGAGGAAGTGAAAGGTGCTAACGACAAGAAATGTGATGTTTACAGTCTTTTGGCTCGAGAGGGATTTAATTATTGTTTTGTATGATTTTGGGTCCTATTCCGACTGCGCCACTGTAAAGGCCCAAAAATATTTGATACCCCGACAGGAGTTCAAACTCGCGTCGTTACAACTATGGAAAATTTCCCGAAGTTGCAACACTCCAATAATCAGAGCTATGAGGCCAGGGTGATCAAACCTCTTGGACTGTGAGAGTTATTTTCCTGGTTTCCCTGGTTCGGCTGGTTTGGGGTCGGACGAATGACGAAGTGAAACTAAAGGCCGCTGGCTCAGCAGATGCTCAATGGAACAAGCCAGCAGTCGAGCGAGGTCATTGTCACGGTGTGTTTTGACTCAAGTGAGTGAGGAAGTGAAAGGTGCTAACGGCAAGAAATGTGATGTTTTTTGGCTCGAGAGGGATTTAATTGATTATTGTTTTGTATGATTTTGGGTCCTATTCCGACTGCGCCACTGTAAAGGCCTAAAAATATTTGATATCGACAGGAGTTCGAACTCGCGTCGTCACAACTACGGGAAATTTCCCGAAGTTGCAACACTCCAACGATCAGAGATATGAGGCCAGGGTGATCAAACCTCTTGGACTGTGAGTTATTTTCCTGGTTTCCCTGGTTCGGCTGGTTTGGGGTCGGACGAATGACGAAGTGAAACTAAAGGCCGCTGGCTCAGCAGATGCTCGCTGGAACAAGCCAGCAGTCGAGCGAGGTCATTGTCACAGTGTGTTTTGACTCAAGTGAGTGAAGAAATAAAAGGCATAACAACAGGAAATGTGATGTTTACAGTCTTTTGGCTCGAGAGGGATTTAATTGATTATTGTTTTGTATGATTTTGGGTCCTATTCCGACTGCGCCACTGTAAAGGCCTAAAAATATTTGATACCTAGTTCAAACTCGCGTCGTTACAACTATGGAAAATTTCCCGAAGTTGCAACACTCCAATGATCAGAGCTATGAGGCCAGGGTGATCAAACCTCTTGGACTGTGAGAGTTATTATCCTGGAGCGTAACAGCACTGAAGAGGGAGAAGCTAGAGGGAGGTGAGTGGAAAAGGGTGAGGGAATTCGTGCACAATGTATTTGAAACGTAAATATAATACCTATTCCAAGGAGGAGATACTATTAGGTTTTTTCACTCTTCCCCAATATATATATATTTTCCTAATATCAGAAGTGTAAGGGTCCTTTCGTAACGTAGATTACTTGAAAGGTATGGAAGTGAAGCATTGAATGAGAATTATAGAATTATTTTAATTTCAACTAATCTCAGTACACAAGCAACACACAAATATGCGAGTGTATGACTGGTGGAGAGTGAATCCTGATTAACTTTGAGAAAAGTTTTTCAGACACACACACACACATGTTATTTTGGTTCATTGTTTCCAATAATAAGCCTTTGTAATCGTACCCCAAATAATTTTTATGAATTAGCTTTTTTTTGTTATTTTTAAAATGAATTTTTGTATACATTCATGTACTAATTTTATACACTCGACTGGTAGAGGTTTCAGATCCATATAAATTCACCCATTGTAAATAATTATACAATTACACACGCACGCACACAAGCAGGTAGGCACGCGCATGCAAACGCACACACATACACTCACAATATGTATATATATACAAACACACATATGAAAAACGTTAAAATCCAGGAAAGAATGTGCGTTTCAAAATGTCTCAAAACGGATTTTGACGAAGAAAATGTAGTAAAATTTTTGGAGCCATTGCAATAGCTTCATTTTATACAAAAATTCGCTGAAATTTACTACACGTGTATTTACCATACATTACGAATATATCAATAAAGTACATGTAGTTTACAGTTCTTGAACAAGTATTTATTTGTTTAAATAGTAAAATATTATACGATTTACAAGACAAAAACTGAACTGACTAGGTATAATCGTGAAATACTACTTCCTCACTACCAAAGGACAAAGGTAGGGAAGTGAACGAGAATTTCTCATCATCTGTTGATACGATTTCATTCGAATTCAGTAGGCAGTTGGGTATATGCTTTAGAAAAATGCCCTATAAATTATATCGCGAGTGTAAGTAACAACCATTGCGCTTGCGTGAAAATAATATCGATTGACACAGGCATAACTCCAAGTACAATGGAACGATTTTGATGAAATTTTCAGGGTGTTTGCGGGTTAGCTCCTCGACTGTGCCCTGTAAATTTCATTGCAATTTAATAAATAGTAGTCTGTGCACAAGCGCAAACGTCAATTTCTCATAACATCGATTTTCATCATCTGTTAGTCTGATTTCTTTCAAATTGGGTACATGCTCTAGAAAATGCCCTATAAATTATATCACGATTGATGGAGTATTGTATTAACCATTGCACATGCGCAAAACTAACATCGACTGACACAGGCAAAACTCCAAGTCTAATGGAACGATTATGAAGAAATTTTCAGGTATTGTGCGGGTTAGCTCCTAGAAAGTTCTTCATAAATTTCATTGGAGTTGGATAAATAGTACAGCGCATGCACAAAACTCAAAATTGATCGACACAGACAAAATTCCATAACTAATGGACCAATTTTTATGAAATTTTCAGGGATTGTGCGGTTTGTTCAACTCCTAGACGGGCCTTTATAAATTTCATATTCTGGAAGTTGGAAAAAGCCCGAAGGCAGAGGCAGAAGCCTCTTGGTCCCCACCATCCTCCAATTGGTGGTTATTATTATCTATATATCCTGCGTAGAACATCTCATTCTGGAAGTTGAAAGAAAGAACACGGACTTCTTTTCGTTTTTTGCAAGCCTTTAACCCCTTCGCGACGGGCGTCATTCAGCCACTGCAACGCGCCTGGCCTGACTGCCTCGGAGCCCTCCAACCCCCCCGTGCCTGAATAATTGGCCCTCCACTCGCGGTGAACCACCTTCGCTTTTCGGAACTGGATCAAAAATATTAGAATTTGAAATTTCCCGAGTATCATGATCACCATCATCGAGAAAATCGTCAAAAAAATCATCTTTGAGTTGATCCAAAAAGTTTGTTGAACGAGCTACAATTTCAACATCAATCACATCACTACCTAACTCACTGTCACTCCCGGTTATTATTTCGTTAGGAATTCCTTCATCCGTCCACTTGTGAGGAATAAAAACGTAAAAGAAAGTACAAGTATGGAAACAGGTATCAGTAAAATTATGAAAAAGACCGAATGCGGGCAAAAAGCAACTGTGTCCAAGTCAACGTTTTTCCTGCTATTTTGATGTGAATAAAAACTCTCGACGTCTTTGATCTCAGCGCATTCTATTAGATACTAGACGTAAATGTTAGTTACAATGCCTCTCAATGGATGGCATGAGAGTCGATAGAATGGAGGGAAATTCGAAAACGCGAAAGCAGGCGTTACGGAGCACTTGATGGCCGACGTATTAATACGTTGTTAGGCGTTACGAAGGACATCTGTGCGACGTATTAATACGGCGGCCGTCGCGAAAGGGTTAAGGAGATACTATGTCTCCTTCCTTCCACAGGCTTTCTAAGAAGTCCGAAGGCAGAAGCCTCCTGGTCCCCACAATCCTACAAACAATTGGTGGTTATTATTACCTAGATTTTCTGTATAGAATATATTCTGGAAGTTGGAAGAAAGAACACGATTGCTTTTCGATTTTTGGGAGCGCTTCTGGGAGGTACTATGCTCCATCACTCAGGCATTCTAAGAAGTCCGAAGGTAGAAACCTCCTGGTCCCCACCATCCTCCAGTTGGTGGTTATTGCCCACATTTTCTGTGTAGAACATCTTATTCTGGAAGTTGGAAAAAATAACACAAACTGCTCCCCCTTTTTTTGAGAGATACTATGCTGTACTTTTTTTCCATTTTCCTCAGCAAACCAGTAACCCTGGGCTGAGGTTATTTAATCCCCTTGCTCCCATCTCTGATTGCAGGAATTTTGTTCAAAAAACAGTATTTATGCTTGAGAAAACTACAACATAATAATACACATATTGAATACACTCAAATTAAATTGAAATCCATGTCATAGATAAACATAATAAAATCCTCTTTAAAAGCACTCATAAGTTCACAAAATGGAGGACAATGACCACCAACTGTCATCAAGCGCCGCACCAAATGTGCTTGAACTGGCTCAAAGCAAACACAATCGTACATCTGAACTGCCAATAGTACAACTATGACTGAGCTGCCATGCCACATGTACAAACATTCGTATTGGATCAACCGAATTGATGAAGATTCGGAATTTCGTCCTTATGCTTGCCTGAACAGCAGGAAAGAAGAAGGCCTTGTGTGAACACCCATATCGCTGCCTCTCCAAACAACATCCCACTAAAGTCATTGACCTGCTCCTTAAATCGGACTTGAGGTATGTAACAGGAACTCTAGAATATATTACGGGTAAAGAGGTATCAGCAACTGCCAGCTTGGCGTTCCAATTAAACTCCTCATTCCAGTCATGAGCTTTATACCACCTTAAGCCGCGTTTACACTAGCGAAACTCCCTCGCGAAACTTCCTCGCAGCGAGAGAAATTTCGCACCTCCCAAAACAGAGCGCAACTCAGAGCAAGACGTTGCGCGAGTAGGGTGAGCCGCCTTCGACAACCCTCAGTTCTGGTTTCTTAGTGATCATGGAAACTTGTGTCGTCCCTCTATTTTACTCGCGCAACGTTTAAGCCGGGTTTACACTAGCGAGTTTGTTTCGGGTGAAACACTGACGCGCAGACGAAAACCGACTGACCTCAGGCTCACAGCGAGCGTCCTCACCCCGAAATGTTTTGCGAGTGGAGGGGCGTCTACATGGGCGAGTCTCCCTCGCGCAACTTTTTAGCGAGGAACTTTCGCTAGTGTAAACGCGGCTTTATGTCGAGTGTCCGTGTGTGTGACATTAAACTGATCAAATTTCAAAAAAACCACTAAAAACGGCTAAAAATCATTCAATTTTTTTTTTTTTTTTTTTTTTTTGCAGAATATTGCTTAAATAAAGTTCATCAACTATAGAATAGAACATCAAAAATGTCATTAAAATTTGATTAAAAAAAAAAAAAAAAAAAAAAAAAAAAAAAATAAACCAAAACCATATATTTAGAAATACGGTATTTGAATACGGTGTTTGCCATAAAATTAACAAACAATTTCTTTGCACTCTAAAAGCTCAAATTCTATCGTTTTTTAGCACCTAAATGTATGCACATTTTTCAACATAATTTTGAGCACACATTTTCCATCGCTCTAGTTTATAGTTCATGAACTTCTTTTGAGTTATATTCCGGGAAAAAGGCTATTTTTAGTGATTTTTTTTTTTTTTTTTTTTTTTTCAAGCATTCTTTTGTAATTCACTCAAAAACTGCTGCCCAACGAACTTGACTTATCCTTTGTTTTGGAATGCTTGATCCCCCCCCCCCCCCCCCGCCGAAAATCAATATTTTATCTCAATCGTAAGGAGAGTTGTCGTCTGGAATGAGACCCATATAGATACTTTTAGATATAGATACTTTTTCATAAGTAGTATGAGTGCAAACTTCCGGAATAATTCCAGAATGCATCAAACCGGATACCTACGAATTTTCAAAAAATTTAATTTCAATATTTTTTGACCCATTTCAATAGCGCTAAAAAGAAAAACGCTGCAAATTATTTCACAAAGGTTTATTATTTTTTCAATTGAGTTTGATCGTAGTTTTAGTTGGCTTGCGTACGTCATAAGGCCTGTCCAGACTCCCCGGCGTGTCCTATTTCGAGTTGCCACAACCTATACTTCCCCCTATAGACCAGAATGATGTGTAGGTATAGTTAGGTGGTCTGGATGCTCTCATCTAAAACATGAAAAAACCATGATAAAATATATATTGATATATATTTTATCAATCTTTTTGATAAAATATATAGATTAATTATTGGAAAAATGGCACCACGATTTCACACACATATTTGTGAGTTTCTTCGAAGGAAGCTCGTCAAAATGACAAAGTCCGACCCATTCATGTCTTTCTTGCTAATATTAGAAAAGCTATATAGGTAACCCAAATTCAAGTGAATAGATACAATGATAAATAAATAAATAAAAAAAAAAATATATATATATATATATATATATATTTGCGTCAATTAAATTCGTTTTTGGCAATCATGGTTGATTTATTTGTTCATATTCCTAGCGAATCTCAGGGGGAAGGGGGGGGGGGGGGGAGGGGGGGGGGGGGGGGGAGCAGGGTTGTGAATGGGCTAAAACTTCAGTGCTGCCCCCCCCATTTTTTTAAACCACAACTAAGTAATGTAAATCAATCTGAGGATGTTTCAAATTTCAACGATGAGAAAGAGAGGACTCTAATGATTCCAAATCGTATTTTTAAAATCAGAAAACGATAGTTTGAAGTGGAGAATATATCGTAATAAATAGAACAGAGCAAGGATCAGATCAAAATGAAAAACGCTGCAAATTATTTCACAAAGGTTTATTATTTTTTCAATTGAGTATGATCGTAGTTTTAGTTAGCTTGCGTACGTCATAAGGCCCGTCCAGACTCCTCGGCGTGTCCTATTTCGAGTTGCCACAACCTATACTTCTATAATTATATACGCATGTTTATATTTCTCGATTTGAGCTCCTATCTATTCAAATAGTTATTGCCTTAATAATATCATTATCTAAGTACGTACGAAAAGTCGAGAGGATATGTTATTAAATATGCGTAGGAAAAGCATTGGTATTAACACACAAATATGACCTAGAAAAAAACATATATTCATGCCTCAAAGGAACGCTGTACCCACCACAAAGTGCCACGGCGCCTCCTCTCACTCCACCCCCCCCCCCCCCGCTCACCCCCCTCACCACCCACCGTGACCCCCTGCCAAGCGTGCCAGTGTCTAACACGTCTAACACTAAAGCCTCGAAAAATACACTTTCCCCCCCGTTTTTGGCCCATAGCATCTATGCGAGTAAAGCGATCGGGATGGTTAAACGTTAGGACCAACTAGACCCCAAATGGAGTCTATGTGCGAAAGAACGGGTTTTTTAAGTAAATTCTTAGGTCTTTTATGGTTCGGACGGCGAACGGACATTTCAAATTTGGATTCTACGCACCTTGAAACGTAAAGTGACAAAGTTTGAGGGAGGGTTATAAAAATTTTTTGCTACACGATCACATAGGCTTATTATTGGAAATAATAAACCAAAAGGGTGGCTGGTTAAGAAAAAGTTTACTGAAATAACTATACTGAACTAAGTATGTAAGAACTATACTAAAGTTTCAAAAGTAGATAGGTAATCTGAAGCTGCGATCTGCTTACAAGAAGGCTTCTTCGATAATTAGATGTTGACAAAAAGCGTATTTACATGTAAAAGAAATTGAATGAGCAGACTAACCTGACTCAATATCATAGACATCAACAACTGCCATTAGTATGGATGGCGAGAAAAGTACCATAGCTGCTGGGTTCACGTACAGCATCATGATAACTACTTTCTGGGGGTCTGAACTGCCAGAGTCGATATCAAGGGCTGTGAACATTGAATGGTGTCATGAGTGAATCATACATACACATTCACTACTAATGTATTACGATCATAATTTTTGTTTATGAGATATTCGTGCGGTCATGTAAATATTTCAGTAAAAAACAAATTTAAAAAGATGGATAAATAAATTACTGAAAAAATAAAATTATAATAAAATAAATAAATAAATACTTCAATAGTAAATAAATAAGTCAAATTAATGAATGGGCCCCTTAGAATTAGACACCTGTCCTGTAGTTAAGTTAAAGTCACAGAACTGATTCATTTAGTTATCACGCAAGTACATAATAAATGTTAATTTGTGATAATGTGTAAATACACAGAATCGATAATAGTAGAAAACCAGTCATGCAGCATGATCGTATGAGCGAATTTTCATAAATGGTCGTATTACATTTATGTTAAATTCTGTTGAAATTTGAGCACTTTGGGGACAAATAAAAATTTTATTATACATTTTATAGCAAACTAACTTTTTGTCAGTAATATTCCAATGAACAAACAATTTTGTTGATTTTTACTATTCTTCAAGTGTTCCTATCGATTTTTAGCTTATTTTAATGAAATTTAAGTACATTTTTCAGTACAATTTTGTGCTCGAATTTTTAAATGTCCTAGTTCATGTTCGATTAATTTTTTTCGAGTAGCATTCTGCTAAAAAATAGAAATTTGTTAATTTTTAGCGGTTTTTTGCCTTTTTTTAGTGATTTTTTAAGTACATTTTTTGAAATTTGACCAATTTAATGTGCTCAAAAAGTGTTGTCCAACGAACTCATCCTTTCTTTTGAAATGCTTGATTTTTTGGCGAAAGAACTCATCTCAATTCTATCGAGAGTTATCGTCTAGAATGACACATACATATATATACATATAAAAAAGCTTTAAAATCCAGGAATTGTTTCAGAATGCCTCAAAACAGATTTCGATGAAGAAAATTTTTGAAAATTTCTATTTTAAAATTTTTGGAGCCATTGCAATAGCTTTATTTTCTAAGAAAATTCGCTAAAAGTAGATGGAGACCAGAAATTATTACACTGAAAACAAATATGAAAATGAGAAAACTAAACAGAAAAACTGATTGAAGACGAATAAACATGAATGTGCATGCTGAAGGAATTCATGTGAACTAACCATTAGATGTTGACGAGCTGTTCATGGACATCGGATGACTTCCTAAAAATCTGAGTTTATCACCACTCACAGTTAATAGTTCTGGATGAACGGAACAAGCATAATAAATTTCTTGGCGTAAATTACCTGAAATGAAATGCAAATATAAGTTGTTATCAACTCCTTACTATGTAGGTACAAAAAATAGAATAAGTTTGTTTTCAATGAAGCTGATGAGGTTACTTGTTAGAGGCGAACAAGGTTGAAAACCAGAGATTCCCTCCCTGGCAGATGGGAAGGGGGCTCCTCAGCCAATTCAGCTTGGTTGTATAAAATATCAGCGAAAACACCCAACATTCATTCTTATTCCTTGCTTGTCCACTTTGGCAATTACCTCTCATTATAAAGCTTATTGTAAGTACCTTAATCATCTCTAAAAACGTTTTTTTTTTCTTTTTTAGTACACAGCTACCTCTGCTTTACTCCATCACTCTCGGAATCAGGTTCTCCACTGAGAAAGGTACTTCCTATCGGGGTAGTATAATAGTTCAATAACAGATGATTTGCAATACAGCAAAAGAATCGCGCACTAAAGGATTGCACTGGGTGAACTTGGAGCCTCTGTTTATCCAAATTCAACCAACTCGCTCCTAGGAAGTGAGTATAGCTGATGGGATCTAACGGTGGGTCCCATATAATTTGTACTAGAAAAGATCCTTCCAGATTCCCACTCATCCAACTTCCCTTGTTATTGCTGTAGTGCACTTATTTTGGTGGAAGACCACTGTAATTTTGGAAATCCTAGGATTAACTGGATAGCTCTACTGTTTTCAAACTTTTTTTTAACTAGGAAATTCGTAAAAAAAAAAAAAAAAAAAAAAAAAAAGCGTTTTCAAATTAAAACAACTAATAGACATTACTGAAACTACTCAGCGCCCGTCAGAATTTGGTGAAGCAGGTGGGTTGAACAATCACTCAATTCCAAAATGCAAAGTGTTTCAGTTGAAAGCATAGTGATCATCTATGCTGCTGTGTAATTACATGATACATTCAATGTATGTGGAAGCCACATGAAAGTAGGTGCCCCATCAGGGAGAAACTGTTTTAAAGCAGACCAAATTTGGTGACCATTAGGCCCCAGCGTACAATGAGGTGCAGTGCAGCCAACGTAGAGCAGCACAGCACACTGGAGGGCAGGACAGTTTTTTGTGGTTATTTTTGAATGAGAGGTGAAGATTGGAGGCAGTACACTTGTGGAGACGGCACAGTTTTCATGTCACACAAGTCATACGTGCCACTTTGATGAGATGACCCAATCTGCCACGATCCAATGGCCCCCAACGACTTCCATTCCGACGATCGAATCCTCCATGGTTCCACTCAAATTTTTTCCCTGAGTTGTTGCTATTGTCTTCCAATATCCAAATAATTTCCACTTGCTTTTTGCGTTCCAGAGCTTGCAGATCATTTTAGGTTCCACGACTGTCTGTCCATCTGTGGTAAATCCTTGTCACACCCAAAACTATACCAAGTTTGAGTCCAATTTTGATTTTTTTAGGGGTTCTTGTAGGTTCAATCCTGGAAAGTCCTCTGTAATTTTCATTGCCTTCAGATCAATAACCTGTATACATGCGCAAACGTGAATTTCTCATTTCATTGTCTTCTCTGATCTCCATCTTCAGGAGAACGGCATCCCTCTGGGCTCAATACTTAGTTGCCCCCTGTTTATGGTCGCTATATGTGGTCTCGCTGATAACATCCCAGAGGAGATTCGTCCCTTACTATATGTGGATGATTCAACAATTCTCCGAGGCGATGATCTGAGGAATGTGTGTGACACATTGCAACATGCTATTGATACCATCTATCAAACAGTACGGATGCGAGGTTTCTGAAAAAACTACCTCCATCCATTTTTGCAGAAAACGCAAAGCCCATGATGAGCATGCACTAACAATTGGTGGAGTTACAATACCTCTCTTCACTCACACACGTTTCCTAGGTCTCATAACCGCCAGCTGCGATTGACCCATTGCGCCAAGCTGCCATGCGGGGTGTACAGTTGCTCAAGGCCCTCTCCAGCTATAGTTGGGGTGCCCAGCAGGATGTCCACTTGAGGATTTTCCATGCAGTGGTGCGATCCCGAATTGATTATGGGTCTGCAGTATACGACTCAGCAAGAAAGTCCTTGCTGCATTAGCTGGAACCTATATTATACAGGGGTCTTTGTTTGGCCACTGGGGCCTTCCGTAATACACCGATGGCCTCCCTTCAGGTGCTTGGGCATAGTCAGCCACTCGAAATTCGGCGATGTGTTGACCTTCGCATGAGGGTCGGGTTCAAGGGCAATACACCCCCACACATCCTCAGATGTCGATACATAGAGGCAATCCAGCGATATGCTGGCCACACTCTTCTATTCACTGATGGTTCGAAGACACCTGATGGTGTTGGCCTTGCTCTATGGAGCCCCAACTTCCAAATCACTAGACGCCTACCACCAGTTGCGTCTGTGTTCACAGCAGAGCTATGGGCAGTGACACTGGCTGTTTGACACTGCAATTTATTGGGAGTTGGGAAATTATGTGATTTGTAGCGATTCACTAAGTACCATCGAGGCGATTAGGGACTCATATTCTGATGATCCCCTAATAAAAAGCCTACGTATATCGCTACACCAAGCCACGACATTGGGCTCAACCATAATTTTTATGTGGGTACCGAGCAATGTGGGTATCCATGGCAATAAGTGTGCGAATGTCCCTGCAAGGAGAGTCATTGTTGATAACTCCATTGATATGTTGCCTATATGAATTGAGGATCAAATCTCCTACATGCAACATAAACAGGGTGGCCCCCAAATGGAAATTTCCCTGACCGAACTTCAGATTCCCCTGACAAAAAATATCAAAATCAAATGATCTTTTTTGTCATTTTTACGAATTTTCAAAGAAAAATTGAGCTATTTAGATGGCTTCAAATTTTAAAAATTGGGGCAAGGGGGACCCCCTACAAATCCATTTCGTACATCATAGAATGCAATCCTAGATTTTAACGTCATTAGAAACTCCCTTAAAACAGGCCTTAAAGATTCGTTCCTTCTTGGCAAAAGACAGGTCAAGTTCGTTGGCCGATTGCCAAATTCAAATTTGCAATTTACTGTCTCAAAAAATTCATTTTTTTTAACAATAGGGCATGTGGTCAGTACAGTCGAAGTATTTTTCAGTGCTGATTCGACCACGACCACCCCCAGATCTCCAAGATTCACAAATAAGTGAGAAAAATAGATTTTTAGGTGAAAAATGCCCATGTATCAGCGAGTTACTCTTTGAACAGTTTAACCAACATTCTTCGTTATTTTTGACATTCGGATAACCCACCTATGAAATAACATGTAGGTATGATAAAGTAGACTGTTGAAGTTCGGTTGTTTAGGAGTTAGAATATACCTAAGAACGCTGCGAATTATTACGCAAAGTTTTCATTAAAAAAATTCCCTGATATTTGGTGGTTTTTGCAAAATTTCCTGAAATTTCCCGACGCTAAGAATTTCCTGACAATGCCAGATTTTCCCTGACTTTTCCAGCTGGGGGCCACCCTGATAAAGCCAATTCCTTCTGGCATGAGCAATGGCAGGGTGAGGTCATTGGTCTGCGTGGTTTCCTTCTGGACTTGAGCCCGGTGGGCCCTTTTCGTAACCCTAATTCCAAGGAGGGATCGAATAGTGGTCGACCGGGTTGCCACTGGCCATACCCGTCTTACTCACACACACCTGCTTAGTGCAGAAGCTCGAGATGTTGTGTGTGGGAGGTGTGGGGGTGATCTGTCCATCCGCCACTTTCTGGAGGACTGCACAGCCCTTGTGGACCTCTGAGTCCAGCATCAGCCCCCTCAGTGGGTTGTCATTTTATCCGGACCAGACAAGTCCGGTCCCTGTTGTTGTACCTGAGAGCCGCTGAGCTCTACTACGAACTATGATATCTGATCTGTGATATATACATCTAGTCGTAGTTTTATTTCACTTATCTGATTGAATATAATAGCATGTATATAGTTGTTAGCCTATTTTACATCTAGTCTTAGTTGTATTATTTCATTTTTGGGTTTTTTTTTTTCAAATCCACTTTAGGGGCTAAACAGTGGTTATCACTGTGCCCCTCATTTTTTCCCCCTTCGAGTTGCCAGTGGAGTTTATGATGACGCCCCTTTTTAGTCAAGGATGACAACATGGCTCCCCTTAGAATCGTGCCACTTCCAGTGTCCCTTAAGACACCGTGTTCAATGCCGCTAATGACCTTCAGGTTGAAATGCGGCTTAAACCTTTAAAAAAAATAAAATAAAAAAATAAATAAATAACCCCAACAATCTCATTTTAAAACAACGTCGCTACCATTGTAGTTTCAACGTAATCTGTGTTTCTATACTCTCTCTACGTGTTTGCAAATTTTTTCTCTCATCAAATACCTACATATTTACTTATTTGAAAAGCAGAAAATCGCAAACCTATAAGTTAAAAAATTTCACAAACGGAAAAGGATCATTAGGTGCTTCATTTCACGGGTGCAAAATAACTCGAAATAGGTGACAAACGTCGATTTTCGCACTTTTCACCAACCATCGTCATATATTTCGATTCAATAATTCACTTGACTTCCGCTTTTAGTAAATAAATTTGATACCTAGTACTTCCCCCTTCACATAAATATCCTCCAACGTTCGCTAGAGGCACAAAAATAGCGTATAAAACAGCAAAAATCGACGAAAAATCACCCCAATGCTTGCACCCGACGAAGAAAGAAGGTTTAGTAGTATCCATTTGGATGCGGCTGTTTTTTGACGCTGTTACACACTTGGAGATTTCGTGGCTAATACACTGATCAAAGGTTTCAGCAGACAATAAAAAAAAATTTTATTGTACCATTATGAGATTGATGAGACAAATTTAGCCACCTATGACCTTAGGTTGGTTTATTTAGAAAGAAAAATGATGAAATGTAGACTACTTTGTTGGGGATGGACCAAACTCTACATTATTCTGCTTAAAAATGGCTTGAAAGTAAAATTTCAACTACCGATGATGCTAATTACTACTGTGCCAGGCAAACTAGTCATAGGTTTGTGATTCTTTCGATCATGAAGCACTGTAACATATTATGAAAGATATATTAAAAGAAACATACCTTTGATAAGAAGTACATTCACACCTTGGGTGGACAATGCCACCAATAATATTCTGACTCCATCGATAACCTCAATTAATGGCATCTCTAGCTCTTCACGGGATATAAAATGGTCATAAATAACAACCATGACTAGATGGAACACTCCAAACACCTGTAATTTAGAATGACTGAACAAAGCAAAATATAAATCACAGCCGAGATATCTTAGGAATAATACACATATAATTCTGAATATTCACTCACCATTGTGTGATGAGTGATGCAATTTTCACCGCATCTTTTGAAACAAACCGAGGAAGAGGGATCTCCACTCCTCGGGAAATGGTGTCAAGCAAAGATATTGGTTCCCCAAAATGAAAGTACACATTTCCATATTTGTTATTGAGGATCGAAAAAACTTTAAAGAGGCCCTGGAAACAAAACACAGTACCAAAGAATGTTAATAACAGATAGCTTACATCAATCCATTGCTAGGGCTTACACAACCCGCTAATATGATCCAAACTTGATAGCTCAACGTCTTATATTCTGAACAATCTTGGAGAAAATAGAAACATACTCAATAAAGGAATATAACAGGAATTATAAAATTTAATGGGCCAGGTATTTATTTATTTTTCTTTAGTTTTGAAGATAAAAAAAAAAAAAAAAAAAAAAAAAAAAAAAAAAAAAAAAAAAAAAAAAAAAAAAAAAAAATCTTGAAAGTTTTCGAGATCTCGATTTTTCAATATTTCAGCCCTTAATTACTACACTATCAAATGGGGTTGATAAAAATTGGTGCCAATGTTACTGGCACATTCCCGGCCGATGTATGATTTTTCAGCTGAATTTCATAAACTTTGGTCCAGTAGTTTTGGAGAAACGCTTTGGACGGCGTACGGATTTTTTTTTTTTTTTTACTCCATTACACTCTAGTGGATGTTTGGAAGATGGTAGATCAGCTGTTTCGTGTTTTTTTTTTTTTTTTTTTTTAGATTCTATGCATCTAGAAATGTGAACCAACAAATTTTGAGGAAGAGTGCGGTATAACTTTCTTTTTGTCAATTTCAAAGGTTCATTATTACACTATACTACGAAGCATGCATTATTATACAAAATACATCAATAATTTTCAGAGCTCAAATCAAACAATACATGGCGTACAGTAAAATCGTTTCAAATCAATTCACCAACCTTAGTGGATTCTTTTGGCTTGGGAGTGCCAAGTATTTCACGGACAAATAGCCACTCTTCAAGGTACCTGTCGTAGGTTATTGAGACAGGCACGAATTTTATATCAGGTACTTCACCTTCCAAAAACGGCCTGAGAATCATCGAAAGCATTCCTAAAAAATACAATTTAGTTTCAGTTTTACAAGTAACAATATAGCTGTGGTAAAGGCATTAATTTCAGGGGAACCTGAGCTTCAAACTGATGTTTCATAAATTTACTGTCATTGGAAATCGGGGATTCAGTTTGGAGGACATGGCTATCAAGGAAGATGCTCGAATGGTAATGTGAGTTAAAAACATAGTAAAAACACTAAAAACCAGAGAGTGTCAGGCAAGAAAAGGGCTTATCCACTATCTCAGCTATTTTCTTCAGGCATCATACATAGTACATAGCATCTTTATGTTAAATTCAACTTTTTCCAAGTCGAATTCAACTCATTCAAAGTCAAATTCAATTTTTTCCAAGTCGAATATGACTCATTCACAATCATATTCAACCCTTTCCAAACCAAATTCAACTTTTTCCATTTCAATTTCCAACAGAAAAAGCTAATTTTAAATGGAAAAAGCTGAATTTGGTTTGGAAAAGGCTGAATTTTATTTGCAAATGCTGTAGTTGACAATGATAGCCTTGTAATCACTTCTATTGCGACAACCTTTGTCTTTGTGAGAAGAAATAACAAGAAATTTATTCCATACGTGGACTCAAGAGTACTTGGTTGCCATGTGAAAGAGGATTACGTTACCTAATCCTTCAGCCGATACCGACAGTCGGGTTTGCTTCCAAAACCTACAATATCCTTTGAGAGTTTTGTCCCAAAACCCTCCTCACATATAAAGGCTTTGTTCATATCAACTGCAGTGCTTGTAGGGACAGCTGGCAAAATTACAGGTAGTATCTGGGTCAGTCATTAGAGAGTTTTTGTTGTTCTCCATTATTTTCCTCAATAAACGCGTAGAGCAGCATCTAGAGAAAGCATCTGCAGATGCTAGCTCTTCACTTATTTCTACACATATGTACACGAATAACTAAACGGTATCGTCACAATAAAGCCTCTTTAGTATTTCAATGTCAACGATTATACCTAGGAACACTAGAGGGTGTTTTATTAACCATTGTAGTGGCCTTCACCACGTGCTGGTTTCAAAGGTATTCAAAAAATCGTGGGATGGGCGCCTAAGGGAGGTCGTATCAACCGACCTTTCGCCTGGCCATGTTGGCAGCACTGTCCATGCCCTTGGCTCTTGTTCTTCAACTCGTGCCGTGACAGTTTCGCTGAACATTTCAACTTTTACATTTTGCGTTTCCCAACACAATTTGCATTTGTTTTCACAGATTTTCTGTGAACGTTAGTGATTGATTGTGGGTTGTAATATTTTGAGTTCAATTGTTCAGTTTCATTGGTGTTCAGAGATTGTTTCGTGCTCAGGGAACCATTCCCCCCACGATCCAGGTTTGTTCCGAATAATCATAGCAATCCTACCCTTTAGTTCCTTCATGTGAGGTCTAAATCAACTGGCCTATCACATCAGACACATTCCTTGTGTCAGAAAACGGAAAGAAAACTTTCCATTAAGCATGGTGCAAGATAGTTCACAGTATGGATTTCATAGAGGGAAAAGGGAGTCAAACCTGTGTTGCCACGTTTTGCCAATAAAGCGCTCTCCTTTCCAGCCAATGCACGAGGTCTATAGCCAAGCTATACTTTTGTAATGTTAAATAAATGTAAACCAAAACAAGAGGAATCAATTTTATAATTCAAAATATTAGGTACTTACCTACATTTAAAACAGCAAAGGTAGTTAAATTGTATTTTCTAGTGTCTTAAAAGAGATTACTTACATGAAACTACTTTAAAAAGTAAGATTAGGGTTTTGAAAACAACGCTTCTACGGTTTATAAAACAAATAGGGTTTGTGAAAGTGAAAATAAATGTTCATTTGTGATTTTCTCCATAGTTCACCTCATACTATGACAGTTTTATGCCAAACCTACTATATCCAACATTTGGACGAAGGTTATAGCTAAAATAAATGCTCGCATTACGATAATGAATATGTGCCCAACAAAGGGTTTGTTAAAAAATTAATATCTCATGTTGTAAATTTCAGCCATGATTTAGAAATCAGCTGTTTTGTAAACTTTAACAACACGGGAAGGTTTTGGTAACAAACTCCTTCTATGTATGCATAATAGGAGTGTATGAAGCAATGAAATGTGTACTTAATGGGTTCATGGACCACTGGTGAGGAGTAGTTACTGATAAATCTGTAGGACACTACTTTCTTATCAGCACAAAGGCTACCAATGAGCTCATTAGTGCAAAGAGATGATGATGATTAGCGAATTTCAGGGACTGAATATTTATTTTGTAAGAAATACAACATTTCACAACAAATAAAATACATACCATATTTAGGTTTCAAACTTTTTCCGGTTCTGCTACGGGTCCCTTCAATGAAAAATTCGATGGGTGAATCTCCTTGCGATACCATATTCGAAATATACTGTTTGAAAATTATTTTGTAGAGTTGGTCATCGTGGAAGGTCCTTCGCATAAAAAAGGCTTTCGTTTTACGAAGTACCTCACCCATCCCCCACATTCCTAGAAAATCTGGAAAATAAACATATCGATAAGTAATGCTTGCATAAGACCCTTGTCTGATTTGTGCATGATTTTGGTGAGAATATCATATAGATTACTGGATGTACCCCTCATTATAGTACGGTCTTCATAGAAGACTAGCAGCTCTCATGCATACATTGTGATGCCGCGAATTTCAAAGAAACAATTTAAAAAAAGAAGCAAAAACAGGCTTTTTCTAACAAAAATAGAATATTCGTTCTCTTCTGTTGGTAACCCTGCACCTCACCATTCACTGTCATCTTGGGAGATGCCATCTCATTTCTCGTTTCCACCATGTTACGTGTGTGAAGTGCTCTCTCCGATTATTTTTGCTATAATTTCTCATGAAAATATTTGTTGGTGTTGGGGTTAGGAATTGTTTAGCATCCTGCGGATCACTCCCAACAAGAATCGAGCTGAGAAGATGTGCCCAGCTTCAAAATCAACTGTGGATAAGGAGCCACAGCGCAGGTACCTCCACCACAAGGAATTCAGTCTCCATCGTTGTTCCCGTGACCCCAGCACCTCATGACAAAACAGGGGGGGGAGGGTTACGCTGGTAGTGTCAGTTGCAGGTTATTTTTCAGAATTTTTGTGGGCAAACTCTGAGATTTCCAGAAGTGCTTGAGGGAAACATCATCAAAGCAGGTTGGCAACGGTGGTGTTGAGTCCGTGTCGTGCTGTCGTCAGTCTTTGCCCTTTTGTGAGTAGATAGGCAGTAGAAACCAAACTTCAGGTTAAATACGAACAAGTTGTTTTTAGTATTTGAGCTTAGCTCCATCATGAAACGAGCATGGAAGATAACATCTTTCTTCTTTAGAAAACATAACGCAGCAGGTAAGGAATACAATTTTTATTAATAGGGATAAGTTTGTGTTCGTCAGTTTATTCAACAAGTTAAGGTAGGTACCTACTGTATTTAGAGGACTACCGCTCCTACCCACGAAATTCTATTGATCCGTCACTGACCTTGAGGTGAGTAATCTTAGCATTAAGCTTAATCCCTTCCCCCTCTCCCCTTTTGTGGGGAGATTGGAGAAGTTGATGCTCGCCTGGAAACAAATACATAACTAATTATTAACCTATTTTACTAAGAACATGGGTTTCTGGATTTAAGTTGCCTTTTTCCCAGGAACTGCCACTGGCATTACTATTATCCCACTCCGTACCATTTCCTCTTTCGAGCAGGATAAGGGGGGGTAGCGACTATAGTTTAGGACTTACTGGACAAAAGGGCCGTCGACATTAGGCCTAATGATTCCCCTTGTTTTGTCAACAATTTTGATAATTCTTAAGAAATCAGAGACGGACCATCTAGTTATTAATCTCTATAAATAAGATGAATTCCTAGATCTGCTTCACTTTAAAATGGATTATTACTGTTCAGTTCCATCACTTCTAGCAAAAGGAGATTTTGGGGCAAGCCTAGACCTTATGGATTCTTATTTCATGGTCTTCATTGCTCCGGTACATAGAAAATATTTAGCATTTACATTACACAACACTATGTATGTGTTCACAGCACTAGTTATGGGATTAGCGCCAGTGCCTTCTGTTTTCCACAAATTGCTCTGCCCAGTGATGGCCAGACTGAGAGATAAAAAGATAACAGCAATCAGCTATTTAGATGACAGTTCATTTCCATCATCGTTAGCTGAAGGCTGCTTAGGCGACCAAACAAGATCCCAGCGTCGCTATTTGCAGACTTGGGTTTCATAGTCCATGCAACAAAAAACCAATCAACTCCAGCCTTAAAATGAACTGTTCTCGGATGTGAATTTGATTCTCCCCAAATGGCAGTGGGCATTAAGAACATTAAAGTATTGAATCTTGTACGTTTGGACAGGGAAGCACTAGAACCCAATACCTCATCTATAAGTACTCTAGCAAAAACAGGTTGTTTAGGGCCGGGTTCACCAAGTTTTCGATCAGAGTTCAAGACACGGTTTGAGCATTGAATGGAGATTGTCCGCAATATTGGATTTCACCATGGAAGTTCAAGGCTAATCTCTGATCAATCAGCGTTCAGCATTGAAAGCTCGATCTTGGCCAGTTACAGGGGCATAAACTTGTGCGTGTTGGCAAGAATGTTTTGCGCGATTTAAAAAAAAAAAAAAAAAATTCCCTGAGTGTTTTCAATTTTAATTAATTTCGATATTGGTACGAACTGGAAATGAATTCCCTCAAACCAACTTTTTCCATCTTTCGTTTCTAGTGTGGAGCGAATGATAAGTGGGGAAACCCCGACCTTCCCACTCCCAAGCATCTCTTCTCAATGTCACTGGAACACCGGAAGTTCAGCCTGGGATCTTGGATCAACGGTGGTTCAACTGTAGTTTTTGATCTGAGTTCAGTTGAAAACATGTTCCCAGGAAATCGGTTCAACTTTATGAAACCAAAATGAATTCAAACTGAGATCAACCCATGGTTTACATTGAACTTGGATCCTGATAAACAGTTTTTTGTTTGTTGTGAAAGTGGCCATGTACAGTCCACTGCATTTGCCTCATCTAGAAAGAGTGAAAGTTGAAGCCCTGAAGCGATCAGTGGGTTACTTCCCCATCCACTGTGCAGATCAATAGTTTATCATATATCAATAGCCTCGCAAAAGGAAAGTGTTCGCCCCTTCACTTCTAGAACTTTCAATTTCACGCATTTTAGTAAACGTTAAAACAAAACTCTTTATGGTATCGTCATCTTTCCACCATACAGAAGGGTTGCTTGAACCGTGTATTAACTTGAAAATATGTTCATTTCCTGCACATAAGATCTCCTACCGTTGATGTATTTCAGTAGGCCGATTAAAAAAATGAATCAGCCTCAGAAGACCCTCAGATGTTGAGGGGTCTTCCATACCTCGTAACATTGTTTTTAAGGTATTCCAAAGGCACTCTATTTCAAGGTATTCCTAGGTTATTTGAAGTGAGAAATGAATCTAATATGGGAAAAACATGCGTAAATATTCCCACTCATTCATCGTTTTTTCCATAGGAACTATAGGAATATTTGAAAGAATAGACGAAGAAGGACTATAATTCGACTTGAAACTTCTTGAAAGAAAAAGAGATGATGCGGGAAAGAGAAGATGGCTGTATGATTTAGATAGAGAGGTTTAATATGCTGTGCACTGTTGACAAACTGGTGTCTCAATTGATTATTAGAGAGTTTTTGTTGACCACTAACGTACCCTTAACGTCACCCTACCGTACCCAAGAGTACGTGACCTTGAGGGGACGTTAGCAACGTCGTACGTTAGAATGGCTCATTTAACGTCACCCGTTTGGGGACCTAAAGGCACACGACACCAGCCTAACCTTCCTGTAAATGTAACACTACTGGGCACCTCAAAATTACTCGAATACATAAATAATAGTAGTTTTTCTTTTCAAATGCCTCATTACCAACTAATTTTGTTGATAGCGGGTACGTTTTTGAACACCCCTCAAACTTGGTTATTTTTCGTTTCAAGTCGCGTAGATAGAAATCGAATGTGTCATCTGAAGTCCGCCTCCGCGCTTTACTAGCCTTCAACTCGATCGGAAAAAATCCGTTCTTTTGCGCACAGGCTCTATTTGGTCGATTAGAGCTTTGTTTTTATTATAATTTCACATATTTTAAAAGAGGAACCTGAGTTTTAAGACACTACTTCTTCGCAGTATTGTTCTTAGTTAGCCTGATCTCAGCTGTTTTCTCGTGAACATTGCGTGAAGTGCTGCCTCCACTGATGATTATCAGGTAAAATCCTGGTTCATTGCCATAGAGATGTATACTTTTTCATATTTCTTGATATATTACCCAACCGAAAACCCAAAAACATGAAGTTCGTAACGACTAAAGACCTAAAAGTGCAACTAAATCGCGGTGTTTCCCACTTGAGGCTTACTATCTTTGCGTTAAATCCATGCCTTGGTTACGAATTGAAAACTAAAAAAAAGTCCAGTCATGCAGCATGACCCCATGAGCGAATTTTTGAAGAAATCTTCGACATTTCAGTCGCTATTGATCGTGTAGAGAAATTTTAGTTTATGATTTTGATAGACAAACATGGAATGAAATTTTGAACAAGCACCTACTACCTACGTTTTAAACAGCATGGTTCTAGGATTGGTTATACAGGGATACTTCCATAAGAGTAGTTCAATCTGAATTTGGACAATGTTTCATGCAAATATTACCGATTTTTATAACTAGCGAACGGCATTATTTCGATTTTTGACTGATTTTTCAACTTTGAAATTTTTGAAAACTTGATACATATTCTTATAGGAAATTTTACGCTGATTCCGAATATACCACATGTTAGTATGCTGAAAAAATTATTTCGCACAACAAATCGCAAAAAACAGGCTATTTTGAAATTTTTGACTACATTTTTGAAAATTTCAACCCGAAGATGTAATCCGATCATGCTGGCCAACGAACTTGAACTTTCGTTTTGTGTCCTTAACATTTTAAAATTTGTTTGAAGTTTCTAGCACAATTCTACGGACAGTTATCGTCTGGAATGACACATATATACATACATACATACATATATACATACATACATAAAAAAATGCGTTAAACTTCAGAATATGATTCAGAATAGCCTGAAACGGATTTCTGCATAAAAGTTTTTCAAAAATTCACATTCTACAAATTTTGAGGCGAGAGCAATAGCTTAATTTTCTTCAAAAATGTGCTAAAATGAGAAACTATCCTGTATTTGTACTGAGACTAACATGCAATTCGAATTTAGGATTGAAAATTGGCATTTCACATCGAAATAAAGAAGTTGATTAGACAACCAGTAGACAACAAGATAGCTAGGAAAAAATATCGCGTTACCCAACCACCGTTAACGTGACATCAAAATTAAGGCAACCGTTCTCCCGGCTCCTTTTGGGTTAGCATCTTCGTTTGCTCCCTCAAGACTACGGTAACGGGTGACGTTGAGTTGAAGTCGCCAAAAACTCTCTATTTACATGTACCAGCTGTACAGGCAGTTCAGGGTTGTAGGTGAACATCAACCATGCTGCTGCCGATCTTGATTTTTTCAGAGAGCAATTAGCATGGGGCCGGGCAACAGGAAATGTGTCTAAATCTAGCCTCGAACCTGCTGAGATCTTACATTAAATTCCTCAAACGATTTGGATCAGTAAACCCATCAAATTTAATGGATGGATGGAAATGGAGTAAAATGTTGCTGGTAACTGGGTGATAAACGAATACATATGGGGGGAAAAAAACTTTACAATGATTTTCATAATAGAATATTATTTAGAAAACCTGAATCCAGTACATTTGAGCTTGATGTGCATGAAGTTTGTTCAAGTTTGGAAATTATCCAAGACTGTACAAAAATAATATTGCAAAATTCTTCATAAGGTCATGGTGCTCTCTGCCACTTTTCAGCCATAACGATGGGTATTTTTTTCTTTTTGAAACTTAAGGGCAAGTAGAACTAAAATGTTTTCTCCCACTATAATTATGTATTCATGAATTTCAAACTCTTAACTTACCAAGTCCTGCAGCGACGCAAGGGATTTCTATTTCGTATGCGAAACATACAAATGCCATCAAAATGAAGTCACTATAACTTCTATGAGTTGGCACAAAAATGAATGGAGTGTCACCCATCGATGCTTTCAACTGAAATGAAACAATGTAAATCACATCACTGCATAGTAACAAAATTATCCCTATAATAAATCAGATATAAGGTTGTGTTAAGCTTTCACGTAAATGTTTGATATTACATTTTATGATTGAAACAAAACGCTTGGAACTTTTGAAGCTCAACAGGACCACTAGAATAGTAACAACAGTAGATAGTGTTAGACAAAAGAGAGCAGACAATGTCACACCAAAAAGGGTTTAACACATGGAAACTTTAAATCCATTGTTAGAAACAATTGATCTTGGATGTGAAGATATGTTTTGACAGACTATGATAGAAATGAACTCAAGGAGCGAGAAGGCCAGCAAGAAGGCTCCCAGCAGGTGTTCACTGTTAGTGTTTAGCGATAGGAAAAGTTGTCCAGTTCCAGCGGGTGAATATGGGTGAGGATATTCACCGTTAGTGAGTCGAGGTGAGGTCAAGGTATAGAAAAAATGAAGTTAATGAAGAACACGGAAGAACAAGGAAAATAAAGAGTTACAATGTTAATGTTAAATCGATTTTGACGGTTAGGTCAAATAATAACGTCATTGTTTGTTACTGATGATGACCTAACGTTCTATCAAAATCGATCTAACATTGTAACTATTATTTTTCGTAGAATCGAACAACGTTCTTCGTCAACTTTAGTTGTTTATAAAATGTACGTTCAGCCAACAACTTATCTTTTATACCCCACAGTCACAGGGAGTATATGAGAGGCGAAGCCAGTGAGGGTACCCCTGTACTTTGTCACCCTCTTGGCTGGTTCATGGTAAGCAAAAGGCTAGCCTTTCTTTTATTTCTAATTCATTCGTTCATTTCACCTTATTTTTAAGGTAGTGACTAGCTCCCCAATGATTTTTAGTTTTCAAAACTTCCGCTATTGTGGCGCTTCAGTCGGCGTATTTCCTACTGAGTAGTGAAGTACTGTGATTGTTTCTTGAAACGATAGTTGTGGCGTAGCTCATTGGTGATCATACCGGTCTCGTGAGACGAAGGTCGTGGGTTCGAGTCCTGATGCATGATCATTTTTTTAGATCGTACAACTCTCGAAATATACTTCTAAAACGTCATTCTGACCTGCATGTCAACTTTTTTTCACTAAAGGTGGAGCTCGTACGACTCCCGAAATATACTTCTAAAACGTCATTCAGACCTCTATTTCCAACAAATCTGAATTTTCACTAAGGGATCGACTACTTGATGTTATGCCTCACGAACTATTTTTGATATGCAAGCTTCAGACAAGCGTGGACCAGGAGACACCAGCAGCCAGAGGTCTCAGCATTGCTAACCCAGAGCAGAGTAAAGATTAATGGACACGACATTCAAGTCCTGTTCCATATTGTAGCTGACGGTGCTTTACCTAAACCCATCATTTTGGGACGTGAAATTCTGGCTCCAGATTTTTGTATGGTAATAACTATATCTTCTTGCACGCTTTGGAAGGACCATCCTCCATTCATGCTCCAGATTCTGATTTCATAAACACCACAAAAAATGAAATATTTTCTGTATCCTTGGGTGATCTCTGCTCTTTGGAGCAGTGCACTGAGGATGAAGTCGTGTTGTTCAGTGAGGTGTTAGGTGGTCATAGTGACAATATCCCTTCACTTGATCCCATCTTGTGTTGTCCCAGCTTTAGGATCCAAACTATTCCTGTTAGTCAAAGGGGGGATCTCATCACTTCGATTTCTTCTTGGCCTACATGTCCACTATCGAATGGCCGTTGATCAAATACAGTCCCAGATAGATACCCTGCATGCCCGATTTTTCTACTAAGGAAGATTGACTACTCAATGGGAATGATGTTATGTAACGAGCAATTGAAAGCCTTAGGAGACTTAGCATTTGAGATGCTAGCTTGCGAGCATCCAGATATTGCCAAACAAACTATTTATCACAAAATGCTGGAAAACATCATTCTTCCAAAAAACTCGTGCAATTAACATCTATTTCAACTGCCTACATGTCCAACGAAATAGATTCAGATAATTACGAGATGAATTTTCCCCATTCTCTTCGGTACTCCAAGGAGGCGGTTGACTACTTGATGTTATGTATTTTTGAGATGCGAGCTTGCGAGCATCCAGATCACCAAACTATACACTTCATTCATGGCCTACATGTCCACTAATCTGCATTTTTACTAAGGGATTGACTACTTGATGTTATGTATTTTTTACACTTACGAGATGCACACTGTGTCGGAAAGTACAGACGCTGTTGTTTCCCATGAATCCTTGGGTAATGAAAAAACCTTAGAGGCGTTGTACCAACATTATTGGTTCGAACATATGGCGAAATACGTTCGAAAATTTGCATCCAGATCACAAAGCGCTAACATCTCTCATAAATTTCTTTGGTCCTCCTCAGCGTATAATCTGTGACCAAGGTACAAATTTCACTGCTAAAGATTTTCAAACTCAGCATAAAACATGGCAATCTTGTGTTGGAGAAATTCAATTAGCTTTAAATACCACACCTCATAGTGTTACTAAGGTATCCCCCATGCAGCTGATGTTTGGACGGGTTTCCATACACTTCATTCTGACCTACATGTCCCACTAATCTGAATTTTTACTAAGGGATTGACTACTTGATGTTATGTATTTTTGAGATGCGAGCATCCAGATCACCAAACTATACACATCATTCTGACCTACATGTCCAACTAATCTGAATTTTCACTAAGGGATTGACTACTTGATGTTATGTATTATTGAGATGCGAGCTTGCGAGCATCCAGATCACCAAACTATACACTTCATTCTGGCCTACATGTCCACTAATCTGCATTTTTACTAAGGGATTGACTACTTGATGTTATGTATTTTTGATATGCAAGCTTGCGAGCATCCAGACCACCAAACTACACAAATCATTCTGATCTATTTGTCCCACTAATCTATATTTTAGCAGCAGACATAGATTAATAAAAATTGAGGCACCGCTGTAGCGGAAGTTTCAAAAACTAAAAATCGTAGGGGAGCCAGTCACTGCCTATTTTTAAAGCGAATGGCGAATTGGTGCAATGGCTGCAAATAAATTTTAAATAAAAATTTTCCAAAATAATGAAAAACCTTCTTTTGGAAAAAAAAAAAAAAAAAAAAAAAATAATAAAAAAAAAAAAAAAAAAATTAAAAAAAAAAAAAAAAAAATTCAAACATTCCAAAAGAAAGGATGAATTCGTTGGTTAACACAATGAAAAGGTCAAATTTCAAAAAATGTGCTAAAAATGGCAATTAACTGCTAAAAACCCGTTAGATTCATTTTTTTCTACCAGAATACAACTCGGACCAAGTTGAAAGACTATGAACTGGAGAACATGAAACAATTTGTGCCCAAAATGTCAGTGAAGAGGTCAGTGTTGCCAGACTCTTCCCTACAGAAAGGGGGACAGCCAATCATAAAAAGGGGTACAAGAGGTAAATGGTGTTTCCAAAAGGGGTATTTTTGGGGGTACATATTTTCAGGCATATTACATAATTTCAACCTACGCATTATTGTTAACTCGAATTGTAAAAATAAAAATATGTTTAATTCGGTTGATATATGAAAGACCCATAATCGTGATACCAAATAGGAGGTGGAGGAAGAAGTATTAAATAGGTTTAAGTATTTAAATATGTACCTATACTATTTATACACAAAGGCATATCCAGACAGCCAGACTGAACTTGAAAATGAATGACTATTGTAACGTGTTCTACACCCTCTGTAACACAACGGCTTGTTCTCTACAAAAAGTTTAAAGAAAAAAAGATTTTTCAGGTACTGACTGCAGTGATAGAACCTAAAGCCTTCAAACTCGGTTTTGCGAGATTGATTCATCGTGGAACAACAGCATGAATTCGTATACTTACAACTTTCTTCTTTTATTCATTTAGAAATACGGCAGTCACTCACTTTGTCTAGAATAGAGCTATAACAACCCCTTCGGACCTTGGTAAAACAATTTTATTGCTACTTTTTCTCGTTCCCGGTGATCAACACTTACTCTAACACCTTGAAACTTTAAACTGCAGCAGACATTCGAACGAGTTTTCCAATGGTATATTATTAATTACAAGACCGCTAATGCTGAATCAGTCCGAAGGCTAAAATCGAGATTCCCATCAACCAAGTCATCAACAGATTTTGTGGGAAAAAACTTGAAGGCTTGGATTTCTAGTTTAAGGAATGAATAATCTCAAGAAAAAACTGAAAAATAATAAAATTCTGCTACTGTGTAAAATAATGAATAATGATATTAGCATCTGTGCTTCATTAGTAAAATATTATGCCTAATTATTACTACCATCTTAATCCCCACTATTTATCAGACATAAAACAAATTTTTTTCGTGTAGCGAGAGTTTTCTAATAGGTACTTCAATTTTGTACAAACTAGGTTTCAATTTAGGTTTTAGTGTGTCTGTGAACCAGAAAGATTTTACACTATTCACTTTTTAAACTGCAAAAAACAAAAACAACGCCTTGGTATTGTTTCAACAACGGTATACATGGACACATCATGGAGAAATGCATCCCCTACCTAGATCCATACCTACTTTTCACCTTTCACAAATGGAGTTATTTATTTTTTGATTTACGAAGTAGTTCCATAAGTAAAAAAGGAGAAGTGAGTGAATATTTATGAAAAGAGGTAAAAAAGGGGATCCTAAGCAAAAAGGGGTACAGTTGTGCCTACCCCCAAGGTCTTAGGGGTTGGGGGTGGGTTTTGGTATCTAAAAAGAGGTACATGTACCCTCAAAAAGAGACGTCTGGCAACACTGGAAGAGGTACGTACTCAAACCTTATTAAAATGTGCTAAAAATTTATAAAATTTATAAATAATTTTAAAACACCAAGATTTTTTTTTGTGGCAGAATATTGTAGAGGTGTTTTGTTCCCTTAAATTGATAGTTAATATCAGCGCACACTAATTGCTTAAATTTGAAAAGGTTCAACAGAACTATAATAGATATGTTAAGAAAATTCGCTCATACTAGGATTTTGTATAATTTGTTCTTTGATTTTACGCAGCTTAGAGGGTAAATCAACGAATTTTGAAAGGGAAAAAAAAATTCTTTTGGTAGATTGAAAGGTTTATATCATAGAAAATAATAAACCAAAAGCCAAAAGTCGTTAAAGGTAACTAGATATGCCTTTTCTTTTCTTTAGATAATTTTTATTTGAACAATTTTCTACAAAACGCTTCTATCTTTTGCTGACCTTTTCATATGATGTAGGCATCTTAGGGAGCATATAAGGCTAAAGCAGACTTGACCCAGAGTCGGGAAACATCCCTCAAAAACAGCAATGAGATAACTTAGATTACCTCGTCGTTCTGGCTGAAACATGAGATTCCCTCCAAAACTCTAGACTTGATTTCTTTTGTTGCGAGCATTGCAAGGATTTTTATTCCTCCCATATAAAATCAACCACTTTTGTTTGCTGAGTCAAGAACAAAATGATGCTACAATTTGTTTTCAAAAAATCTGGTTGTGACTCGTTTTTGAGGGAATTCCACAAAGTGTAAACCATATAAGAAAATTAATGTTGAACAGCAAAATGGTACCTCTAAGAGATTAGCTTCGTTGACAAATATCCCATCCAAGATTCGCTTTATGATTTTAATTGTGACCAGTGCTAGCCACCTGATGGTAGGGAGGCTTCTGGAATAGCCGATTTCATTCAGAATTTTTTCGACCTCAGCATGGAGATGATCCAGCTCCGTAGGATTCGTCTCCATTTCCTGAAAATACATTTTAAAAAATCTGTCCAAGACCTCATACATTACAGTGTAAAGAAAGCCATGCAGTAAGGATTCAGACAGAGAGGAAATGGTAGGGGGAGAGAAGGGAGGTAGAGAGGGAGGGAGGGAGAGAGAATGATTATAATATACACGGGTGTTTCAGGAAGAAATGGCAATATTTGCAGGGTAGAAAGAACATCTAAAACGTAGTTTAACGCCGTTAACCGCGGTTTTTTATCTCAATTTTTCTCGGGTTATCTCAGTTAATGCATTTCTAGTCATAACCCGATTTTTCATAAGAATACCTATTAACTTGATTTTCTCGTGAAAACAATTTAGTTGTCTCTCTGTTCCTGTACAAAAGCAGATAATGGTAATACAACTGATATTTTGAATAGGCAAGATTATTTGACAAAAATTGCAACATTTTTTGAAGATAATAATCGTTCAAATCTTTTGCCTGACCCAACTTCAAAATATCAAACGTTGTTCAAAAAGAAGTTCACCAATCAAAAAATAGCTTACTTAAGAATATGTACATTCCAAGTTTTTTAGAAATGAATCCTCATGCGCCTAGGTTATCTCGTCTCCCAAAAATACGTAAGGCAGGAGTGCCGATGAGACCAGTGGTATCTTATATCGGAGCTCCCACTTACAAAGTGGCTGGAAAACTCAATATTTTATTTAGAAACAAAATTAACTTTCGGCCTTAACATATGTACTAAATTCTTATGATTTGGTTTCCAAAATTAGGGACATTCAAATTCCTTCAAATGCTAAACATCTATCGATGTGGTTAGTTTATTCACCAATACCGATGTAGCTGCAGAGATGTGGTTGTAGGAGCCAGGAGGCTCCGAGTTCTACTGTTGTTTTTTTTCTCATTTTTTCCTCTTTGATAAGGGCTTGTTATTATTATGTATTTTTATTAATCCGCCCTCGACCTTTCAACGCTCCGCTCGGATCACTCGTCGCTGCTATCCCCGCTGTCAGTTAGTAACAACCGAATTCCCGTGCCATCCAAACCTAATCGCTATTTTCGCCTTCTGGTCAACTTAGCCCCGCCTTACACCTGACGGACGCGGGCCCGCATTTTGGGAGAACACGAAGAAATAAGTGTATCGACTTACATCTGAGCGAGAGCGGGGCGATCCCCGCGACGGGGAAAATTTCGCCCGCAGAATGTTGCGGGGAGATCGGTGCCCGTCCGACGGGGCGGGCCCGCCGGGAGTGGCCAACACGTAGAAATGAATCTCTAGTCCTACACCTGACGGGGACGCCCGCCGACGGGGACGGGCGTTTTTCGGTTATTTTGTTGTTTGAAAAATGGAGGTATGCAGAGTGGGAGCGACGGGCCCGCGCAAGTGGCCCGTCAGGTGTAACGCGGACACTGCGACGGTTTTTCCCCGTCCGTTACGACGGTTTTTTCCCGTTCCCGTCAGGTGTAAGCCCCGCCTTAGATCCAGGCTTTTGCGGATCATCCAGTGTAGAGACGTCTTCACTGTTATTTGTCGAAATACCCTGTATGTATATTACACTGCAAGCTTATGCAGTGATATACCTTTCATACAAGTCAACATTCACTCGCGGAATATTGAAGTCAGGAGTCGCCGTCGTCTTCAGAAGGTGCGTTCGGGTGGACTGCTGGATATCGCCATCTTTGCGGAATCAAGGTCGGATCTTTCTATTATTAAAGACTATTAAAATCGTCAGCTTCCACTGCATAAAAGTAAAATTACTAATAGCTATAAGAGCATTACGAAATTCACGCGTGTAATTATTTATTTCAATCATTTATCGGAGCTCCGGATTAGATTGTTATTGATTATAATACATTTTTGTTTTCTCTCGTATTTCTACCAAATATCTTTTTTATTATTTTGATCCACGCTCACACTTTTCGTCACTTGAGGTTTAGCTCAAACAGTGGTTTGCAAGCCGATTCATGTCTCAAAACTTGATAGTTTTGAAAAAGATGAATTGCATAATTTGATGTTATGGATCACAATTATTTTTCATTTGAGGGAAAATATTATTACACTCAGCCAGGAGTTGCCATGGGATATTTACATGGATTATTTTGAACAACAAATATTGAAAACATCTAACTCTTATACCTTCCCTATTGGTATAGATACGTGGATGATATTACGAGTATATGTCTGTGGACAGTAACAGAGAGACAACAATTTTCTTCACGAGAAAATCAATAAATTAGATCATCTTAGAGAATCCAATCATAATTACAATATTGATTTGGTAAACAGGCAGTTTGTGGAATTTCTTCATTTTTGTCCAAAGTGTAGTACATGTTGAATGTACTGGAGAACTTCGAAATTATGAAAAGTGACAGATGGAGGAAACGTCTAAATAAGGATAGCCCTCAGTATATTTCACCATTGATTGACCCCTTTCTGTAAAGCTTGGAATTATCCCCTTGTTAAAACGATATTGAGCATTCCTTTCCCTTCTCGTCACTTTATCCAATTATCTATAATACCCTTCACTTTGCATACACTTAATTGGTTGTACCTCATGCACTTTCCTTTCTCTTGACCAACGGGATTCAATCTCCCATCACCTGTGACTATATAAACTGTGTCCTTTCTAACGTATGTTCAGTTTTTGTTTGTTACTGATGATGACATAACCGTCGAAATCGATCTAACATTGTATCTCTTTATTTTCGTGGAATTAGACAATATTCTTTTTTAACTTTAGTTTTTTTAATTGAAATGAGTTTGTCGAGAGTGAATTAGTTCGTTTGATATCTGTACTGGTGAGTGTAGGGTGACCCTCTATTTGGGTGTGTGAGAGTACACGCACACTCAGGCTTTGTCAATGAATTTATTTCTCATGGTGGCCAGGTAACAGAGGTAAAGTGCAGTCAATTTTACCCTATTCGTTGTCCACCATTTCTATAGCAGGTGAGTAATACCAAAGATCGAATGTTACTTTCCTATTAGCTGCCACCGATTCTAGAAAAGGGCAGGTAGCATGAAAACAGGAAATGAGTGGGGAGCATCTTACTAATAGAAAAATAAATGTTCACTTGCAACAATCTTAGTACTAAACCACGTAAAGGGGCATCATGTTAGGGAGTGGTGAGAGTGTATTGGGGAAGATGCTAGTTTTAAAGGTTCTCTATAACAATGCGGTGGGCGCTAGTGGGCATAGGCCGACTGAAATTGGTGGGTGGAAGAATGACTCACAGAGAAAGATCCAGTTTTTCTCTTCAACACAAAAGAAATGTATTGCAATTCAAGATTCAATTAGGATGGTTCAAAATGGATCCTAAAATATTGGGATACAATTAAATTGATGGGTGATTTGTATGCAACTGCTGAAACAAAATAACTGAACACATACAATAACCCTCTGCGGGCATGTGGTAGAAGATCTCAGGTCCGCCATTGAAGTATTTTCATTAAATTTGGAATACAAGCAGGACAGTGTGCGTTTTCAGCCCTGTTAGTCCTCCCTTAAGATCCCAGCTGGAATCATCTACTTTCCCAATAGTGCGCCAGCCAGTAGTAACAAGAGTAACAAAGCAATAAAGTTTTTTCCATTTCTTCTCCAATTTTTCCTATGATATTGAGTTATATCTACAGTTTGCAGAGATACTGCGCACTTGGGATTTAAAAATTCATCACAATAGAAATTGTACAACGTGCTTATTTTCTGTATTTGGAATGTTTACTTTAATATTTTCCCCCAAATTCTTATTCATAGACATGAAAAACCGTCTTATCAGAAAACTGTCAACTTTTTGTTCGCTGACAAATAGATTTTCGTGAGTTAAGATATCCTATGTTGAGCTTATTATAGTATAGACAAAAGGGTCATTCTCATTTCATTTGCCGCTTTCATGTCCCCGAAGACGAATTCTCACAATTCTTCACAATTCTTGACCAACTCTAGCGATTTTGGGGGAGAAAAGGGTAGTATAAGTTGGGAGATCAACGAAGAAATAATTTGACTGCCCAAAATCCCCTTTAACCAATACACAGTGTCAACAAAAAACCTTGAAATCCTGGAAACTCATGAGTGTTACCGTCCCCTCCTACCTAACATGTAAGTAGAAGTTAGGTAGTTAGGAAACAATGACAATCTAGAACTGGCCAGGGTTACTAGCTGCAGTAGGTTGGTTCCTCTTTATTTAGAGTAAGGTTTTACATTTTTAAGATTTTTTCCAACCCGTGAAAAACTAGTTTTTCAGTCAGTCCCCCATATCTCATCTCAACGGGACCTCAGGAGTGTTATCATTTTTGTGATCAAGAAAGCCGATGGAAAATGGCGGGAAACAGTCAGATGTGAAGGTTATATTGTCCAGTTGAAGATGTTAGACTGCAGTGGAGAGCTTGGAGTTGCAGCAGTTTTTACAGCGAAAGAAGCCTAAAATCATGGAGAGTATTTTTATTTTCAATCATGAGTGTTACACTAATTACGAGTGTTTTTAGTGGTTAAACAAAATAATCCGATATCAAGAACCATACTGCTTGATGACAGGTTTGAAACAATAGCCTTCCCCGAGTTTTGCCACTTCACCATCCTGTGTGACGCCATTTTTACTGGAAATTCTCATGGCTTTTGGAAATCACCAATGAAAAACTCACTGCATTGAACACAAATAGAGTAAGCTAATAGTTGAATAAACTTGTCTAGTCAGCCTGTGAAAAACATATACCTACACTCAAAAGACGATTGGAATCACTACTTTAGGTTGTTAACGGCATTTTTAGTACTTGTTCTTACGTATTGTGCCCTTAAACCCACAAATAAGAATGCTAAACAAGCAGTGGCCGTCAAGTCCACCCTCTCCCCTCATTTGACATTCACAGGTTTTCCTGTCACAGGGTAAATGAAATGTTTTAAACTGAATAACCTCGAAATTTAAGAGATAATAAAAATTAAAATTTCTCTACCTGAACTAATTCCCTATATAAACGTAGGCCTCCCAAGTTCATGCTTGTGGGTTGCAACAAAGGCCATCAGATTACTGGAATGACCAGATTATTTCGTTAAGAACTACGAATTGAATATTTTACTCACCAACTCTCGAACAGCTTCCATGATTTCGGAGTTGATAACATCATTCTTCAGTTCTTCGTGGGTTGATATTCTTCTATCCTTGGCAATGAATGCCTTTGTGAACTCGAGGTATCTTGATACCCAAAGCACATCGCTTCTGTACTCAGACCTTGCCAATATGTTCACAAATTCCACCACCATGGTTCTGTAAAATAATATTACGAACGTGAAAATCCATAAAATGAGAGAACAGGAGGGTTCAAACTGTCCAATATTGAATTATCATCAAATATGATTTTAAAACATATTACAATCGTTCCCTCGATTATATGGGATATTTATTATATAACTGGTCGACTGACTTCATCATGGGGCTTCCACAGAAAACAATCTCAGGCCAAAGCCTTCTAACTCTTATATTCTCCAATCTAGAACTACTTTAAATTTAGGGAATCCTCTTCTTTTGAGACTATATTCATGAAGAATGTGTCACTGGTTAGTTCCACAGTTTTATATATATATTATATGATTATCATTATAATATTAACTAATAACCCTAGCTATAAACTACTAAGTAGGTGCTTATTGAAAAGGGCAGGGCCCCATGATTTCATTTATCTTTCTTTCTATTTTTCTTTGGATGTACACTAACACTGAGGTCAGAATACATTTGATCTCATTCAGAAATGCAGTAGTTGATTTTCAATCTCATTCGAAAGTTTTAGGTACCTGCTTAGGTCATATAACATCACGATCTGTGTACGTGTGGTCAGTGCAAGGAGTGGGCGAGGCAAACTTTCAATGTCTCTTAGCACTCCCATAGCTCTATGACCTACCTACTTGATATCACATCAGTTCTTCATGTCATCAGGTTGCTTTGTTTTGTTTTACGTTTGTTTTGAATGGCGTGAGCGTGATAATATTTTGTTTCCCTATCCAAGTTAAAAATGGAAAAGAAAAGAGATGCAGAAGTGTACCTTTTCTGAACCAGAACCCCACCTCCGAAATTTATTATCCTATAGAAATTAGGGATGTGTGTCGTGGACAAAGGTACCTTATCTTTTGGGTAGGAACCTACCTACCCTAATATCCTAAGGAAAAGTAGGACCATGACCTGCTCTCTTCCATTGCGTTGTTGTAGTTCATATGCGTGCCTGTGTAGGTATATACATAGTAGTTTTCGTAGTAGTAAAGATCTCGAGTAAACTAGGAAAGTAAGTTTGACCCGTTCAACAAATTCAGAAATCGGTACAAATATAGAATGCAATGGATTAAGCGCTAATAAAGTGAATATGCAGTTAAAAAGCTCCACAGCTGTTATTAATCTGCAATCGAAAAGCACAATGATGTACCTACAACAAATATGATCAAATTCACTAAGGAAAAACGCAACATGTTTTCGACCATAATTGTCTCAATCCCAATTGATGTTTGCGAGTGAAGTGAATAGTTAGTGGTTTGGATGCCTTCAAGTTCGCTTCTCACAAATCAATAAAGAAAATCCTAAGAGCTCGCATCTCAAAAATTGAAAAAATAACCCTAAATCAATCCTTTTAGTGAAATGTAGACAAGGTACCAACACAACTTAGTTGGACAAATAGTGATCCGAAATGTGTATAGTTTGGTACTCTGGGTACTCGCAAGCTCATATCTTAAACTTACAAACATCCAACCGTACAACAAAATCCAATTTATAGATATGTGTTACGCTCCAGGAAAATAACTCTCACAGTCGAAGAGGTTTGGTCACCCTGGTCTCATAGCTCTGGTCGTTAGAGCGTTGCAACTCCGGGAAATTTATAATAATTTCTCGTAGTTGTGACGACGCGAGTTCGAACTCCTGTCGAGGTAACAAATATTTTTAGCCCGTTACATATGTAAACTATCAATAGTAGGAACGTCGTAAAAATGTTATTTTGGTATGTACTCTCGAGATAATGTAGAGCCGCATTTGCTAGCCGACAAAAATCACTCCTGTCATTGTGCAGTAGGTAAACGGAACAGCAGATAGGTAGCTTACCAATACTCGAGTACGTGACCGAATCGAACGAAATTTTAACTTAGGTATTGCAATTTGCAACAAATTGTAGAAACTGAAACTACACGGATGAACTACCAACGTTTTTTTCCCCCCCCAGCAAATCTACGTTAAAAAAAAAAACAACCAAACAAACAACAATGCAACAAGCCTGGTCCTCGACTTTGTGTTATCTAATACTAATGTTATCTAATACTACGAAAGTATTGGATACAAGAATACCTAGATACTTATTGAATAGGGCAATTCCGAAAGTAAATAATCTTTCATTTCAAAAATGTGTGTGGAAAAGTTGATAGTTTCAACATAAACGCGAAAACGGGGGAAAAATCGGTTCATGTGCCGAATCTTTCATGTTCCCTACGTTCTTCCGCCCCCCAGGTTTTTATATAAACTTGTTACTCTGAACGGCGAAAGAACCATTGATAGTAATTTTCTTCTAATTTGTTGATCTGATCAACCCTACTTTCCCTATATAATTTTGATTCAAAGTTGATAAAAAAAAAAAAAAATTACTCCTGTCAGTACTCACAATACTTGGTAGGTACCTACCTAAACCTATACATCGAGCACATGATGAACCATGAGACTTCGAACGTTTCATCACCTCTTATATTTTCTTGAATATCAAACTCTTGCCCCACTCATAAATTTCAAAAATTTTCTCGAGATCCATAACTTCTATGAAAGCCACTATTCCCTATACACACTATACGAAAACCCTTTTGGAAGGATGAACTGATGGATTCTCCACTAAGCAAATGCTCAAGGTAGATCTCGTCCTGCCTTGGTTTTTCTGCTCATTTGAGGGGAAAAAACGTAAGCATTTGCTTTGTTTTCTGTTTATGAATCTCACTTAGGAAATGCTTAAGCGAATGCTCAAGCAATCGCTTAAGCAATTACTTAGTCACTGACTATGAATAGGTTAAGTTGCCACCAGCTACTCAGAGCGTCACTTAAGCATTTCCTTTCAACTAAGTAAGTACAATGAATTCCGCCCTAAATCCTCTTCCCTTACACTCGTGCAAAAACTGCTTTGTTTGGAACGATGTTTCTTGGTGAAAATAAAACCAGTAGCGAAAAATGGGATGATTTGAAAAAATCGTTCATTCTCGGACTGCATTTTCTTAGAGATGTTTCACTGCGATAGCTCAGAAAAGGACTGCTATCACGTTGGGATTACAAGAGATTTGTTCTCTCAGCATGGCACGTGGTTATTAGCTGTGGTAATAAACCAAGACATTTATAGGGTTTGTCTCACTCAGAGAATACTTTTACCAACGGAGGAAATATAGAAATGGACTGTAAATCGAAAATTTGATCAAGGTTAGTAGTATACCCATGTTAACTTCAGAACTTGACACAGGCTGAGAAGTTCTTCAATAGAATGGGGGTTCACCAGTCTTGCTCTAACCAAAAAGGAGAGATTTCCAGATCAACACAATTTTCTTATGTCCCTTTTTCAGTCTTATCTACTTGCGTACTATGCTATAAGAGTATTTGTAATTGAGATTCATGCACTACATCTTTAAACAGAAACAAATGATCCTTTGATCGCAACAAGACACCATGTACTTGCATCTTTTGACCACCAATGGCAGAAAAAGAGGAACAGGGAGGGTCGCCTCCTGCTTTGAAGCTGGATACATGGAGTTAAGTGTCAATCATCCTTAATTTTTCACACAAGCAGAGAGAAATAGCTCAAAATTAACTTCCCATCAAGCTAATTTTCTATAATCATTTCTTATCCATAATTCGCACAAGTACCGCTGGTACTAGGTACAGAGATCGATTTGTGCAAAGTCCATGTACCTACCTATGCGGTCCGTTCCTTTTCATCATGCATTCCAACCTATCTATATATGTCACTTTTCTCTACAGTATCTAATCAAGAAAAGAAAGTCGGAATTCTGAGAATCGCTCAAGATTGGTGACGATCAAATAATAACTCAACTACTTCTCACCAGCAATAACAAAAAAATGCTGTGAAACAAAGCAATTTATTTTTGTGTCCTGAGAACTCAAGTTTGTATCTACCGATCTACCTACTGAAATGTTACTCGGTTAGGGTCCACAACAAACACAACTTCATTTTTTATGTATGACTCTCAATACAGTTCGCTAAGCGAACTCAAATTACATTGAGCTTGACTGAGAATCATCATCATTCACTCCAGAACTATAATTAGAAAGAAGTAATGAGTAGCTGAGCGAATGCTTACCAGCAGGTACACTTCAAATCATTTTCAAGAAACTGTCATTTACACCTTAATACGTTCATAGCATTTCTTCAGTCTGAATGAATGTGTTAACCTTAGTTTTAGAATCATGTCAAAACACAACGACTGTTTGTTTACAGAGAGACCGTCACCGGCAAATGAGGGTAAACAAACGGAGAGGTTTTTTCCTACACCATGGAGAGAATAATATCCATGCTCATCCAAGTCCATGGTGGAAGTAACAAGGGCAAGCTCCCTTCACCCCCCCTTCCATGTTACCATTCATGGTAGGGGAAGTTTCGAATGAATGTCCGTGAAGAGGGATGCTGTTGGAACTCTCCAGTCTCCTACCATGAATTCAATTTTCCCCTTATACAAGGAACAAAATTTCCGCTTTTTTAACATCACCAAGACGCACAGATACGTTTTCAGAACCGATATAGGGCATACCCAATTAAAAACACAGGGGGAAAAAATCTGCAGCATGGAAATAACAATTTTTGTTTTTTTTTCTATTTTTTTTTTTTTTTGAAATGTAAGTACCATATGTATACAGAAATTATCACTTTTATGGTAGAAAAATTGTTCCAAATAAAATTTTGCAATAAGAAATCTTGGAATCTTGAACATTTTAAATTGATTTTTAGCAAATTTTAATAAATTCAGGTGATTTTTTTTTTTCAACAAAGTTTTGAAAAACTAGTTCTCAGTTGACATAAGTACCTACTTTTTCTAAATACCTACCTAATAGTCAACAATGATTTCCGAAATAGCCATTTTTAATAATTTTGTTCAGCCTTGTTTACGTGTCACTATTTTTAGCAAATTGTTAGCACTATATTTGACATTGGATTAATTAACTAATTAACTGTAACAACTCAAAAATTGCGGCCCGATAAAACATCATTCCCTTTGAAATGATCTTTTTTTTTTTTTTTTTTGAACGAAGGAACAGATATGTTTTATGTCAAGCTGAGAGTTATTAATCTCTGGAATGACGCATTTGAGTTTAAATGCAAATCAGAGGGTGGAAAAATGTAAAATTTCAAAAAGGTGTCAATACACGAATTTTTAATGTTGAAGACTTATTAATTGTTCAAAGACACTCTCCCATATCAATTTTAACATGATGTATCATTAATAGCTACTGCCCATGCGCCAATGCAAAAATCCTAGTAACGACCTTAATTTCCTCAGTTTTCATCCGATTTTGTTGAAATTGTCAGGCGATGTGCGGGTTAGGTTGTAGATGGTCCCCTATCAGTTGCATTGTTGCCAAATCAATACTTCACTCTGCGCATGCGCAAAAGTAATTTTTCATTATGTTCTATTTTTGACACCCTAGTCGTTTGATTTCTCTTAAATTTGGATGATAGTTGGGAGAAGACGATTATATTACCCCATATCAATTTCAACACGATTGTATCATTACGTAGCTAGGTAATGTGCAAGGGGCCAATGTGAAATCCTTGTAACGACCTCAACTTCCACAGATTTCATTTGATTTTGATGAAATTTCCAGTGAATACGCGGGTTAGGTCACAAATGGTCCCGTATCTATTTCATAGTTCTACTTATCAGTTCATTCTGCGAATGTGTGAACGTGAATTACATTGAGTAGGTATACCTAATTTTGTTTGTTTCTTAATAGACCAATTATAACGTTTCACACTACCTTGGTTTCTCTATTCCGCTATGGAATTTTTCGAAATCATTTAAAACTTCTGAAACTTAAACGTAAACGAAAGCTATGTGCCACGGCCGACTTGCCATTGTACTTGTTAGGTCCCGGTAAAAGCGTGTTCTACGCTAAAAGTTAGAGGGGAGAGGGTGACTTTCGGGACACCATATATATTTATTTCACTTTCAAGATTTTTTTCGTGTTTTTGACCTTATGTTACTAAAATGGTCACAAGTCCCTTGATTTGATGAGTAAATTGAAATTTGATTACACCTTCGAAAAGAGCGTTAAACTTCCTATCTCCCAGATGCCAAAACAATAATTTTTGAGCAGCTCCAATAGCTGAAAAATTAGGTCAGAGTCATAATTTTGAGAAGTTGACAAAATTTCACTGTTTTGAACCGCTTATTGACTTTTTTATGAGGTGCTTTTGAATCCCCATCTTCAGGAAAACTACCTTAGTATTTCAGCTTGTTTGTATGTTGAAAAACATGGTATTCTCTATGAAATCGACGGTTTTTTTTTTGAAAAACGACCCTCGAGTTTGGGGTCGGTTTCTACGTATTTTTACACTGAATCGACTGGTTCTACCACTAACGAATGGACTAACCAGTTTTACCTTTCAAAACACATAAAATTGAGCATAACAAATAAACTAAACATTCGTGGGTTAAAGCGTAAAACTCTGTTATAACGGAGTTGAGGAGATCTGTAAGTGTTAACATTCAATTCAGCGTGGAAAAAAAAAAAAAAAAAAAAGTAGAAACCGGCCCCAGACTCAAAATTTGTTTAGAGGATCATTTTTCACAAAAAACGTTGATTTAATAGAAAATACCATGTTTTTCAACATACAAACATACATACATTTCTCCTCTAATAAGCGAAGTCAAATTAAAATTTAATACACCGTTGGAAAGCTGAAATTCTAAGGTAGATTTTCTGAAGATGGGGATTCAAAAGCAATATAGTAAAAAAGTCATTAAGTGGATTCAAAACAGTGAAATTTTGGTAACTTATGAAAATTATGACTTTGACCTAATTTTTCAGCCATTGGAGGTGCTAAAAATTCTGTTTTGGCATCAGGGAGATAGGCAATTTAACGCTCTTTAAAAAGGTGTAATCAAATTTCAATTTACTAATCAAATTAAAGGAATTTTGCCCATTTTAGTAAAAGAAGGTAAAAAACACGGAAAAAATGTTAAAAGTGAAATTACTCGGAAACTGAGCCTCTAAAAAAAGTCTAAGAAGCACTTTTTATTACAAATTAGTTGCACTCGTAGAATCGATCCCTGAACTTCGTGTCTGATACACCCTGTATACATATACAGGATGCCCACACAAATTATGGGACAAACTCAAGGAATTGATTTTAGAGCCTCAGAAGAAGCCCATTTCTGATCGAACGTTACTCAGAGATTTCTATTTAAACGCTTTGTTTTCAAGTTATTCAATGTTCAAGATATTTTTCGTGTTTTGTACCTTATGACATTTGAACGGCCATAACTCCCCCTAGAATCACAGTAAACTCAAAACAAAGAACACATTTGGAAAGACGGTTAAATTTCCTATAACCCTGATATCAAGTACAATTATTTTAGTTAGTTTTAATTGGTTAAAAAAAGGCCAAAGTACAAAATTATAAAAATATTTGAAATCGACGTTTTTTCTCCCGTTTTTCTGCTACCGGTTTGGGAATTTTTCAGCGTGCACACTTAAGAAAAAAACTTCCTTAAACTGTCAGCTTTTGAACGGTATAGTCAATTTTGGTTTATTGTTTTCAATAATAAGCCTAAGTGATCGTATAGCAAAAAAGTTTTATAACCCCCCCTCAAACTTTGTTATTTTACGTTTTAAAGTGCGTAGAATCCAAATTTGCAATGTCCGTCCGCCGTCCGGGCCATAAAAGGCCTTAGAATGGACTTAAAAAATCCGTTCTTTCGCACATAGACTCCACTTGGGGTTTAGTTGGTCCTAACTTCTCGCCAGCTCGATCGCTCCACACCCATGGGTGCTATAGCCAAAAATAGGTGAAAAAGTGTCTATTTCGAGGCATGAATATATGCTTTTTTCTAGGTCATATTTGTGTGTTAATACCAATGCTTTGCCTACGCATATTTAATAACATATTCTCTCGACTTTTCGTACGTATTCAGATAGTGATATTATTAAGGCAATAATTATTTGAATAGATAGGAGCTCAAATCGAGAAAAAAACATGCGTATATAATTATAGAAGTATAGGTTGTGGCAACTCGAAATAGGACACGCCGAGGAGTTTGGACGGGCCTTATTACGTACGCAAGCCAACTAAAACTACGATCATACACAATTGAAAAAATAATAAACCTTTGTGAAATAATTTGCAGCGTTTTTCTTTTACTTTGCTGATTGGGGGAGACAACATGGCTTTTTCATCGAAAACGATGGTTTTAGTGAAAAATGACCCTCTATGGAAATGCGAGTTTGGGACCCGGTTTCTACGTATTTGTTCACGCTGAATCGAATGGTAACACTTCCAAATCTCCCCCAACACCGTTAAAACCGAGTTTTACACTTTAACTCACGAATTTTCAGTTTATTTTTTAAGGTCAATGTCATGTGTTTTCAAGGGTAAAACTCGGTTATAACGGAGTTGGGGAGATTCGCAAGTGTTACCCATTCGATTCAGCCGTGAAAAAATGCTTAGAAACCGGCCCGCAATTTCATAGAGGGTCATTTTTCACTAAAACCCTCGATTTCGTAGAAAAAAAAACAGGCTTTTCAACATAAGAACATACTTTTCTCCCCCAATTAGCAAAGTAAAAGAAAAATTGACTATACCGTTCAAAAGCTGACAGTTTGAGGAAGTTTTCTACGAAGAATGCACGCTTGAAAATCCCCAAACTTATTGCAGAAAAACGTGAGAAAAAAAGTCGATTTAAAATGTTTTTCTTTATAATTTTGTACTTTGGCCTTTTTTTAACCAATTAAAACTAACTAAAATAACTTTACTTGATATCAGGGTTATAGGAAATCTAACCGTCTTTCCAAAGGTGTTCTTAGTTTTGAGTGATTCTAGGGGGGGTTATGGTCGTTTTAATGTCATAAGGTACAAAACACGAAAAATATCTTAAAAATTGAATAACTTGAAAACAAAGCATTTAAAAAGAAATCTCTATGAGTAACTTTCGATCAGAAATGAGCTCTAAAATCGATTCATTGAGTTTCTCCCATAATTTCTGTAGACACCCTGTATATAAACGACTAAATATGCGTTCGATTGCTTCTTAAATGAATCACAAAGTAACCATAGAAGCCGTTATACATATGCAAGAAACCAGGACATCGTGAATATTCCTCCAATTCTGCGATCAAGAGTTTTAGATCGAAATATCAGATTTTTTCTTCTCTCCCTATTTCTTTGTCAAATTTCTTCTAAAAGATTATGTACCTATATATTTATAGTTCAGTAAAACAACACCTATACGACATTTTTTCACACACACACAAATCCTTTAACTTAAAACAAATCCCTGGGCCGCATCCCGACTAATTCCAACAAAACAACGGTTTACTTATAGAAATGTTGAAAATAACTGTGGAGAGAAGCCACTACAATGAGTTGTTGTTAACAGTCGACTGTTGTCAAGAGGATGAAAATGTTTCCTATGGAGTGGAGTAAATGATGCTACTGCTTTACGTTAAGAATATTGTAACCGGCTTATTAAAATTGTTTATAGCCCAATCCACTTAGTTTAGGAATGTAGCCAGGTAGGTAAGGAGGGGGAAATTTGTAGCTTGAGATGTGAACATTTATCACATAAATCAAGCGCGTTCCAACGAGTGGCGAACGATTTCTGTGCGATAAAAACTGCGGAAGTTCCATTCCCCTAGCAACGGCTCGGTTGTACGTGAAAAACACTGAAATTGTGACACCAATTTTGCGTCACGGAAATTTTTGGTTGACCCCCCAGAGCAAAGACATATCCATGTCAAATTACGAGTAATGAACTGTACATATATGTTATTCACCTGACTGTATATATAATACACAAATAATAGCAAACACTGAAATTAACGCCACAAAAATACTTTTTTATTTTGGCTTCGGTCTTTTTCAAAATCTATGAAAGAAGAGAAAATGTTTTTGAAGGATTGTGTACTATGTCAAATAAACTCGAGTTACAATGAGGCGTTGTACGTTGCGTGGTCATCTTCTAATATTAAGTCCTGTAGGATCATTTGCACCTAATACGTTGCAATGAGCTTTTTCTGATTGATGCACCATTCACACACACACACACACACACACACACACACACACACACACACACACACACACACGCGCGCGCATATAGGGTGGCACCCAAATGGAAATTTCAAATTACCCTGACTTTTCCCTGACCGAACTTCAGAGTTCCCTGACAAAAAATAACAGTCAAATTTTTATTCTCGTCATTTTAAAGTAGGTATGACGCGCCACCTTAAGTGCTTCTAAAACAAGAATCGTATAATTTAAGAGGGTGAAAATAATACTCCAGCATTCCGGTGGCAATAATGAAGGTGAAGCATGGCAAAAAATATACATTTCTTTTCAAAGTAATTGCATTTGTGAAAGAATGTATTACCAATTTTCAAAAATTCGCAGTTAGACGAAAGGAATGATTTTGAGTAACTACTTACTAAAAACCTGCTTATCTGTTTCTTCTAAAAATGCAGTGGAAGCTACATAGGATTAAATTAGAAACGAAACATTAACTAAAATAGTTGAAGGAGTCGAATAAAATAGAATAATTTTTATAGTGCCGTAAATTATAATTTCTGACCAAGAAATGTTATGAAACATAAATGGGTCGTTCTCAAACTAGGGGCAACTATTGAGTCCCACAGGCCTTGCTCACGTACAGTAACTTTTTCCCAGAAAAATTTTTTTTCCAGGGATTCCTTGCAGGCCAGTGTGTTGGAAAAAAGTAATTCAAGTGCCATACCTGCACATCTATACAAATATTTCTGCGCATAAAAGGCCAAAAATGCAATTACCGTGGGTGTCCCAAATTAATTTTTTGTTCTACAATGTTACTTTTACCCACAATATTGATTTATGTGTGGCAAAAAGGTCTTCGTTTTCCAAAGTTGGGTTGTAGAGCATCACGAAATTGATTGAAAGAATGTGCTAATCAACTTTTCGATCCCTTCAATATATCGCCAAAAAGTGTCCCAATGTTTTGGGATATTACCATGGTTGGAACTGAAAACTCCAATTCTGACCCCAACCAACCGAAATTTGGGTTTGAATCTCATTCTGTTGGGAAGTTTGGGATCTGTTAGGGTGGGGATAGGACCCTTTCCCCTCACCCAACGCTGTTGCTGGTAGACCGCCACGTCGAAAGGAGTGCAGTCAGGAGCGTACCTTTTCATTTGCTATTACCATGTGTGTCAAATTGATGACTAGGGGACATTTTTAGCATATTTTTTTTCCTCCATCCTCTTCCTTTCGTTCTCCTTTTTCAAAATACGTCCAAGTTTTTGTTACCGAAGTTATTTATTGGGTTGGAACAACGATTTTCAATTACCATGTCTGAAATTGAGCTATTACCATGGGTTTATTAAAATCCACGGTAATTGCATTAGCTACATGGTAATATAATTCCACTGCATTTTCAAACTTTTCGGCAATAATTATACCTTTCAGTGTTTTTATCCACACCATCTAGTGCATATGTATGAGGGGAAAATGTAAAACAAAACATTTTGCATGACCATCAACTTGGGGAAGCATTTTAATACTAATTCGCCATCAGATGGGAGGGTTCTTTCCACATGTGGCAATTTGCTTGTTGGTAGTTTTCTATTGACTAAACCGCAAATAAAAAATAAATTCGACATTGTTTCCACTGGAAAAACATGGCTTGTGGTAAAAGGAAGTCAGGCATTTGACGTGAAGAGGTACTAGGTAGAGGAAAGAACATTCAAGGTACCAGCAACGGAAAAAGGATATAAAGCTTTTATGTGACTTGAATGAAAGGGATAGGAGGGCCAAAAGAAGGAAACTGAGGAAAAATGGTTTGGCAACAATGAAACTGATGTGGGACCATCCACAACCTAACCCGCACCGCGCATTGCCAGACAATTTCATCAAAATAAGATTATGAAAACTGTGGAAATTAGGGTAGTTACAAGGATTTTGCATTGGCGCATGCGCAGTAGCTATTAATGGTACAGTCATGGTGAAATTTATATGGGATGATCAAATCGTCATCCCCTAACTATCATCCAAGTTTGAGCGAGATCAAACGACTAGGGCGAGAGAAAATTGTGCTTGGTTGATGTTACGTTTGCGCATGAGCAGAGTGAAGTCAAGAATGGTGAAACTGATAGGGGGACCACCTATACTACATACACCCTGTCTACGCCCACATAATCCCTTAAAATTTCATCCAAATTGGATGAAAACTGGAAAATAAGGTTGTTACAGATGGGCCAATATTTCTGTGCGCGCGACCAGAACTGGTCGGGTCTAGGCGAGGGGGTTGTCGGGGGTACTTTTGTGAAAACATCCGCGCGAATGTTTTTAGTGCGGGTAATAGCGAAACGTCCACGCGCACAGAAATACAATGCGGAGAACAACAGGCTATGTTTTTAGTGCGGCTAATAGCGAAACGTCCACGCGCACAGAAATATTGGCCCATCTGTACAAGGATTTGCGGACACAAGATAGACACGGAACCAAAGTTATTCAGAATGGTCTATAACGTAAAATGCAAGTGGAAATTTTGGTTTTCGAGACCAACAATTTTTTTTCTCCTGAAAGTGAAACAACAATGCTTCCGCCACCTTTAGGTAGACTCGGAATTTTTCTTTTTTTTCGAATTTTCAAGTCACGTTGGTTCTTTAAGTACCAACCTTTTTTTTACTAGGTACTGAATGTTAGGAGTATTAGTTTACCTACTATTGCTTCTTAATTTTATATATATTTACTATAATAGTTTATTACTTTTATTTAGTGTTATTTGAATATGTTTTCAAATAATGATTAAATTAATGAGAAATATCTTTAAAAATCCCCTTGTTGTTTGCCTTTCAAGCTTTATTCTACGAGTATAATTTTCGTTCTACTCTCAGGTTTCCCAGTCAATATTTTTGGTTCAGAGTCTCCCTGGGTGATGTCATAAATGTTCTTACCTACTTCTTTTAAATCTAGTACATAATTACACAATTTAAGCATAGCTAGACAGATATAATTTAGTTTCGGTGTTGGGTTCCTGTCCAACGATGGTGGAATTACTAGTTAGATTTACTTTAAAGGAAATTTTTCCGTAGTCACCATCTTTTTCCATTGACACATGTCGTTAAATTTTGTGAATTTATAATTTCAATTCCAGCCTTCATAAAAGTACGTTAATACCTACTTACTTTGTTAAACTTGCCTACCTTATTTACATAGTTAGCTATTAAACAGCACGTACCTAGGTACCGTTCTACATTGTAAAAATAGTTTTTGTTGACTAGGTAAGCTTATTCATTCGAAAAAGTTATTTATATAGGTATCTATATACCTTCCTATATATACTGAACTTACCATCTCATTAACACTTTGCAACATTTTGTCTGATTTGCCTGGTATAGTGCAACGCCACTTGGGCGCTCTTTAGTCAATTACTTTTTTAATTTTGTTGGTTTGTTGTTCAGGTTTTGCTAATATGAACCCCTATGTGATCCTACGCCAAAAGACTAAGGTTACAAATAAAAACTAGAAGACTAATTAGGTGTAATTGACTATTTTACGAATGTTACCTACATATATACGATCTTGTGTTCAAGTTTGGATCATTTTTATTTTATTTAAATTAGAGTTTAAATTAAAAGTTGCTGGATTGAAACCGTTTAAATTAAAAAATTGCTGGATTGAAACCGTTTTTACGCTATTACCTACCTCCTAGTATAATTATCTGTTGTTGAAAACACTGATGAAATTACCATGGCAACTACAGCTATTACCGTGGACACCGAATTTGAAATTTTCCAAAAACTAGGCTTAAATTTGAGAGCTGATCTGGGTAGTATGTATTTTTGCAATCAGTGTTGACCAAGGAACCACCCTGAATTTTTTCAAATTTGTATGAAGACTTTTATTTTTTGAAATTTCTGTGTCCGAAAGTTGCCCCTAGTTTGAGAACGACCCAAATAAGTACTTCTTAGAGTTGAATGGCAAACAAAAGAATGAATTAAATTGTCTTTGCGTAGAATGTAAAGGTACTAGTGCATTATAGGGCCGGAAGATTCGATTATTGAGAAAATCGAAATATGCTATCGATCGATGTGTATCGATTAGTAGGTACACATTCGATATTCCGCCGTTTTATAATTTCTATTGTTTCTAGGGTTTCTTCAATTCTACTGTAGGGTTAGGTAGGGATTGACTACTTGATGTTATGTATTTTTGAGATGCGAGCTTGCGAGCATCCAGACCACCATTCATTCTGATCTACATATCCACTAATCTGCATTTTTACTGAGGGATTGACTACTTGATGTTATGTATTTTTGAGATGCGAGCATCCAGACCACCAAACTATACACTTCATTCTGATCTACATTTCCAACTAATCTGCATTTTTGTGGTTGCGTAAACCAACGCATTTTGTGGTTGCTCGTGCACAACACTACGGTTGGTATGACGCGGACTTTTTGCAAAAACTGAGCTGCAGTGGATTCACTATTGACATCGCGCACGAGAGATTTGAAAGATATAAAATCCACGATTCGACGAGAAAACAACACTTAACACGACAACTAGAAAAACGACTGTCCGTAAAGCAAATATGGCCGGCGTCCGGGAAAAGGACGAAACCTCGAACGGAGCACAAATGATACATAATCGCATACTTCTTTCGATTATCTCAATAATCGAACCTTCCGGCCCTATAATGCACTAGTACTAATGTAAAAACTAAATGCCTGTGCTTGGGCTCGAACCTGAGGCCGGCGGAGCTCTCTTCGCCTTTTCTGGGTGACAGGGTTGAAGAGGTGGTAGCGCGGTGGTAGGTGAAGAAGAGCGGCGGGTGTAGGAGCCGCGGGGACTCCCGAGTGTCAGCGAACCGATTATTCCTGTTCCCGACTTATTTCCCTTCTTGGCGGGGGGGATATGGGATAGATAACTCTTCCCAGCTTATTTCCCTGTGTGGCGGGGTGTAGGATTACCAAACACAGGTAGCCTTAAGAAATGGAAATTCCGCGCGCTCGCACAAAATCGAAAGGAAAAAATAGATATACGTCGGGGAGGAACTAGAGTCGGCGGAATGCTTTTCAATAGGCCAGACGGTTTGCGAATCGTTGGTGTCTTATCACTGGACTTTGCCGAGGATCCCCACTCACAATCCACTCAAACGTAACGTAAACACCACTTATCACACGCATACAATGATTTCTTAACTAAACGACGGAACATATAATACAGCCTTTGCCAGGTGTTGGCCCAAACATTACCTTTAGTACCAACCTAGGTTAACCTAAAACCTTTAAAACACAGTTCAAAGCACCAAATGGCCAATTCGAGCGGCGCACAGTGGGACGAAATGCGATTCTGGCTGGACAAAAATATTTTATTGGCTATTCTTACAGGAAATTTCACGCTGATTCCGAATATACCATATGTTCCTATACCTAAAATAGCTCTTTAATGGATATTTCTTTAAAAAAACCTCGAAAAAACACGTTTTTAGCGAATTTTTGAAGAAAATTAAGCTATTGCTCTCGCCTCAAAATTTGTAGAATGTGAATTTTTGAAAAATTTTTATGCAGAAATCCGATTTAGGGTATTCTGAATCATATTCTGAAGTTTAACGCATTTTTTTATGTATGTATGTATGTATGTATGTATGTATGTATATATGTATGTATGTATATATGTATATATGTATGTATGTATGTATGTATATATGTGTCATTCCAGACGATAACTGTCCGTAGAATTGTGCTAGAAACTTCAAACAAATTTTAAAATGTTAAGGACACAAAACGAAAGTTCAAGTTGGTTGGCCAGCATGATCGGATTACATCTTCGGGTTGAAATTTTCAAAAATGTAGTCAAAATTTTCAAAATAGCCTGTTTTTTGCGATTTGTTGTGCGAAATAATTTTTTCAGCATACTAACATGTGGTATATTCGGAATCAGCGTAAAATTTCCTATAAGAATATGTATCAAGTTTTCAAAAATTTCAAAGTTGAAAAATCAGTCAAAAATCGAAATAATGCCGTTCGCTAGTTGTAAAAATCGGTAATATTTGCATGAAACATTGTCCAAATTCAGATTGAACTACTCTTATGGAAGTATACCTGTATAACCAATCCTAGAACCATGCTGTTTAAGGCTAGAACCATGCTGTAGATAGAATTTGATTCCATGTTTGTCTATCAAAATCATAAACTAAAATTTCTCTACACGATCAATAGCAACTAAAATGTCGAAGATTTCTTCAAAAATTCGCTCATGGGGTCATGCTGCATGACCGGACTTCTTTTTTTTTTAAATATTTTCCCATTTTTCATCCTTAAGATGTACTGGAAACGTTTTTTGCTCAATAGAAAAGTTATAGAGAATTAAATTCTGCGTCGATTCGTCACCAAGGAAAGTAAAACTTTTGGTAAAATAAGGAAGTTATCGAATTTCAAAGTTTTCCAAGACCGGAAAATACCATTTATTGCCGTATTAGAGGTGAAACTTGATATTCAATCGACTTTCACAAAGAAGAAAAGTTGTAAACCATCAAATTCTGCAGCGATTGACTACCAATTTTTTCGACAAACACCAATAATTAAGAGAGTTATGATGTTTCAAAGTTTTTGAAAACTCCTATTTTCCACTTTTTCACTACGCAGATTCCCAGGAACCTATCATCACCTCACAATTCCTTCATATATGCATTCAACAACTGTTATGGTACACCGTGAAACCAATTCCAGCTGCAAATATTTGCAAGTAATCACGATACCCTCGTCAACGTTGTGAAAGTGTGCCAAAACTGGTCTAATTGCTTCAAAGTCATAGGAACCCTACCGTAAATTTATTGCATCTTGAAAGTGAAATCAATTTCGAGAGCAAGGAATACCTATCACTGTGAAGTCTGGCCTAGCCCAACACTTAACGTACGATAAACAGATTTTTGGGTGGAAAAACCTTGTGTCGTATCTCCTGGACATCTTCCGTCCGCTGCGGCCGGCGCCGGCGGGTGTAGGAGCCGCGGGGAGGGGTCCAAGCGGCGAGGACTCCCGAGTGTCGGCGAACCGATTATTCCTGTTACCGACTTATTTCCCTTCTTGGCGGGGGGATATGGGATAGATAACTCTTCCCAGCTTATTTCCCTGTGTGGACGGGGTATAGGATTACGAAACACAGGTAGCCTTAAGAAATGGAAATTCCGCGCGCTCGCACAAAATCTAAAGGAAAAAATAGATATACGTCGGGGAGGAACTAGAGTCGGCGAAATGCTTTTCAATACTGAAGACGTAAGCCAGACGGTTTGCATCGTTGGTGTCTTATCGCTGGACTTTGCCGACTTATCACCCACTTATCACACGCATACAATGATTTCTTAACTAAACGACGGAACATATAATACAGCCTTTGCCAGGTGTTTGGCCCAAACATTACCTTTAGTACCAACCTAGGTAACCAAAAACCTTTTCTTAGCACTGAGGGTAATTCCAAATTTTTGCCCAACAGCAAAAAATGTCAAGCTTATTTTCACCTACAACTAAATAGTTAAACTATACCTTAATTAAACTATACCTAAATTCGGCTAAAAATCGTTAACTTCACATTTTTTTGCGGAATATTACTCAAATAAAATTCATTAACTATACATAAATTAGAACATTAAAAAATGTATGCACAAAATCGAACTGAAAAATGTCCTAGAATTTCATTATAATGTGCTAAAAAATCAATAAAAACTTTAGAAAAAGCTAGAAATCCAAAATCATTTTTTGAATAGCAGACCATTATTTAGAACGCTGCATGACTTTTTAATCAATATTTTACGGTCTCTCACTTTGTAATCTGAAGCGATATGTTGAAGATCAAATTTTATTAATTTAAAATGAAGGGGAAAAAAATATATGTATATATATATATATATATATATATATATATATATATATTTAGAAGTGAGATTATTTCTAAATAAAAACAGTTAATTTGTTAATCACTTTTACGAACTGATTTATTAATATACAGAACGTAAGAGAATTTTTAAATTAAGAATGACAAATTATTCCCGAGCATGCCAAACCTCCCAAAAATAAAAGAGCATCGGACCATCCAATTGATTATAATAATGACTGCAGAATTCATCCAAGAGTGTCTTGATTGGTAGGTAGTTGTAATTGTTGATTCTCTTCAATTGATATGGGATGTACGCGACATGGGCAACGTTTTGTATAACCAATTCGAGAATAACTTGAAAACTGAAATTATAATGATAGTCAAATTATATATTCCCGAAACGGCCATACTGACGTTTCACGGTCCCACGTGAAATCCCAAAAGTTCCCCAGGGGTGCTGATTTTAAATATCATACCAACGATAATATGATTTATTGCAAAGTTTAAACATTGTTGGGGTCCTAACAATTTCCTACCGTGGCGTTACCTATGAGGTCTGGTTCCCTAATAAATATATGAAAAAGCTCATGAATTTTGAGCAAGTAAAAAAAAAGTATTGGATATAGAAAGTCATATCTATTTGCGTTTACCCATGAAGCAGAACTTGTTGGATGCCAGCAAACTCACGACATTCTACAGCCAAACAAAATAAAACCTTGCTGTGCGTAATATTAGAAGTATTAGGTGTATGAAAAGCCTAGCTCGGGTTCTAGTTTACAAAGGTTAACATTTTTACATTATAGTTATTGATTTTCAGATACATCACTTTTGAATTATTCAGAACCTCACATTGTGAGAATAGAATGTTTAGAACAGACAAAATTTCAGAACTTTATAAAATAAAATAAATTCAGAAAAAAAAGGGCACGTTGATGGTGCGAAGCCGCCGGCCTAAGATTTAATTAAGAATTTTACCTATATTACCAAATGTCAACAACCAAGACATCTTACGAAGTATCCCGGAAGTATAACGGAAATTTCGTTACGCAAAGAAATAAACGTCACGCAACCTTTAAACAAGGTAGGTGTTGTTATGTGTATACTAGCAATGCTACCATGACGACGACATGAATTCATATTCGTGGAAGAATTGGGCATCGTCGCAATACAGCAAATTCAGTAATTTTGGGTCAATAATTATTTTATGTTTTCTAATTGCTATTTTATTTAAAACAATAAAAAACATTGTAATAACTGAGATATTTTCAATTCTCATAACTCCTCTCATAAGAGAGTCTCTACGAGCGGCCTGCCGCGTTTTTGACATAGATATATGTTTGTCTTTTGGCTGGGGGTCTAGGAATTCTTCGCGACACTTTTTTTTCTCCAGGGGTCAACTAACTTTTCGCGGCACTTTTGTTTCTCCAGGGGTCAACGAACTTTTCGCAACACTATTTTTTCTCCATACAAAATGCAACGCTCCGGCACTTTAAGATTATTATTAACTCGAAAAGTGAAGGCTAGGTAGAAATCAATGAGATAGGTACTACCGCAATGTACTTCTTTCCCAACATCCCAACAGAGTGGAAAGTAATGTCCATTTTTACGTTCCCAACAGAGTGGAGAGTAATGTATATTTTTACTTCCCCAACATCCCAACAGAGTGGAAAGTAATGTTTACAACTTTGACATATCCATGATCTATTGTTAGCGAATTTTTGAAGAAAAATTAAGCTATTGCTCTCGCCTCAAAATTTGTAGAAAGTGAATTTTTGAAAAAATTTTATGCAGAAATCCGTTTCAGGCTATTCTGAATCATATTCTGAAGTTTAACGCATTTTTTAATGTATGTATGGATGTATGTATATATTATAGTTGCCTCGTCTGAAGGGAGCGTTCACACGGCGGTCAACTTAGTGCCAAGGGCAGGCAACTTCGTGCCTGTCAACTTAGTGCCTCGTGTGAAGCCGGCCTTACTCTTTGAACAGTTTTTGTTGTTGTCATTCTTATAACTCACGTATGAAATAATATGTAGTACGATAAAGTACGCTATTGAAGTTTGATTGTTTAGGATTTAGAATATACCTAAAAACACTGTAAATTATTACACAAAGTTTTCATTTTAAGAAATCCCTGACATTTGGTGGTTTTTGCTGAATTCCCTGACTTTTCCCGACGCGAAGAATTCCCTGAGAATTCCGGGTTTTCCCTGATATTTCCAGATGGGGGCCACCCTGATATATAATGAAGAATAAGGGTAGTGACTGGGACCGAGACACATCAGTGTTTACTCATATGTTGTCATGTCAAGCTAATGTTTTGGTTAGAAACTTAATTTTGTGTCTATTCTTCTGTTCTGTTTAAGAAAAATACATCATTCCGCACCAGGAAAATATATTGATAAAAAGGTACTCTCACTGCGTTTAACATTCGGCTGATATCCCCGATATATAAAATCCAAGAGGTGATGGATGGCTATGAGTGAGTACTTAACAGCCAAGAGCTAAATAAGTAATAAAAGTAAATCATGAGATATAAAATAAGACAACTGGATCATGAAAATTACGATACATGGGAATTACAAGCTAATGCATATTTAACTAGAAAAGGATTCTGGAATCATGTATCAGACAAAAAAGTAAAACACCCCCATCACAACCAGAAGAATCACAAGTATGGGAAGAGTATGATCTTAATGCACAGGCTGAACTGATTAATTTGAAACTCCCCAAGGTTTTTTTACTTTTTTTCATAACGACCAAATTCATAATCGAAAAAAATGAAATAAAACAAATAAAAAATATAAAATCACGGAAATTGGCCAAGAACTGCAGTTTGAACAGCTCTTAAAAGGATCGGCTAGAATCCCCCCCATCACGATGGCGAATATAAGATTTAAATGATTCGTTGCACAACCAGACTACAATGAGCGTTACCCTCGTATTTACTTTATATTTTCAAGTAAAAATAGATTCCATTTTAAGAAATTTGATACCACCGGTACTCTCCTGCATTGAGTAGTTTTCTTACTATGATTTTTCTAGATTTGCACTGATGAAGTCACACTGGGTGGGTGGAGGGGGGGGGGGGGGGGTCCGTACAGGCAGGAGGGGTGCTTTGACGTCACCAGTGCTCGAAATTATGAAAAATCATAGAAAGAAAACTAGCCACTGTAAGAGAGAGAGGTTGATGCCTAACTGCTTAGGATGGAATCTTTTTCCATTTAAAAATAGTTAAAATATCCTTTTCGCACCCATGGGTAACGCTCATTGGGATCGAAGAATCACGAAAATCGGTTGACAATTGTAGCTCGGGCACCGAATAAAAGATTCGGCTGTTTACCCCCTCCCACAGACAAATCCTAGATTTCCAATGTCTTTTTCATGGAACCTGGCCCTGGGCCCTATGTATGTGTAATATAATCATCCTAAAATGATAATCTAACTTGGTTCAATTTTTCAATTTTCTACAAATTTCCAAGAATTCAAAACACCGTTTTCTGATATCACGCGAGTGACGTCCTAAAACACTGTTTTTTGTGATTATCGTCCCGGTTTAATGGTAAGTACTAATATCACTTTTTAATATCATGATTAATCGCTTTTGTGCCCAATGGAACCCTTGATAATTTTTCAGTTTTCAACGAAATTTCACAAATTTGAAAAAGGAGAAAAAAATCATGATTATCGCACGAGTGACACTTTAATTTTTTTCTTTTAACGATGTCCAATACATTTTGAGTCAATTTGAGATATATGACCAGTAGCTTTTGTGCAATGTTTTCTTCGTGGGCGTCAATTGACATTTTCCCAATTTTCCATGAACTTTCAACAATTAATTCCAGTTTTCTATTATCACGCGAGTGACGTTCTTTGAAGCAACAAATATTTCATTTTAGCGAATTTTTGAAGAAAATTAAGCTATTGCTCTCGCCTCAAAATTTGTAGAATGTGAATTTTTGAAAAAATTGTATGCAGAAATCCGTTTCAGGCTATTCTGAATCATATTCTGAAGTTTAACGCATTTTTTTATGTATGTATGTATGTATGTATGTATGTATGTGTCATTCAAGACGATAACTGTCCGTAGAATGGTGCTAGAAACTTCAAACAAACTTAAAAATGTTAAGGACACAAAACGAAAGTTCAAGTTCGTTGGCCAACATGATCGGATTACGTCTTCGGGTTGAAATTTTCAAAAAAGTAGTCAAAATTTTCAAAATAGCTTGTTTTTTGCGATTTGTTGTACGAAATAATTTTTTTCAGCATACCAACATGTGGTATATTCGGAATCAGCGTAAAATTTCCTATAAGAATATGTATCAAGTTTTCAAAAATTTCAAAGTTGAAAAATCAGTCAAAAATCGAAATAATGCCGTTCGCTAGTTGTAAAACGCTGCAAATTATTTCACAAAGGTTTATTATTTTTTCAATTTAGTTTGATCGTAAGTAGTTTTAGTTGGCTTGCGTACGTCATAAGGCCCGTCCAGACTCCTCGGCGTGTCGTATTTCGAGTTGCCACAACCTATACTTCTATAATTATATACGCATGTTTATATTTCTCGATTTGAGCTCCTATCTATTCAAATAGTTATTGCCTTAATAATATCATTATCTAAGTACATATGAAAAGTCGAGAAGATATGTTATTAAATATGCGTAGGAAAAGCATTGGTATTAACACACAAATATGACCTAGAAAAAAACATATATTCATGCCTCGAAGGAACGCTGTACCCACCTCATGGTGCCGCGGCGCCGGCGCCTCCTCTCACTTCACCCCCCTCACCACCCACCGTGACCCCCTGCCAAGCGTGCGTCTAACACTTGAAGTCTCGAAAAAGACAATTTTTCGCCCGTTTTTGGCTCATAGCAACTATGCGAGTAAAGCGATCGGGATGGTTAAACGTTAGGACCAACTAGACCCCAAATAGAGTCTATGTGCGAAAGAACGGGTTTTTTAAGTAATTTAGGCCTTTTATGGCCCGGACGGCGGACGGACATTTCAAATTTGGAATCTACGCACCTTGAAACGTAAAGTGACAAAGTTTGAGGGGGGGGGGGGGGGGGGGGGGGGGGGGTAAATCAGTCAAAAATCGAAATAATGCCGTTCGCTAGTTGTAAAAATCGGTAATAATATTTGCATGAAACATTGTCCAAATTCAGATTGAACTACTCTTATGGAAGTATCCCTGTATAACCAATCCTAGAACCATGCTGTTTAAAACGTAGGTAGTAGCTTGGTTGGTGGTGGCTTGTAACAAAATAAAAAAGTAATCAAATTGTCAAACATTTGCTCATGGGGTCATGCTGCATGACTGGACGTTTTCAATTTCAAATTATTTATTGATCTTGATACAGAAGTAGGGTAAAGACCCCTCTGGTTATCTGTACAGATAAGTAACATTAAAAATGGACAGATGGCTCTAAATATACGAAATTACAAATTTTTTTCAAAAATAAGAGAGAGAGAATAAAATTAGGAAGAGAGAAGAAATTAAGGAAAAATTGAGAGAGAAAAGGAAAAACGCATCAGAAGTGAGGTGAAGTAATGAAGAGGTGAAGGATGTTTCGCTAAGTACTGATCCCTGAAGTGATGAAGTACCGCGCCCACAAATCAACCCAAGCACCAAGCAAGCACAGCCCACGGATAGAGACGGGATTTTTCCTCACTAGACTTATTTCAAGAGAATATAATTGGATAATTAAAAGTTATGGAGATTTTTTACAAAATTATTGATTTTATTTCGTGCAAATAAGTAAAAACAATGCAATATATTGAGCAATGGTTTTCCTGATGAATACGAAACCACTGTAAGTTTGGTGCGTACTTTTAAGGACGAGGACTATACTCCTGAAATTCTATAGGCTAGAAAAAAAAGTCCAGTCATGCAGCATGACCCCATGAGCGAATTTTTGAAGAAATCTTCGACCTTTCAGTCGCTATCGATCGTGTAGAGAAATTTTAGTTTATGATTTTGATAGACAAACATGGAATCAAATTCTATCTACAGCATGGTTCTAGCCTTAAACAGCATGGTTCTAGGATTGGTTATACAGGGATACTTCCATAAGAGTAGTTCAATCTGAATTTGGACAATGTTTCATGCAAATATTACCGATTTTTACAACTAGCGAACGGCATTATTTCGATTTTTGACTGATTTTTCAACTTTGAAATTTTTGAAAACTTGATACATATTCTTATAGGAAATCTTACGCTGATTCCGAATATACCACATGTTAGTATGCTGAAAAAATTATTTCGCACAACAAATCGCAAAAAACAGGCTATTTTGAAATTTCCGACTACATTTTTGGAAATTTCAACCCGAAGATGTAATCCGATCATGCTGGCCAACGAACTTGAACTTTCGTTTTGTGTCCTTAACATTTTAAAATTTGTTTGAAGTTTCTAGTACAATTCTACGGACAGTTATCGTCTGGAATGACACGTACATACATTCATACATAAAAAAATGCGTTAAACTTCAGAATATGATTCAGAATAGCCTGAAACGGATTTCTGCATATTTTTTTTCCAAAAATTCACATTCTACAAATTTTGAGGCGAGAGCAATAGCTTAATTTTCTTCAAAAATTCGCTAATAGGGTAGAAAATTATTGAGAAAAGGAGAGAATGAGGATTCCGCTGCTCTTATAGCCCATAAGCATAACGGCCCATCATTTAAATGTTACAAATGTAATCGATATGGACACACATACGGTTCTCTAAATACAAAGATGGTAGTCAATCATATAATCGTGAGAAGACAGAGCAAAAATCTATGGTTGTAACTTGTTTGACAGTAGGAAGCGCCGCAGAAGGGCAATGGTTGTTGGATAGTGGAACCAGCAGCCATTTCACCCCGTTCCACAATTACAGCTGAATAGATGGTTACAGTGGCATCTAATATTGAGTGTACAAGAGCAGGAATAGGAAAAGTCAATTGTTTCGAAAACTGAACATGGCGCAAATACAATAAACTTACATGATGTTTTGCATGTACCTGCAGTACCTGCATTTCGTTTCAGATTATTGTCAATGGCCACATGATTATTGTAATGGATAGGAAAGGGTACAAAATATCGTTAGAAAATAAACAGTGCAAGGTATTTGATCGTAACGATATTGTGTTGGTAGCATCATTAAGAGAGTTAAACATGTATGTCCTGCAAAAATGTATAATATTAGGTCCTGAATTAGCTAATGTAAGTGGGGTTAATTGGCATCAACGTTTTGGACACGTGAACTATGAATCACTGCGTCTTATGTATAATAAATCTATGGTACAAGGACTGGAAAAGGACGTTTTGCCAATGAGAAAGGAATAAGTATTCGCAAGCCATTCCCGGTCAAGAAGAGACCAAGTCGGTCAAAAAGAGACCAAAGAACAACTTGAGTTAGTGCATTCAGATATACAGTCCAAACCACCTACCCAGGACCTATGCCTACGGTGACCATACGTCCCGAATTTAAAGCCTGTGTCCCGGGGTCCCGAATTGGGAAAGAAATGTCCCGATTTTCACCAATAAAGATTTTTTCAAACCAAATCATCATGAAAAGTTATTAGCTTGATTTTAAAATGAATGATTAGTACCGTGGAATTTCTTTACACCGCACACAACATAACTATTATCATAGTCTCAGGAGCAGTCTGGAGTAAAAAGAGTACCCCTGGCCCTAGTGAAAAAATATAACAAGAACTGCTCTGTTAACTTTTATTTTTTGGAAAATTAATGTTTGTTTATTTGACTATAAAAACTTACCTGTTGTTCGTGAAGTTCAGTTTGTTCGTGCAAAAGGTACATATTCTTTCTGTGTATGTAATAAACTTCTTGAAATTATTTTGTCATGTAATTCTTAGTGCCACATTCTTTAATATAATAATACATATTTTTAGTTTGATACGAAGCTCTTAATAAACCAATGTTTGAATGGATGAAATAGGCTTAAAAACAAACTTTTGAAGGGTAAAAAATTCAAACTTTTACGGAGGTGGACCCCCGGACCCTCCTCCCCATGGAGGGTATTCTATACCCCTCAGACCCCCTTGATAGTTCTATCCGTCCCGATTTTGCTTAAGATAAATATGGTCACCGTACCTATGCCAGTACAGTCAAATAGAAAATGTTGTTATTCAAGGTGGGTTCAGATTTATGCGGAAATGCGTAATGCGGCAATGCGTTTGAGGGTTGCAAGTAGTGGAGGGGAGTGCGGAATTGCGGCAGGCCGTTCATAACCATCCGGTTGTGATAACATTGCGTCATCTTGCGTTATTGTGTCTTCTAATACCATTGCATTTCCCAAAGAGACATATTTCCTCCCGAATTTTCTTCAACCTATCACACATTTCATGGACATTACAGCTCCATAAACAATGTTGAATAATAAACTCATAAAAACATCATGAGGGCGTACTGAAGAAATTGCTTATGTATGTACAAACTGCAAAGGCGACGTCGTTTTAAAATGAGACTTTTGGGTAATTATTCGGTCCTTTCATCAACTGCTTATTCCAAGATAACATTATATTTCTACCCGAAAATCTGTGTAGGTTGGCGCATTACAAATCATTTATGCATCATAAGAATCCTCTTCGTTTTGCAAGTGTTATCTCTTCTCAAATACCTACTTATTCGAAAAGCAGAAAATTTTATCATTGCGTTATTATTGTTTGTGTTTTCTATTACCATTACATTCCCCAAACAGACCTGTTTCTCCCGAATTTTCTCCTACCGGTCATTTCACGGACATCAAATCTCCATAACGAAGTTGAATAATTAATTCATAAATCACGAGGGCATACACAAGAGATTTTTATGTACCTACCTACATTAACTGCAAAGGCGACGTCGTTTTGAAATGAGACTGTTGGGTATTTATTCGGTCGTTTCATCAACTAGGTACTTTTCCCAAGATAACATTATGGGTTCGGTATTTCTACCCGAAAAAATGTGGAGGTTGGCGCATTTCAAATCATTTAAGTGAATTGTTGCACCATAAGAAGTAATTACATACTTAACGTAGCTAATTTGTCCATTTCGTAAGGACAAGTTGGCCATCTCCTCTCAAATACCTACTCATTCGACAAGCAGGAAATTGCTAATCTATAATAAAAAAATGTCTCAAAACACAAATGGAATAGGATCATCAGGAAGGTAGGTTGTTGATGAAATCGCAAAATCGGTACCTACACCCAAGTATATTTAACCCAACTCGACCTCATCTGCATAAAACCGTGTTTAATTTGAGTGTTTTATTAACTTATTATTATTATTATTATACGCAAGCTCTTTATCTTCATCAAATACAATCAAAACTTTATCGAAAGAAACCAACGAAGAGAAACAAAGGTTCGCTACCTTCTCATTTTTCTTTATCAAACAAAAGAAAACTGCGCAATGGGCAACTGCGCACATGCGTAAATGCGGCTATCCAGTAAAATATCTAATTTTTCAGATGTGGACAGTCCGTTTCAATAGTGCTTGTCCGGTAAGAATCACCCCACTGCCGCTAGCCAATCAGAAGGCCGAACGCATGACCGGACAGTCGCATTACCGCATGGATGTGAATTGTGAACCCACCTTGAGTCACAGTCAGTTTAGTTTGTAGATGATTTTTCTAGAAAAGCATTTGTCTATTGTAAGGAATCCAAAGATGAAGTACTGGAAAACTTCAAAATGTTCAAGTAGATGGTAGAAAAACAAACCAGTGAACGCTTAATGTTTGCGCAGCGATAATGGCGGGAGCCAATGCTTCTTTACAAATGCTCATAGATAGGTATAGTTTTCAAAAATATTCAGTCACAGAAACAGAAAATTAGGATAATAAGGATTGGAATGATATATCTAAAAATCTACGAGACGCTGGATCCAACATTTCGTGAGAATGGCCCACGTATTCGGATTTTTTCTCCAATGCATGGGTTGCCCCACACCCCCTTGGAGGACTATGGAACGGATACGGAAGCCATTGCCTAGGCCTATTTGACATAGCTTTAGATTGACGCCCTAAAATCCGCTCAACTGAGATATCGGCTCAGATAAATACTCCCGAAGTTTTTTCTTTAAAGTTTAGCAGCCCGGATTCTAGATTTTCTCGGTTTGGACAAATGGAACACAGTTTGTTAGAAGTAGGTACTGGAACTGAGTCAAGCCACAAGTTTCCTAGTATCAGGGTTCCGTTATTCTGTAACTTGTGCCCGAGGTACAGGATTACAGAAATAAAGCATACAGGATCACTGAAATAAAGTATGAGAATAGAATATTAGGCATATTATACGGGCCTTTGAGTGAGGACCTAACCTAATACATTATTGCAAACGCCAGGAAACTACCTAGCTAATGTAGCCCCAATAAACCCAGTCTACCAATCCAACAGATCCAATTCATACGGCATTTTCAATGTTGTGAGAGTACCTATTGAAATCTAATCGTAAATAACAGTATTATTTAAGTATTTATTCAACATACCTTAGTGCTGAACTCAAAAATTGGTACAAGATTGAGCCTCGTGCGTACTGCGTAGGGCGGACGGAGAAAAGTGAGAGAGCGACGCGGCAACCTCAAGCATAAGATGGAGTTTCTGTGCGTACAGCGCCACCAACCACTCTATAGTTGAAGGCAGGAACTGTTAGCCATAATGCTTACATGGAGCTGTTGATCATGGAACCTATGTACGGCAGTTAGGTACACGATGTAGGTCGGCTCACCAGGTTTGAAATATGTCTCTGAATATGAAAAGCTGGGGGAAGAGCGCAGCACCTAAGATTCCTCCATACTGTGCCGAGGCGGTTTCAATTCAGCTAGCTAGAATCCACAGATCAACAGACGGCAAACATTTAATGTTCAAACCTCGAATAATAATAATATGTAATATATTATAAAACCACAAATCAACAGACGAAAAAACATTTAATTTTGAGAACTTGCGTTGTCTATTACCTACTTGAAAATCAGATGCCAACAATTTAGTCTCGAATTATTTTTCCCCATTAACTTGGTAATCCCAACCTATTTACTAAACTTCTTTTCCGTTATTAAATTCTGTTGCTCTTTCACCATTGCTCAAAAATATTCAAATCGTAAACAATATCATGACTTGTGCTGTTTTGCGGGTGCAAGACTATGGAACTGGTGTTACCGTCTCTTCTGAGATGTTGGCCCTCTTCTTCTGCTCTCATGGAATGCCTACCTCAAACAGGCAATAGTGCCCCCCTTCCTCCCTTACATTCATATCTTATTTCATTTTCTTTATTATTAGCTAGCCGCTCCGGCTCGCTTCGCTAGACTCCACGTCCAGCCAAGGGGCAAGCCCCCCGGGCCCCCCATTAAGTTGCTCGCTTCGCTTGGAAGGTGTGGCTGTGTACATGCGATGTATTACAATTGAAACATGTAGGGGATGTTGCTCGCTTCACTCGCAAACGGTAGATCTCTAAGGGTAGGTTTAACGTGTGTAGGTGATGTTGCTCGCTTCGCTCGCAATCAGTAGATCCCTAAGGGTAGATTTAACGTGTGTAGGGGATGTTGCTCGCTTCGCTCACTCGGTACGGCTGTATATGTGTAGGAAAAACCCTGGACCCCCCCATTAAGTTGCTCGCTTCGCTCGCAAGGTGTGGCTGTATACATGCGATGTATTACAATTGAAACATGTAGGGGATTTTGCTCGCTTTGCTTGCAAACGGTAGATCCCTGAAGGTAGGTTTAACCTCTGTAGGGGATGTTGCTCACTTCGCTCGCTTGAGGAAGTGGTACTGCCCACCCAACTTGGCAGACTTTTTTTTCTGTTGGAAATTCTTACAAACAAATTAAATCTTATAGAACTACGTGGAACCACGAAAAGTTTATTAGGGGATGTTGCTCGCTTCGCTCGCAAGGTATTGCTGTATATATATGTGTGGGGAAAAACCCGTATTTATTCTGTTGAAATGTCTCTCGAACGGGAAAGTCCCATCCTTATGTAGGCCTGCTCGCAACATGGTGAGACGGCGGCGGGCTCGATTAACTTCTCATTTTAATCGCATTGCCTCGCTTCCCCTCGCATTTTGACCAACTTCCCGTCACTTTTTTTGATATCCGATTTCGGATTCAAATTCGGCGGACCCAAACCTGTATTTCGCCCGCGAAAACCGTCCCGAAAAACGTATCTTTAAGGGTATATTTTAATCAGAAAAAACCAAGTTTTTCGTCGGACTTTTAGATAAAACGGGTTCCTACTCTTTAATTTTTTTGACGCATTTCGGGATACTTTTTTCGCGATCCGATGGCCCCGTCTTCTTCCTCGTAGAAAAACCTATGAAACTGGTATTTTTCCGGAATTTTCGACGGCCGTTTAGAGGGGTAGAGGAAGCGGGGAAGTGGAAAAAGCGCACATTAAACCGGACTTCGACCCCCCTCCCGCCGTACAGCCCATGGTTCAGGCGAGTTCAGAAAATTTTAAATTCGCTTGTACACCCTATCGGAAAATCCCAAGAAGATCCCCCCACTCGGCCGTTCGGCCGTGCATAGACACGACAAACAAACAGACAGACAGAGTTTCATTCTTATAAATAACTAGCCGCTCCGGCTCGCTACGCTCGCCTCCACGTCCAGCCGGGGGGCAAGCCCCCCGGACCCCCCCATTAAATTGCTCTCTTCGCTCGCAAAGAGTGGCATGTAGGGAATGTTGCTCGCTTCGCTCGCAAAGAGTGGCATGTAGGGAATGTTGCTCGCTTCGCTCGCAAAGTGTGGCATGTAAAGAATGTTGCTCGCTTCGCTCGCAAAGTGTGGCATGTAAGGGATGTTGCTCGCTTCGTTCGCAAACGGCACATCCCTAAGAGTGGGTAGGGGATGTTGCTCGCTTCGCTCGCAAACAAAGGCCCTGGCCCCCCCATTAAGTTGCTCGCTTTGCTCGCAAACGGTAGATCCCTAAGGGCAGGTTTAATTCTGTAGGGGATGTTGCTTGCTTCGCTCGCAAACGGTAGATCTCTAAGGGTAGGTTTAACTTCTGTAGGGGATGCTGCTCGCTTCGCTCCCTTGAGGAAGTTATACTGCCCACCCAAACAAAATACAAACAAAATAAATCTTATAAAACTACGTGGAACCACAAAAAAGTTTATTTGGGGATGTTGCTCGCTTCGCTCGCAAACTCTGGCATGTAGGGAATGTTGCTCGCTTCGCTCGCAAATTGTTGCATGTAGGAAATGTTGCTCACTTCGCTCGCAAGGTATGGCATGTAGGGAATGTTGCTCGCTTCGCTCGCAAGGTATTGCTGCTTAGGTGTTGGGAAAAACCCGTACGAAATTCCGTGGAAATGAGTCAAGTGCGTAGTGAGTCCCCTGTGAGTCATCGAGTCCCTTTCAGGTAAGCAACGTTGTGTAACGGTGGCCCGGGTCGATTAAAAATGTAATTTTAAACGGTTCCCCTCGCTTCCGCTCGCAATTCGACCAACTTCCCGTCACTTTTTTCGATATCCGATTTCGGATTCAGATTCGGCGGACCCAAAGCTGTATATCGCCCGCGAAAACCGTTCCGAAAAACCTACCTTTATGGGGTATATTTTAATCGGAAAAAACGTAGTTTTTTGTCGGACTTTTCGAGAAAACACGGTCCGTACTCTCGCATTTTTTTGACGCATTTCCCGATACTTTTTTCGCGATCCGATCGCGCCGTCGTCTTCCTCGTAGGAAAACCTACGAAACCTGTATTTTTCCGGAATGGTCGACGGCCGTTTAGAGGGGTAGGGGAAGCGGGGAAGTCCAGAAAGCGCATATTAACCGGAACTTCGACCCCCCTCCCGCCCTACGGCCCATGGTTCGGCTGGGATTAGAAAATTTTAAATTCGCTCGTTCCACCTTTCGGAAAATCTCAAGAAGATCCCCCCACTCGTAGATCCGGCCCACTCAGCCGTTTGGCCGTGCATAGACACGACAGACAAACAGACGGAGTTTCATTCTTATAAATAGTATAGATAGAGATAGAAATAGAGATGTAGACATCTTTTCTTATATTTTGTTAGGTAGGTACTTGAGATATTTGTATGCCACCTGTGTTTAGTTAAGTAGGTAGGTCACTTATTTGTGCAATGTTAAGGGGGTCAATCATGACGTATGCTGTTACCTAATTTATGATATAAATAAATATATCAATAAATAAATAGAAATAAAAATCATACAGATTAATTATTTGCTTTATTGCATTAATTTTTGCTTAATCATTTTGGTACTCCGTAATAACTCAATAGTTACTGTCAATGCAGGTGAATACAAACAGGGAATACAAACAAATTGAATTTTGGCGCTAAGAAGCCATTAGCAACTGTAATGTAGTACCTTGATCACTTTTCCATCAAGAAATCTTATCTTTGCTTATTGACTTTGTTACACGTGTACCGGCTGTGGATTCTTAGGTGACGATCCCGAGTAATAAATTAATGTAAGTATCCATCACTATATAAATACATATTTCCGTGAGCCCGGAAAGCCTCATTTGGCTCATATAGTTTGACTGAAATGCAACAGTACAAATACTTTCTAGTTAATTAGAGATGTAGTGACAAAAAAATCCTGATAGTTTCATTGTCTTCTTTCATTTGTTTTTATTTTACAACAATATGATGTAGGTACTTTTTTCAATTGTTGCAGATAACTTCGAACACATTTTCAGGCAAATGTTTCCCATTCCCGAATGGTGGAAATGTGGCTGAAGTACCAAAAAAAAAAAAAAAAGCTTTGGTCTTCAAAAAATTGGTTCAGAAAGATGCGAACTTAAAATTGGTACCCGCTGGTTCCATTGGTCTCACTAGAATGAGATAAAACAAAGAAACAATACCTTCTTCCTAATGTAATTTTATGGTTTGTTTTTCAACTTTCAAGATTGTAATTTATTAATTTTTATTGAAATTAGGTAGTTAAAAATTTAGTCCGTTCCTTGAAAATATAATTATATTTCTATATTTTCTAATATATTCTTAAGTTGCGTTACATCCTCAATAGAAAATTTTCACAATCGCCTATATTTTTGTAGTTTCCCCTTTAAATTAACTATAATTTATGTTTATATGCAACTTGAAACATTTTTAAAAACCTTTTCAGGTGTTTGAAGTTACTTTCAATCTGAAATCTGTTTGTCTAGATTCTAGATTGACGCAAAATCGAAATGGGTTCTACTCATGGGTATCCACAGATCCAGATCCAGAGGTTAGTGATAATGCAACACTCTTTACCCGTTCAGAATTTAAATCATATTGCTCTAATAATGGCATTTTTCAAAAATTGATAGCTCCTGGACACCCTGCAACTAATGGCCTTGCCGAAAGGACAGTCCGCTGTTAAGTTCCAGAAAGTCTTGCCACCCGGGCTCGTAGATTTATTTACGAGCCGCCCACTGGGACAAGCCGGTTGATCTCAAGCAAGCCCGCAGCGGCCGATCATCCGATTTTTTGGCAGACCTACTATATCGAGCGAGCTTCACTCACTGGATAAGTAGTCGACCCCAGGAGGACCCTTCGAATTTATTCGAAAGCGAGTCCCCAAATTTAGTTCTTTTCAGAACTAAATAAACCCTTCCAAATGGAGCGAACACCTAGTTTTTGCCTTTTGGAATGAATAAACGAAGCCAGTGTGGTGAATTAACCACCAACTTTCACCAGCCCTTTTCAGGGCTACCAAATTTAAATTCTCAAGGGAGAATTACACACCAAGTAAAACGTATATAAATCCACTAAAGCCAGTACAGCAGAAACTCCGGTTTCGCGGCCTGCTGATGCTTACCAGCACAGCGACAGACAGCTTCCCGCGAAAAGAATGGACGTAGTTCCAGCATTTTCCGCACTCGCAGCTAACGGGCAAGAGCCAGCCTCCTTTGCAGACTCTCAGCCGTGTATCTCACACACTGGTCTCGCGGCAAACACGAGCCCAACTCTACTTCTTCAAACACAGAAGGATCGAGCATATTTCATGGCACAATCGTACACATCCCCAGCGGATGTAAGCTGCATGGCCAACCAATATCAAACCCCTTCCGAAAGGGCCCCTTGTGAATTAAATTCACGAGCGGAAATACGCCCATCTTTGTCGACTGGGTACACACAAAATAAGAGTCTTTTTCAAGACTCTCGATACCAACTCAAACACGATACAAAAGGTACTTTTCAGTACTTTCAAACTCCGGTTTCGTATGTTCATGAGAACACTCAACCAAAGCCCGGGAACTTATATTCCCGAGTGGGAGAAACTCACAAAGATCAGCGTCGCGAAGACCTATCTAGAGAGACATTACTCCATGGCTCACACACTCCATATCCTACAAAACACAAGGATTGTAGTGGATTTACATACATCTGACTGGGAGTAGGAACTCCTAGAGTAGTATCGCGAACCATGTCATTCAGATGGTCATGCGGATTTGAAACTGGATAGTGTTCAGGTGAAAGGTACGAGAAAGTACCGTTATTATCTCGCATACTATCATATTTCGTCTGATAGGATGTATGTGTGTCGCGAAATAAGGTTGTCTCAGACCGGTCCTCGCAACGCTGGTCTGTGTGAGATTTTTCAATTGGGGAATATTGATATTCAGACTCTAGCCGGATGTTCTCATTATGATATGAGGTAGTATTTTTGGGGTACTGAAAAGTACCTTTGTTTTTGTGCGTATTCTGCACTTGAGGAGTGTGATAAGTGCTCCTGTTGACCACGTACCCGGTGTGTAAAGGTGTAAGGGTTTCTACCTTTGAGTTGAAACCACCGTAGTTCCCCTTTAAGGGGGTCTGGTGTTGGTTGACCGTGTAGCTGACATCCTCTGGAGGTGCGTACGATTGTGTCATACCAAAACCTCGATCTCGCCGTGTTTCAGGGAGATGAGTGAAGCCCTGATCTCGTACGGGGCTAGGACGTGACGCGCCCATAGGTTCGTCTGAAGGCGAACCGGGGTCAGGCCTTTCGCTTCCGTGGGCCATGCCACGTGTCGAGCGAGAGGGGTGAGTATTACCCTCAGTCGCGTGCCGGCTCGAACCTTGACGTTCGGCGCGTGTCAATATTTCCACCTTGTCGGCGAGCTGCGAAATTTGGCTTTCGAGCTGAGAATCCCCCAAAAGGCGGAATGACAGGGTCCGCTCCATCTGGGAAATTTTATCTATGTTCTGAAAAGAACAAGATTTAGCGGGGACTCGCTTCTGAACTGTAATCAGAGGGTCCTCCGGGCGGTCAACCAGCCTTTTCTGTATGAGTGAAGCTCGTCAGAAAGAGGTGGGTCCAGCCGTGTCAATCGATCAACCCTTGTGAGGGCTTGCTTGATGATCGATTGGCTTGCCCCTGCGGACGGTCTGTGAATAAATTCAGAGACCCGGGCGACAAGACTTAGAACTCGTCAAAGCGAGCGATCAGTGGATTGCTCCTCTGATCCGGGTGGCGAGTTGAAGGTAGACGGTGTAGCCACGTCGGGATACCGTCTAGAGGATAGTGAGTAACACGAAGTGTGATTATCTTGAGCTATCTGGAGGCTTGGAGAAAGCAGAATCTCTCGTCGCAGAATCGTGTAGAAAGCTTTGTCTTCAATCGTAGGAGGTTGGAAGAGAAGAGTCATCAGATCGGAGGTTGAGATTGGTATATCTGGACGGCCCAGAAAATGCTATATTTATATCCGTCCGGAAGTCGGATTCTGCATTTGATTGGCTGTATCGGTCGATCTCTAGCGCTTGTGTGTGTGGAAGTAGAAATCGCTTCCGATTTGGTTGATTGCGCTCGGTGAGCGGAAGTTGAAACATCTTCTTCCGCCTTTCCTCCGTAGAGTGCGTCTGGCTTTGTTCGCCCTTGATCGGATTTGAAAGTCATTTGTTTCAAGGCAATTTTTATGTGTTATGCTTGCCGACTCGTCAAGCTTCGCTCGTGCAGTGAGCGTTTAGCTTGTCGTGTTTTAACTTTCGACGAGTTAATTTCTTTTTGTGATTATGAATTTCGCATAATCTTTTCGGCTATTTGTTTTGTTTCGTCTAGACGTAGCCTGACGTCTTTTTGTATAGTTCTAATGTGTGAACTTATTTTTGGTGGCCCTGAAAAGGGCCGGTGATATATGGTGAGTTCACCACAAGGATATGCGAGATAACTACGGTACTTCTTCATACCTACCACAAGATCCTTTTCAAGGGTCAAGCCCGTACAACCACATGTACAACGTGGCTCGTGACGTTCCACTGGGAATACCAACTCCCAGTAAAACTTATATAAATCCACTACAATACCTATACTTCTTCACTGTTGTGCCCCACCACTGTCTTGTGGTCAGTCTCCAGCAGAACACTATCTCAACCGAAAACTGAGAATGAAACTTGATGCGCTAAGACCTTATCACCCATCCCAAAATCAAGCCTCTTTATCTCCAGTAGGTACTTCGCACATTCAAGGTAGGGGAGAGGGTTCAAGTAAGGGACTACTCTAAGACCAATAAGTCCATCTGGGGTTTTGTTACTATCAAATAAAAATTGGGTGTACTTCACTATATTGTGGAACTGGACTCTGGGTACACTATCAAACATCATTTGAGCCAACTCCAACACATATTTGTGGAGAAGATCGATTTTGATCATCAAATTGAAGCAGAATCTAGAGAGCCTCAAGTCTCGCGAATCCTACGAGTTGGTACTGTTTGAGGTAAGCAATGCTCCTGAGGAGCCAGTTCTGCCAGACACCCCAGGAACACTTTGTGCCACCGTAACTGCTCCACCATGTGAAGCAGGAACCACGACGTTCTGGGAGGGTTTGACAGCTACCTGTTCGTCAAGCCTAGTACGCACTGGGATTCTTTGTTCGGACTCTTTGTCGCGGAGCTGCGTCTCGGACTCATTTTCTTGCATCCGGGACGCTCTTTTCTTGCATCTCGTGTGTTGCGTTTTAGTATTTTTCGAGTCCCATTCCGAATGGGATTCTTTACACATTGTCGCGCAACATTGAGTCAGTGCGTACGTGAATATCGAACAAAGTGGGCCTCTCACCGGTGTATTTTCGTTGTTATCGCTTTGTAGTTATCGTTGTTATGCTTGTAGCTAAAAACGGGTAAAAATTGTTAATTTTTTTTTTTTTTTTTTTTTTTTTTTTTTTTGCAGAATTTTAGTCAAAAGAACTTTATTAACAATGAACTAGAAAAACAAGACATTTGTGCTGAAATAAGTAGGAACTTAAATTTCATTAATATTTGTCAAAAATGGATAAAAACATCTTTAAAAAAAGCTAAAAATCAAAAATAGCTTCATTTTTTCCGAAAAATTCGCTAAAACATTTTTTGAATTGCCGAAAATTATTTAGAACAAGTTTATTTGCCACAAAATCGGTAGTGAACATTTCTTCCCAGTTAAAATACTAAATTTTCAAAACAATTTAACAAAATCTACTAAGATAATTTACGAAAATCCGCTCATACGATCATGCTCTGCATGACTGGAACTTTTTACTAACTTATTAAGTCGTCTTATAAATAAAATCGATTTGACATTAAATAGCTGGATAATCCAATTAACGCTGTTTCCAACGGTGGTCATAAGTTCGATTTTACAGTGATCTCAAGTGGAGTTATGGTCGTTTGAAGGTAGAAAACATATCTTAAAAATGAAATTACTCAGAAAAACAAAGCATTAAAATAAAACTCCAACAAGTACTTTCGATCAAAAATGAGCTCTAGAATTGACCCATGAAGCACCGTTACACCCTTCTTAGTGGTTGACGCAGATGGGCTATCTAATGCAGATATAATAAAACATCATGTAATAATTTTTTTGCCTTCTTCTTCTAGTCTTCTAAACAGTTTGCTTCAGTTCAGGTCACACTCTCATCTCTACTCTAGACACTCTCGGAACCTCTTCCCCCCTTGTCAATGATGTCCTGCAGGATGCAGCAGCTTTGTGGCCCCTCCACAAAAGATGATAATGGCCTCACGATATGGAAAAAACCGTTAAAAAAAAACCGAGTGTTAATGAAGGGTCCACGTATCCACCAACGCGGTGGCTTTTTTTTAGTAGCATTTTTTTTACTCCGTAGAGCTATGTAAAGTGCTACTGCAATCCCCGAAAGCGCGACCTCGTTCGACATGGCTCAGGTTCAAACTAGATGCGTACACGATTTGCAGAGCGACAATGTCGTGGGGCAAAGAATCTGAGACATGAATCCGAGCGTCTGCAACAAAGAGTCCGAACAATGAATCCCAGTGCGTACTAGGCTTAAGGGCCGGTTGTGCTAACCTCAGTTAACGAAAGTTAACGTGGGTAAGAGAAAATCTTCGATTAGTCGCGTTGTGGAAGCCTCAACTATTATCGGTCAATAACCCGAGAATCTGACTTAACTCTAATCCTAGATTTTCGGTCCATTGCGCATCTGCTGCGCAGCCTTGAGGCTTGACGGGGGATTTGATTGGTTATTCAATGTTATCAAACCCATCTGACCATCTGACGGATGGCGGATTACGAACAGCTGATTTCTCACATCTCTTGTATCTTTGGACAATACCAAAAAGTTCGATACAATCGAACACACAAAGTAAAATAATAGTGAATTAAAACACACAAAGTAAAATAATAATGAAGAATAGTGAGTAAAATGATAATGAAACAGTCAAATAATGATGAACACGCAACGATGATTTTTGAAAACGAATGCCAGTGATAAGGTGTGATAGCGTTTCCAAGACAACCAACAGCTGTTAACCTGGCGTTACGTAGCAATCGCTAACCGCAGCTGCCACAACGACCGTTCCCGCTTCGGCTAACGAGCATTAACCCGACTTTAATCTCGTGTTCCCTACCCTAATGCTGCGTTAACAGGGATCTGCCACAACCGGCCATAAGAGACTTACAACTCTGGAATGTTTCTTCAAATTGAACTTATTCTGTTGCCCAATTAATTATTCAAGTTGTGTTATAAATTGATTCAAGTACTTTTATAAAACTAGGCAAGTTTTCTAAAATTCCATGTATCCAGAAGACCCTGTGTATTTTATTTCAAAGTGGGGGGACTGTTATGTCCATGATTTAAACATCAACCAAGTAAAGAACACCTTTTCAATCGTTACCTACCGCCCAACCAGACCTGTTTCTAGTAACTACTTGTTACTGTCAGCATTGTAATTTCTTGTTCTTGAATTTTCACAATGCAATTCATTTATAAATGGGTGATATTTCCTTCAATTAGCCACAACGCCACTTCACAAAGATAGAAATGTAAAGCAGTTCTTAGGAAGCTGTTATACCATATAGCGAACTGGCTATACCTACCAATTAAAGAAAAAAGGTAGGTACATGTGAACTAGATATGTACCTTATTCAAAAATCAAAATGAAGTCGGTGAAAAACAGAAAATATGTAGGTAATTAGAATAATAATTCTTTGCAAGATGTTCTTATGTAATGTACAAGTCATAATTGATTGACTAGAAATGTATTTGTAAATGAGATCGATCCGTTGACTTTTTTCGATAAAATTACCAATTAAGAAATCATTGCAATTTGATGACAGCAGATTTGAGTTTTGCTACCCAAAATTTCTGAATAGGTTGATATTAATGAGAGATCAGCCAGCGGCTGTTGCCCTTGTGTGGATCTCTGATTTAGGGAGGAAAATGAACGTTCTACAGATGCAGTGGTGCTTGTAATAGTTAAAATTAGTTTTGCTAATCTGAAGACTTCGGGTGAAGCCCAAGGCATGTCAGCAAGATACAAAACCAGTGCGAAATTACAGCTTGCTAGAGGGTAAAGCCAATTAAAGAAAAAAGGTAGGTACATGTGAACTAGATATGTACCTTATTCAAAAATCAAAATGAAGTCGGTGAAAAACAGAAAATATGTAGGTAATTAGAATAATAATTCTTTGCAAGATGTTCTTATGTAATGTACAAGTCATAATTGATTGACTAGAAATGTATTTGTAAATGAAATCGATCCGTTGACTTTTTTCGATAAAATTACCAATTAAGAAATCATTGCAATTTGATGACAGAGCAGATTTGAGTTTTGCTACCCAAAATTTCTGAATAGGTTGATATTAATGAGAGATCAGACAGCGGCTGTTGCCCTTGTGTGGATCTCTGATTTAGGGAGGAAAATGAACGTTCTACAGATGCAGTGGTGCTTGTAATAGTTAAAATTAGTTTTGCTAATCTGAAGACTTCGGGTGAAGCCCAAGGCATGTCAGCAAGATACAAAACCAGTTCATGAATTTCTTTACCACCTAAATCTTTGTCTTCGTAAAGGATAGTTGATTCGTTTTTTAACTTAATAGAGTCGAATCTTTTGTAGGTTGAAACAAGGCAATTGAAAGCATCTTGCAGAAAACTATTTTGGAACATTCAAAATTCTTCTGAATCGAGGAGAGCAACGAAACCGAGAGCTTCGAAATTTGCATGACAGCAACGTCAATTTCATTGAAAATCTATTTGTAGGTAGTTCCTTCTATGTTATAGGTATCGACGCTTTAGATTAGATAAAATTTCAACTTCGTCTGTGTACTCGGTTAAAATGAAAAGTTATGTTGTGTACTCATCTTTACAACTTGCCATCAGATTCTGTAGCGGGGATGTTCCCCATCCTGATTATGGCCCACTTCAGTTCAAAATTAAGCAAACTGAACAAGCAATGAACTATAGAACAATTGAAGCAACAACTCTCTATTTCCGATGTACTCAGAACAAACAAACTAGCAAAAAAGCCGCGAGACAAGTTGTTGAGAGACCCAAAGAAAATTTTTAACCACAGAAACTGAATCTATCCTAACCTTCAACTCCTAAAAACTGAAACCTTCGATATACAAGCCTCAATAGCATTGGTCACAGAACAATCATAGCAAGCCTGTGAGCATCCACAGAGCAGGAACTGCATGAAAAATGCGCTGACCTGGGAGACCAGACTACACACACACACTCAGACGCGCTACACACACTCATACAAAAACATCAAGTAGAGGCGAGACAACACACTGTCAAAAGTGCCCGGCCAATTACCTTCCATCACCGCAGTTGAGGAGCGCTGCCCTAACCACCACCACCACTAGTGCCTGATTCTGCTTCAATGCTACCCACGGTACCCCTGAAGCTACGCCCCAGAAAAAGGTGTCACTCGGCCAAAGTGGACAAATTTTTTCGGAAGTACCTTCCCCCCCACCCTTTGGGTAGCCAAAATTGTTTGGAATTTTTCCTAATTTTTATTTGCATAAAACTTCGAATCAGGCACCCAAAAATGCTCTCCAAGTTGCGCTTTGATATATCAAAAATTGTGGAAAAAACACACACACACAACCAAAGTGGTTCAGAATGGCCTAAAACGTAAAATGCGATTGGAAATTTTGATTTTTCAGACAAAATTTTTTTTCATGTTCCAAAAGTGAAAACAATGCTTCAGCTAGCTATAGGTAGACTCAGAAGCAATTAGTATCAGCGAATTTGCAAAAGTACTAATAATTTATTGGCCTTGAAGTCGGTGATCGGAGAGAAATGTTACAGTGGAGGAGCTTGTTAGCCGATAAGTGACTATTACTCAATCGCAAGAGAGCTAATTTAACCCAATATTATTGATTCGAAAAACTATAGAAAACATCTACACCCCCTTGCATAATGCAAGCTCTACAGCATGAAATGAGAATGATTAATTGATAATAGTAGTGAGGCCAATGCACTTATTTGTGACCTACCCACTCTACTTCTACAACAGAATAATTTGATCTAGAGAGAATCAAATTTGGGTTAGTGTTTACTTGATAGAAAAAAAGAGAAGAACATTTGAATTTCTTACACGACAGAATGGTAGATGCCAAGTATTGCAATCTGTTTTAATATCATCTGAACTAATATAGATTGTTTCATGCTAATGAATATAAATACATGTGTATGTAATTAGTGTGCGCATGCGTACGTAATGTTGTGTAGAGGTTGTGACCTTCTAATTCGAAATGAAAAAATCAAATTTCGGTGTTAGACAACCCCCCCCCCCCCCCCCCCAATGACCACCCATGACGAAGACAGTTCGGGAAAATCAGATTAGATACCTACATATTTAGGGGTGTAAAAACGTGGTTTTCACAGATTTTTTCGGTTTTGTGAAATTCTTCCGTTTATGAAATCATTGAAAAAAACTGACTTTTGTTCTAGAGTGGACACTTGTAAGCACCACTCTAGCGCTTTACCAAAACTCAGCGTGATTTAGAAATAATTCGGGAACGAAATTGTTAGCTTGGAGTAATGGGGAACTTTCATGTGTTGGAATTTTACACTTTTGATCTCAGATTCGGATTCAGAGCACTTAAAAAACCCCCGAATTTCATTTTTCAGCTCAAAAAATCGTTTAGTTTGGCTAATAAACGGGTAGGAAGATCACGCGTGACCTAGTAGTGCAAGGGAGCTGAGGTTTCCCCCCAGGCGGTCAGGGGCCGTGACGTCAACGTGCAAATAAATTTCAAGAACCTTATTACTGATTATATACCCATCATATAGCACCTTTTTGGAAAGCTCTCATCAAGATCTTTCTATTGAGCAAATGAAAAAAAACCATGAAAGTTCTCCATTATTTGAATCCTACCTTAGGAGTGAACACACTCACTAGATAGGTATGTAGGTAGGTAATTTGACACGTAGAGTAGGTAAGTATTTTAAAAGGGACTGTGACAACTACTTACGCTGTACCTATGTAATTAATTTATCACAAGTTTTATTAACAAACAAAGCACCTACTTACCACATGTTTGATTCAGTGTACTTAATACAGTTGAGAGCAAATACCTACCTTTAACTGAATAAAATACAACTTCGATAATATTTAGTGTGCGCCTACCTTGCAGTTCAGCGTGAGACTAAACTGATTTCCAACAATTGAAGAGGGCAACGCGTTCGAGATTATGTTTATTCAGGTGAATCAGAAAAAAAATAATAATAAAAATAATTGCCCATTTCATCTCGTTTAAAGGTCATTTACATTTTTATTTTCTCATCAGCCCCACTATTCGTCCCTTCTGGTGAAGCGTTAAAACGGAACAGTCATCAGAACTTTTAAACCTTATAAAACTGGGAGAAAATGATGTAATAAATGGAGACTGATTACGAGACGTCCCCCTCCTGCGCCTCGAACTTTTTTTGTCTTGCTTTCCTTGCATGGCCTTGAAGGGACAGTATTACAATCTGCCTTGGGGAAAAAACTCAGGATATTGACAATGACATCATCTGATCTCACATTCATATGTTTCATATAAGTATGTATGTAGGAATGGATGAATGTATTTTGGACAACAATTTACGTATGTTCAGTAAAGTAATTGGGGTGTTTTATCACTCCGGAGCTCCTTCATATCCCTACTTTAGTCATGATGTACGATGTGTTACTCCATATTGATGTTTATCTGTAAGAACAATTACCCATCGACAATTTTTCTTCCATTAAATCGCACGGCTTAAGGCACCACTACAAGCAGCTTGTCCAGCATGCAATCCTGACCAATAACCTTGGGACCTTTTCCGCATTTGCCAAATACGGTGCCTGGTGGAGGTTGCAGAGCAAGCTGAGAAAGCATGAAGAGTGTCATAAGCGTCATGTCAAAATCTCCACTTCATTCCATAGTATTTCTGGTACGACACCGAAACAAAACACCACGGTATGTTAGGCTGTCTTCAATGTGGCATCTTCAAACTATTTCTTCTAGTGGAAAGATACCCAAATGCATTGGTCTATGCCTGGAATCCATGAGAAACAAGAAAGAAGGCCTAGGGGATACTGTTTAACTTCAATTTCGTTGGTGATCTTTCTCAACATCAATTAATTTTGACTACAGGAAGCAATCCAATTAAGAGGCCCAATGACAAAAGTTGGGGCCTAGTTTGGACCATGTCCTTTTTGCCACTTTCAAAAGAGATTGGCTTCTAATCGAGGTACTAGGCTAAGTACCTAGTTCCACACGTGATATCCAGAGTGCATTTCGACCAGATGATGTCTAAGTGGAGAACCAAACAGTTAAACCAAACTGTCATTAATCTGACCTATATCGAGATAAGACGCATCCATCTTGCCAATCTAGATGTCTTGAATGTCTTTAGCTTAACACTGTAAACCATCTTGCCCTGACATCAGACCAGGCTGTTTTTGTAGTGTCGATGTAATGTCGATACGATCATGCTGCATGACTGAAATTTTTTGGACGTTCCGCACGTGTGGTATAGGCGTGTTCAGCGTTAAATTTCCAACAAGAATTGCACCTTTTAATTGAACATAAATTATCCTGGAATTTTAGTGATTTTTTCAAAAACGCAGGTGCCTTACCTCAAAAATTAGACGTCTACATGAAAAATGGGCTTTTGATTCAGTATCCTCGAAAACCCCCCAGGACCAGTACCAGATTCGCGGGGGCACGACTTTGATTTTTTTAATTTCATTTATTTTTAGTTTTTGGCAGTGTAGTTTATTTGTTAGTAAGGCTTCCTGGTTGTTTCAAGCTCTCAAAACTCAGTTCCACTAATGGAGTTCCTTGTTGGTGGGGAATCGGACTATAATCGTTGGAAAATACGTGCAGCGAGTCGCGAGAAATTTCAATGCGATTAGGTCCAGAACGGGTTGCAGAAAGTAGGAATAAAATTGCATGCTACTCTTTTTTTGATTTTTTGAGAAATCCACTTTTGAAGTTGTGGAAAGAGTCAAAATTTCGGAAATATCATTGGTCTCAATAATAGTCCTAAATAGGTCCTCAAGTAGTCCTAGTCAATATAATGGTCTTTAGTATTACATTAAAAATATTTTGTAATCTTGATTGAGTTATATAACTTTTGCTCATTATTCGTATAAAATTATGGTTCACCCGGATTCATGGTTCTAAGCCGATGGATACACTCGAACTGGGACAGTAGCTATGTTTATTTCTTAGGCCAAATGACCTGTAGACAGACCTCGAAATTTGCCCCTCAGGCATCGAAATGCGAACGAAGAAAACGTAATTTTTGATTTTTCGATTTTTTACACATGCCCACAGTACTGTGCCACCCTCAAAATTTGAGCGAGATCCATTTGATCATGAGAAAATATCGCTTCATGGATTTTACTTTTAGTTCATGCGCAGTGAAAACTATCAATTTTTGATTGATTAAACTGATAGGGAACCATCATCAGCATAAATCGCATATTTCCAGAAAATTTCATCCAAATCAAGTTATGCTTGTTGCGAAACACAACCGGGTTTGCCTGGAGTGGGTGCCAGGGCATAAAGGTGTTACTGGTAATGAAAAGGCGGATGAGCTCGCAAGAAGGGGCTCCCAAACCCCTTTTGTAGGGTCTGAGCCAGCATTTGGCCTACCAAAAACTACCTTCAGAAGGATCATCAACATGTGGGTTAACCAACAGACTACAAGAAGATGGTCCAATATTGAGGGACATGTCCACAGCAAGGTCATGGTGGCCGAACCCAACACCAAACTCACTGAGGGACTTCTCAGGAAAAATATTAGGGAACTTAAAACAATAGTCGGCCTTATAACCGGCTTTGTACCCCTACGTTTCCACCTACACTGCATAGGGGTCACTCAAAACTCAATCCAGTGCAGACTATGCGAGGAGACAGACGAAACAGTATCCCACATAATCTTCGAGTGCCCTGCACTCACCTATCGCAGATTTGAACTCTTTGGGGCACAAACCCCAACGATGTCAATTCGAAGTGAACAATTAATCAAAGGACTCGCATCCTTCATCAGAGGGCTGAATCTCATTGATTAGACGCAAAAATCTCAGAAAAGTACGATAAACCACCAGGCATCCGTGCAAAGGGAGGATTCTATGCTTGTTGCGAGGATTTCACATTCGTCCATACGCAGCAGCTATTAATGATACGATCGTGGAGAAATTTATATGGGATGATTGAACCTTCGTTATGACTATTCTCTGACTCTGATCGAGATTAAACGATTAGGTCCCGAGAAATTGATGTCTGATGGAATTTACATTTTCGCATACGCAGACTGAAGTATTGATTGTGGGATGAAATTGTTAGGGAACCATCTGAAGCCTAACCCTCACATTCCCAGAAAATTTCATCATAATTGAGTGAAAACTGTAGAAATGAAATGAAATGAAAATGAATTTATTTCTCCAGTAAATGCTTTACATTAGTTTATAAATACATAAAGGATGTACAGAAATATAATCTCCCAATATGGGCTAAGAGCCCGCGCTAGGGAGATGAGTTGGTTGAGCAAAAGGTTAAATTTACAATTTACAAATAGCCGTTATTCTAACTGGTATTTACAACACTAGACGGAATTGAAAAAAAAAAAAAAAAAAAAAAAAAAAAAAAAAAAAAAAGTTCCTATTATAATATAATTTCCAAGACAAAGCTGAAAGAGCAATAATAAAAAATAAACTATATTTAAGCACTCTGGTGAGACAAAAAGAATTTCTTCAGTAGTGAACAACAATTATTCGGTTTTTCCAACAATTGCGTTTTTAATGAATTAGGCAGTTTATTGAAAGATAATATGCCTTGGTAACAATAACAATTTTGCGCTGCTGTCGTGTGGAATAAGGGAAGAGAAATGAATTTGTTAATTTTAAATCTAGTGGTAATCTCGTGTTGCGGATGAATGAAAAGTTGGTCTTTTAAAACTTGCTTTATACTCTTATTATTCATTTTTAATAACTGACTATAATTCAAAATTTTTAAAGATTTAAAAATAGGTTCTCTGTGAGCCGCAAATTTACTTCTACTTACAATTCTAACCAAAATTTTTTTTGCAACGATCAATTTATTCTTCTTGCACGGGTTTGCAGACACACACACATCAACAGACAGACGCGGAACGAAAGTTGTTCAGAATGGTATAAAACGTAAAATTCGAGAAGGAATTTTGATTTTGGAGACAAAATAGGTTGCTTAAACGTTTCTAATCAGTACTTTGTATGAACTTTATGATTTTCGTCGTAGTTTTCAGTGGCTTGGGATTTCATTTTCTAATTTGATATCCCCTAGGCACTAACAAACTCGTACAAATATATATAAGTCAGTACCTATATAAAATGTAATTTTCAGAGTTTGACCTAGCATATACGTAAGCTGTATAAGGAGACAAATTTCAAGGCAGTCACATGAAAATGTTTGACACATTTTTATTAGCTTTATTTAAAAGGTAATACGAAAATTGAGACGTCAGGATCTTTAGTTGGAGGGATAATAATTTTTGTCACGCTAGGTAAATTAGCTGAAATCACGGTTTAATAGACACCTTCAGTTCTGGTAACAACACGTGTATTTTAAATATCCACATCCTAGTAGGTAGGTATTTATAAATCGATACCTGCCACGTCATTAACATTAATTAGTTGAAAACCTCATTCAATTTGTTTGATTTCATCTTTAAACGAAAACTAAAATTGGATGAATGGTTATACAATGAACGGAGAGAAATGAAATTATTCGAGGAGAGAGCTGGCGCTAGGTCACAGCGCGGCCCAGTTTCTCGGACCCAGTTGGAGGTCATTGCCACACCATTGTGCTTACTCCGCCTGCCGCTCGTAAAATGTGCCAAATATTCGAAACCGGAATGTAATCTGAACTCCAACTATTGGCTAGGCGTACAATTATTTTTAGTAGGTACGTTATGTTTACTATCTATCGATTTCCTTCTGAAAGGACTTCGAGGACGTTCATTTTCACCGATTCGTACTGCTGTATGAGATCGGTGGTTGATGTTTAGGAACTTATCGCCCAAAAGGGTTCAAACCTTTTCAGCTCCAGGACCTAACAATTTTTCGATTTTTGAATTAAAATCGTTAAAAAAGGGTAGGTTGAAAACGATAGAAATTAGGCTGATCAGTACGTCTCCGTACCTCGTAATTGTGTCCCAAAGAAGCTCCATCTAATTTCAGCACCGAAAGTCGGTTAGGAAAGAAATTGGCCTCAGTGCTTCCACGCAAGATCGCAGTCCCTCCATACTTTGTTCTAGATGTTCCAATGGCGCTCCACTTCAGGTTTCATCACCATAAGTCGATTAAGAAACAAATGAGGCTCAGAGGTCCCTCTGCTGATCAGTCCCCCTACGAGAACTAATTCTAGATATCACAAATGAGTTCCATTTCAAATTGCAGATTGCTTGTAATCAGTACGCCTACGTAGATATAGGTAAGCACCTACAGATAATAATTAACAGAGGGATAATTAATTCAGGTACCTACCAACTGAAAATGTATGAGATAAAATAAAACACCTACCAGAGCTTCACTAGTCCATCCGAACGGTCTATAGGTATTAAATATAAAGGGTTATTTCCGCTTGTAGTAACAGTAAAATTATCATTTACGTACCTTTTGGAGGAACCCAATTGTCAGTAGCGAAGGCGAGCTTTCGACAAAAAGGTTTCTGACAAAAATTTTTTTTTTTTTAAATTCGATTTTTGGAATCTACGTATTTTGAAACGTAAACCAACACATTTTGAGGAGTAGGGGTAATATTCCGGTACGGGTGGTTGAGGTGAGGCTCTTCCAGCCCTTCAGAAGGGCTGAAAATTGGGATTTAATTAGGGAAATTTTCAAGAAGTCTGTTAGCGAAGGTTCGACCCTGGTCCCAACCTTAGTGTGGACGTGGTGAGGGTTAAACTGTTTGAAAAGGAGGGGGTTAAAAATATGTTTATCTTGGTCGATTACAAAGGTTCATGTGCTCCAATTTTAAAAACAATTTATCACAGAGCCATGATAAATTAGCAGACACATCCCCGACTGATGTATGATTTTTCGGACGAATTTCATAAATTTTATCCCAGTAGTTTCGGAGAAAAGCTTCGAATGGTCACAGTGAGCAAATCAACCGATCTAGGCGGACAGAATTATTACTTAACAAGAAACAATTCAAAACAATTTTCGTTTCATGAAAAAGTTATAGATGATAAAATTCTGCGTCGATTGACCACCAGAAATTCTTAGAATGATTGGTTCATAAGTGAGTAATTGTATTTCAATGTTGGTAGTACTCGGTAAATACTCAGTTATCTGCAAAATATGGGTAAAAGCTGATATTTAATCGACTTTTTATTGGAGAAAAGTAGTAGGCAATTCAATCCTGCTTCGATTGATCACCAATGTTTTTAAATTTTCTTCAAAAATTGATTGAATTTTTTTAAATTTTCTTCAAAAATTGATTGAATTTTTTAAAGTTTTCTTCAAAAATTGACAAAGTTGAGTGATTTTTATTAAATTTTACTCAATTCAAGAATAACATTAACGGTGCAAAATCCCCGTTTGAAACAATTTAACTTACTCAAGTTTTGAAGGGTGAAAAAAATTGGTGATCAGTCGAAGCAAAATTCAATCCCTTGAATAAAAAATTCAATTAAATATAAACTTTTTCCCTTGTACCGCAAACTGGCATTTTCCGAGTTCTAAAAACATTGAAATACAATTATGGGGTAGGCATTAAGAAGGGAGTAGCTCCGTTTTTTCAAGTTTTGAGAAAATAAAAAAACAAAAAAAGATTTTTCAATCTAAGTTTTCAGATAAATTTATTTTTTCTCCTATATTGTGTGCATAATTTCAATGCTTCGTTGTTTTGAATCACCTCCGTGGTTTTATGTGGGAAGGCTAGTTGGCTTTGAGGAATACATCCTAGGGTTGTTGAGAGTGAGAATGAGAGGTCAGCTTCTCGTATTATGTACTTTATTCTAGCTAAGCGCTTCTTCGTCAGAGCTCTATATTTAAGTCTTTCTATTGTTATCATTGGTTAGGGGGGACCCATCCTCTTGTCATAGATTAAATTTGCTATACCTTTTTACATGTTGTTGACGGTAGGGGGGGTGGGGGGGGGGGGGGGGGGTTTTAATTTTTGTGTTAAAATTAATAAAAGATTCAAAATGTTAGAGGAAGCACTTATCATTACCGAAGAACGGGGTTACTTTACTTTTGCGGGGTATAAGTGGTACTTGACGTCATTTTTTATATTTTTCAAATGTTTGCGTTACCTACTGAATTTAGGAAAACAGCCAAGGGTGGCATTTGATACTTGATTATTGCCTAATGGATTTTAGTCATGACAGCAAAACAACCACACTTCTTCTTCTTGTTTGATAAGGCTTATGAGTTCTGTATTTTTACAACAATTGGGAGGTGTGCTGCAAACTGTGTTTCTCACGGCTTTCCAGGCTTCTTGACTTCAATTTCTGGCGTAACGATGGTTTTAGCATTGGATAGCAGTGATATTCATGTGTGAATTAATTTTATCAGGTGTTATCAGGTTCCAGAGAGTAGGGTTATATGAAAGTGGGAAGGTAAACGGGGCAACAGTGGTACACCTAAAAACCGGGTTTTTTGTCATTTTTTGGTCATGCAGGATTTTTTTTCTCTATTGTTTCAGTTTTTGATCATGAAAAAGTACAAAAGAAAATTGGGATCTCGGCCTTATGCCAATTTCACCGAAGAGAATGATAACATGACCGCGATAACGTGACTGCGATAATGTGATCGCGATAACATGACCGCGATAACGTGACCGCGATAATGTGACCATGATAACGTGACCACGATCAGGTGACAGTGATCAGATGACCGCGATCACGTGACCACGATCAGGTGACCATGATCCCATGAACACGTGACCGCGATCAGGTGACCACGATCCCATGAACACGTGACCCCGATCACGTGACCGCAATAACGAGACCGCAATATCATTCACTTCCAGTTTATAAAAAAGTAATTATTATTATTTTGTATCTATAAAAAGTTCCTTTATGTGCCTTGTAGTCTATTGTCAGTTTTGAATAACGAGTTTTCACTTGTGTTTATATTAAACAAAAATTGGCCAAAATTTTTTCGAAATTTCTAATTTATATTTTTTAAAATCCCGGATACAATCTGGACGGGGTAACATTAGTACAGAGCGTGCTTTTAGGTACTAGAAACAGAATAGAGCTGGTGTACCACAGTTACCCCGTTTGATGGGGTAAAAGTAGTACAACTTTAACGGTTCACCGCGGCCTTATGGGTAATGATAAGGACCTGTAACTTAGAAAGCACTTCACACATGTGTTTTAGTTTCACCTGTATGAATTTCAATGGGGAATCTTCATTCCTTCAATCAAACCATGAAAAATGTACCATAGTAACCCCGTTCTACGGTATTTAAAATGATGGAATATGGTAATTTTAAATAATGATAAGTGCTTCCTCTTGTGACAGAGTTCCCGTCATAGAGTTCCTGTCGGGATCTCAGAGAATGCGCTGTCGTCGCTCCGTTGGTGAACAACGGGCGTCGCACGCCTTTTCTAATGTTTTTGAGAAGCTGAGTTTGGCGTTGGATGGGTGAATCCTTGGAATCCAATCTACTCCGAACATAGCTCATTAATGCTATTAGTAGGAGTGGTATCTCTCTGACGGAACACTGTCAACCTTCTCTACCTTTTTATCGAGGATTTAGGACCTCATTGCACCACTTAGGGGCTACCTAGATCCTTGATATGGTAGCAGAGCGTGGTTTGGATTATGCACGGCTGACGCCTAGTAGTCCAATCCACTATTTTTGGGGCGTTAATGTTTCAGAAGAAACATGGCCCGGGGTTCCAGAAGGAATTCCCATTATCACCCTTTGGTATATAAATAATTTCATTGGTCTTTGACTTATAATTTCTCTTTTATTCCCCTTTTATAATTTCAATTTCATACCTATGGTATACCTGGCCTTTGCCATTTTTATTATTATTCTTTATACCCGGGCTTGGTTCCCAATTATTCAAGGGCATTGTTCCCAATTATTCAAGGGCATTGTTCCCAATTATTCAATTTCCAGGGCTAATACCCAATTTAAGTCCCCAATGTTGGGCATATTAATTTATATCTCTTTTATTTTCCTTAAGATATAAGTCTCCATAGTTGAGCCACCGTTTATTCCCGATTGTTCCAATCTTTGATTGGGGGTTAATTACCTAATGAATACTTCATATGAAGATTCATTGACAATCCATCCTGTCCCTGGAATCCAATCTACTCCGAACATAGCTCGCTCATTAATGCTATTAGTAGGAGTGGTATCTCTCTGACGGAATACTGTCAACCTTCTCTACCTTTATATCGAGGATTTAGGACCCCATTGCACCTCTGGGGGCTACCTAGATCCTTGATACTCTAACATTTTGAATCTTTTATTAATTTTAAAACGAAAATTAACCCCCCCCCCCCCCCCTACCTTCAACAATATGTTAAAAGGTACAGCAAATTTAAACTATGAAAAGATGATGGTTCCCCCTAACCGATGATAACAATAGAAAGACATATATAGAGCCAATCGGCGAAAGCGCTTAGCTAGAATAAAGTACATAATACGAGAAGCTGACCTCTCATTCTCACCCTCAACAATCCGTGGTTTTGTGAGAGGAGAAGGTGTTATTGTCACGTTTTGTCACATATTGTCACATGAGGTGATATTGTCACATTTTGTCACATGAGGTGATATTGTCACATATTGTAACATGGACGTGTAGAGTTAGTTGAAGAACTAAGTACGATTCGAAATGATTGATGAGTCGACGTTATAAGAAATTAATGTTCGCGCATGCTCTCTAGTGTGCCCGCTATTTTGAGAAGGTGGAATTTTGATGACCACCACGCGAAATTTGGTTTAAAATGTCAAAAAAATGACCCCTGAATTTATTTATGCCAATATCAGACTTTTGAATATAACTTTTACAAACTTCTTTGAAAAATTGTGAAACTTCGTATACTAACGTTTTTGAGGTAGCTGAACTCGAATATGCAGTCAAAACAAGTCGGCAGCAACAACTTTTGATAGTTTGGAATCTCAAAATCGTCAAAATCATGTCAAAAATAATGATTTTTCAAAATTCATTGTAAAATTACAAAAATTCGTATTTTTGTTAAAATTTTCATTAAATTAAAAAAAAAAGAAGCAAATTCTAATTCAGCGACTCAAAAAACATAACAATACGAATTTTCATAATTTTACAGGATCATTACTTCGCAGTACATAGCTATTTTTCAACGGCAGAAGGCTGGTGTAAGCTGGTTCCAGATCATTTGAGCTAATCATAGTGAAGTTAAGTTGGTTTGGTCTCAACATTTTCTTGTGGAGTTGAAGAATCAATGAAACACTTTCGCTAACTCCAATCTTACCTCGGACGATCGAAGCAGTGTAATAAAAGAATACTTCGTACTTGGTTATCAAGGTTATCGTGGATTTTTCAATGAAATCAAGGGTTTTCTAGAAAAATGATCCTATATGAAAACCTACGAGATTGGCGTCGGTTTCTACGCATTCTTTCACGCTGAATAGACTGGTAACACATGCATACCTCCCCAATTCCGTCATAACCAAGTTATACCCTTTAACTCACACATTTTTAGTCTATATGTTCTGCTCAATCGTATGTGATTTTAGGGAAAAAACTAGTCAACTGAAGTGTCAAAACGGTTATAACGATATTGGAGAGATCTTCAAGTGCCACCATTCGATGCAGGATGAATAAATACGTAGAAACTGACCCCAAACACGTTGGTTTATAGAGGGTCATTTTTCGAGAGAATCAAAATTTCACTGGAAAAAAAAAACACTTTTTTCAACATTAAAACACATTTTTCTCCCCTATTTAGCGAAGTAAAAGTAAAATTGGCAATACCATTGGAAATAGTATCAAGGTAAACAGTTTTCGTGAAATTTGCCGGTCTCTAAGATTAATTTTGAGGGAGTGGCAAATTTTCAAATATTCCTTAAAATTCCCATTTTCTAAAAAATCTAACGTTTGTTTTTTAATAGACAAGTCTTAATTGAATTTAAAAAAAATGTGAAAATCATCTATTCTCAAAGACAATTTAGCGCTGAATATGAAATTGTGGTCAAAAATTGAGAAAAGTTGATTTAAAGGGGAGAATGAGGGATTTATGTCAAAGAACGTGGTTTTCTAAAAAAAAACTTTATAAAATCATATGCCTATCTTGGCAAAGGATTGAAATAGAAAGGTGCGGTTGGTGATATTCTACTCCATTGTTGGCCTACTTTCACGCATTTATTTTCATTTCAAGTTACGAGGGAATCACCCTGTATATTAAATAATGATTTTTTCTCATCTTAAATTCCATGCCACTGCCTGCTAGGCGATCTCTGTTGAAACCCGGGATTTCAACTCCTTTGCAATGTGATCTTCGAGTTGAGATTGGGGTTCAAAAAGCTCTAATATACAATTTAAAAGCTCACTGGTCTCGTCGTTTTCGTACAATGTTTTCCATTAAAAAAAAAAAAAAAAAAAAAAAAAAAAAAAAAAAAAAAAAAAAGTCCGCGCGATGTTGGCAGATGGTTCTGCAAAAACAGTTATTTAAACCAAAACGTAAAAAAAAGCCGCTCACATAGATCCTAACACCAGATAAATTTTTGCACAATTTAGGCTAAAAAAAGAGCTCTTGGACACAGCTATGTCTGTTTCCGTCTATATTATCTCTAGAAGTTTGGTAGATCGCAATAAATGAAATGCTAGTAACTATTCACACTGTATCATTCCGAATTTCTTCTAATTCCCTTGAAGTGCTTGTGATATATCAGTATTTACTTCTCTATATGGAGCTAATTTTCGATTGTAACCACCATCAATAGAATACTAGTATACTACCAGCATACTGTATTATCTGGCAACTACAACTCGACTGACTAAGACCACCAGCTTGTTAAAAATGTGACAACCGTCAAATAAATTTGACGCTCAGGGCTAACAACTCCCAAATCCAAGGCATCAAATCTACTGAGTCCTGTGTGATATGGAGCTTATAAGCAACATTGCGCCGGAATCTTCTATGAACTGTGTTGACTTGGTCGATCTGGTACTCAAGATTCTGAATAGATACTTTTGAACGGAATTACACCATGGTGGAATTCTCTGATCAGCTAAGTGAGCTCTGCAGCTAATTTCGTTCATATTCACCTCATGGTGCTGAAATTCGGAGCTGAAATGGTGAGGTCTGTAGCTAATTTTATTCCTATCCAACTCAAGATTCTGAATAGATACTTTTGAACGGAATTACAACTTGGTGGACTTCTCTGATCAGCTAAGTGAGCTCTGTAGCTAATTTCGTTCATATTCACCTCATGGTGCTGAAATTCGGAGCTGAAATTGTGAGATCTGTAGCTAATTTTATTCCGATCCAACTCAAGATTCTGAATAGATACTTTTGAACGGGATTACGACTTGGTGGACTTCTCTGATCAGCTAAGTGACCTCTGTAGCTAATTTCGTTCATACTCACCTTAAGGTGCTGAAGTTCGGATCTGAAACAAGGTCAGTCAGAGGTCTTCAACTAGATGGTGAAGTACTTTGGGCCGTCTTCTAAAAGTTGCATACCTCCCATCAACGGTATCAAGCTTAGCAGCAGCCACTACCTTACTCTGGGAAGGAGAAGGTACATCCATTGCCTTGCTCATTTCCTCCGCGAAATTCGATACATGATTGGTTAATTCGGGACTCTCAACAAATAGGCAATCTGGGCTCCAGCGCTTGTGCACGAAACGCACACAAATTGACCAAAAGATCCGTTACCGTCGTATTGAGATTTTTATACGCCTGCTTGCTGGCGGCCACACCACCAGTGCGCGCCAAAATAATGCATTTTTTAGCTCTCAACCATGGTTTTATTGTTCCTTTTTTACGAACTAAAAAGCAGGCATCATGTATTTTTACTGTGTGTGTGTGTGTGTGTGTGTGTGTGTGTGTGTGTGTGTGTGTGTGTGTGTGTGTGTGTGTGTGTGTGTGTGTGTGGTGTGTGTGTGTGTGTGTGTGTGTGTGCGATTCCAAGCAAAAAAGCTTCCGGATAGGCCGGTTTGGAGCTTAAAATCAACCATATCTTATTTTCGTGCGTTTTTCCACATAAAAACGCACGAAAATAACTGAGATTTTAAGCTCCGAACCGGCCTATCCTGAAGCTTTTTTGCTTGGAAACGTTAGTAAAAAAGGAACGAAAAAACCATGGTCGAGAGCTAAAAATGCATTAATTTGGCGCGCACTGGTGGTGTGGCCGCCAGCAAACAGGCGTATAAAAATGTTAGTACTATGGTAAAGGCTCTTATGGCCAATTTGTGTGCTTTTCGTGCTTTTTGGGGGCATCCCCATTATAATCTATGATACATTGTAAACTTACCGTACACGTCAACTAGGTATGTTGCTGCCGCCTCCTCTCCGCTGCTGCTACACTTAATCGACTGTAGTAAGTATTTTAATCAGCTACTTATTACTATAGTAAGTATCATATACGGTTAGTATATGTGGCAGTACTTGTGAAATAACAAATGAGGTAATTTTAGTAGTTTTTATTGCATGAACCAATCAACTTAAATCCATGTACATTCAGGTTCAGATCTCTTTGCAGCATTAACTAAAGCTGATCCCTTGACATTCAGGACACGTGGACATTTTTCATACTCGCGTGCATGCTCAATCATGGGTCGTCGTTCATTTCCCAATCTTGAAGCAGGCATTGGCGCTTGCTTGGCTTTGTAAAGAGGCATACCCGCGATTTTAGTACGCCTCAACGATATGGTCTCTTTATAATGCCGTCCACAAATATCAAATTGAGCGTGATCAAAATAAATTCCTGCGGTATATTGCATTTAAGCTTGGAATATCTCCGGCAAACATGGACTATCCATCACTTCTCAGGACCTGCAGACTCCAACCCTTGGAAGTGCGGCGTGGCTTAGCTGACCTGTCATTTCTCCACAAGCTCGTTAACGGCGGTATCGACTGTCCTTCGTTACTGGCGGAAATTCGTCTCTCCATCCCTCGCATCTTATGTCGTCAGCCTGAAATTTTCCACGTCCATTTCTCTCCGACAAACTATCTTCTAAAACGACCACTGCACCGCATCCCCCGTTCTGCAAACCTCTTCTTAAATTTGTACCCAGATTTTGACTTTTTCAATAGTCCCCTGTCATCTCTGAAATCTCTAGTGCTCTCTTCCCCCTCTTTGTTTTGACTGTTATCTCCAAATTGCTCTACTGACTTCAAAAGTTAAACTACTGCTGTATTATTGTTGTTTCTGGTAAAATTGTTCTTTTTCTTGTTGTTTTTCTTAAATGTGTAAATTCTTGTGTACATTGAATCGCTACTTTTATTATGCTGTTGTAAATTGGGCTTGCCCATTAATAATTAAATAAATAAATAATATGAAAAGGCATATCTCTGCTGATCATAGTGTCCGGTTATTTGCCCCATACTATACCACCTGGCCAACTCTGTTTGTGGAGCATCGCGTGGCGCAGCGAGCGTCAAGGCAGGCGGCAGTTCGTTGCCCCCTCATCCCCCCGGCAAAGGAGAGTACAAGAGAGAATTTCATCGAAGGGGAGAAAAGAGACAAGACGACCGGCTCGTGAGGGAGGTGAAATGTTTAGGAAGAGGGACAGCGGAAGTAGGGCGCCTTTCTCCGTGCATAACCGCTTGAGTAACAACAATCTCTTGCGGCTTTGGCCGTGGAGGGAGGAAGGAACTAGTATTACGGCCGGGCCGGGCCGAGCTGAGCCGAGCCGGGGCCGGGTGGCCTATATCCCATCCCGCCCCGTCCGTCCCGTCCCGCCCCGTCCCGTCCAGTCCCGCCCCTCCTCGCCACCTCTAGTCGTCCTCTTTCTCTTCTCTTCTCCGCCCCCACAAACTCTCACCTTGACCGTGGCAGCGGTATCGCCCCCGAATCCCGAGTTCCGGGCTGAGGATAAAACATCTCCTGCGAGGCTTCACCGCTTTCCTATTGGTACTTGGCTGTCTCAGCTACCATTGGTCTGCTGCATTGTAGAACCATAAAAAAATACTCAGTCGTGCAGCATGGCTAATACAGCGAATTTTCAAAGAAATGTGAATAAAACTGAGGGAACAGCGGTCTGACGAAATCGCAAACAGAATTTTAGGACACGCAGCCGAACACGAAAATTTGGTCAATTACGGGTATTTTTCGCCGAAAAATCTATTTTTCTTACTTATTATAGATCTTAGAGATCTGGGAATGGTCTCAATCAACTCAGCGCTGAAAAATACTGTAACTGTGACACCCCACATTGTCAAAATTTAGTCAATTATGGGAATTTTTCTCCTTAAAATCAATTTTCCTCACTTATAATGAATCTTAGAGATCTGGGAATGGTCGCAATCGACTCAGCGCTAAAAAATTCCTTGACTGTGACACCCCCTGCATGCCCTATTCTCAAAATTTAGTAAATTATGGGCATTTTTGACCTCAACATCTATTTTCCTCACTTATAATGAATCTTAGAGATCTGGGAGTGGTCTCAATCAACTCAGCGCTGAAAAATACTGTAACTGTGACAACGCACATGCCGTTTTGTCAAAATTTAGTCAATTATAGGTATTTTTCACAAAAAAATCTATTTTTCTTACTTATTTATAATAATATTAATCTTAGAGATCTGGGAATGGTCTCAATCAACTCAGCACTGAAAAATACTGTAACTGTGACACCCCGCATTGTCAAAATTTAGTCAATTATGGGAATTTTTCACCTTACAATCCATTTTTCTCACTTATTATTAATCGTAGAGATCTGGGGTGGTCTCAATCAACTCAGCGCTGAAAAATACTGTAACTGTGACACCCCGCATTGTCAAAATTTAGTCAATTTTATGGATATTTTTAACCTAAAAATCCATTTTTCTCGCTTATTATTAATCTTGGAGATCTGGGAATGGTCGCAAGCGACCAAGTGCTGAAAAATACTGTAACACCCAACATTTCCTGTTACCAAAGAAATCGATCTGTGTTTTGCGTGGACGGAATTTTTCTGCGTTGGAACGAATTTTTTACGCCGTATTTTAAGGGAGTTATCGTCTGGAAATACACCCTATAAGTATATATACGACGTTAAAATCTAGGATTGTGTTCTTTGATGTATGAAACGGATTTGTAGGGGGTCCCCGCTCCCTTCCTCCAATTTTTAAATTTGAAGCCATCTAAATAGCTCATGTTTTCTTTGAAAATTCGCTAAAAATATAATATATATATATATATATATATATATATATATATATATATATATATATGGTTTTGCCGCATCTCAACCAGAAGGGTCAGACATTAGCGGCATTGAACAAGGTGTCCAAAGGGACACTGGAAGCGGCACGATTCTAAGGGGAGCCATGTCGCCATCCCTGACTAAAAAGGAGCGCCATCATGGACTCCACCGGAAACTCGGAGGGGGAAAAAATGAGGGGTAGAGCGATGACCACTGTATAACCCCTCAAGTGGATAAAAAAAAACCCAAAGATAAAATAATACAACCAAGACTAGATGTAAAATAGGCTTATAACTATATACATGATACTATATACAATAATTAAAAAGTGAAATAAAACTATGACTAAGTATATAAATATATCGCAGATCAGATATCACAGTTCGTAGTAGAGCTCAGCGGCTCTCAGATACAGCAACAGGGATCGGACCTTGTCTGGTCCGGATAATACATCAACCCACTGAGGTGGCTGATGCTGGACTCGGAGGTCCAAAAGGGCTGGGCAGTCCTCCAGAAAGTGGCGGATGGACAGATCACCCCCACACCTCCCAATTACAACATCTCAAGCTTCTGCACTAAGCAGGTGTCTGTGAATAAGACGGGTATGGCCAGTGGCAACATGGTTGACCACTATTCGATCCCTCCTGGTAAGTTGGGTTACGAAAGGGCCTACCGGGCACAGGTCCTGCAGGACACCACGCAGACCAGTGACGTCACCCTGCCACTGCTCATGCCAGATGGGATTGGCTTTATGTTGCATGTAGGAGATTTGATCCTCAATGCGTATCGGCAACATATCGATGGAGTTATCACCAATGACTCTCCTTGGAAGGATATTTTCCGCTGTATATCATTTATATAATTCACAGAAATCTTGAATGTCAGATGAAGATGTCCCAGAACTGTTCTAGAGAGAGCGTAGGTGACACGACGTCGATTTTTAGCGGGGACTCATGGCAGCTACACATTTGACCAAGCAGAGAGGGGCTTGAAATCAGTGAGTGGTTGGTTAGTTCAGAATAAGCCCACATTTAGGATCGGTTTCACCAAAATCCCTAACCATGGTTGAAGTAGATCATTGTTTTAAGGAACCAGAGTTTTGAATGTTGATTTAAAACAAACGGGTTTTACTAAGGTAATCAATGTTAGCAGAAAGTGGGGTAATACCGCCACGTCGGGGAATACCGCCACCCCATATAATTATTCAACCACCTGAGTGACAAATCTTGTTGCCAAATATCGTCATCTTTAGATCAGCAGTAACGTTGATAAAGTTGGTTTGGGGTCATTAATTTGTTTTTATCAAAGATAAGTGATTTCACAGTTTTTGAAACTTGGCGTTCTAGTTTTACTGTTGTCGAATTTTCGTGGTAAGTAACAGTTTTTCATACGTTTATGTAAATTGTTGAACATGACGACGTAGAAAAATCATTTAGCTTTAATTTCCACCCATTACTTCATGTTTTTTTTTTTTTTTTTTTTTTTTTTTTTTTTTTTTACGAAAACTGTAGTTTTTAATGATTTTTTATCTCGAAAAGTTTACTGGGGCAATATCGCCACACCAAATTCAGGCTAATTCCGCCATGGCGGTATTGCCCCAATGCTCCATTCCTCAGTCTTGTTGGATTTTTTCAAAGTTTTTTGTAGTCATAATCACCTATTTATATTGATTCTGAGTAATTAAAATATGAATTAATCTTTAAAAGACGAATTATGTTGTGATAGCTTATCTCAATAAGCACCTCTATATTTACTTAATCGTGATTTATTAGATATTTACCTACCTATCTACTGAATAATTGTGCAGTACCTATCTACCTAGCTTCCTTCCTATATTAACAAACCTAATCGTTGTAAGATTCCACTCTTCATGCTCCCGTTTTGATTTTGACAATGGACGTTATTAGACTTGTGAATTTTGCTGCGACCAGAAGAAGAGCACAAATTTAAATCTTTAAAAGTCGGGAAAACGGGATGCTATATAATATTTCTTTCTTTAACGAGCTTCGGCGTTGAACGTTGTCAATAATTCAGTTCCTGTGAAGAACCAACATTATTTTACCAATAATTATTTTATATTACATTATAATTATTATGTGAAAATTGTTTGTCAACCTTTAGTGAATCCTTTTTTGTCAACTAAGTTCCCAATACGGCGAGAGGCTACCCAGGAAGAGTTTTTCAATTCAATAAAACGTTATTCCTATGTTCTCATGAGACTGTTCATTTCCCCCTTGTTTTAATATGGCGATATTACCCTAACCCCGTGGTGGTGTTTCCACAGCTAGCTTGGGGAAACAAGGGTTTCGTAAATTGTTGTTTACTTATATAATGTTGCTACACGACCAGCCAAAACGTTGTAATTCACCACTGGAGATTTTTTTTATCATTTGCTTCAAAATATGAAGCTCCTAAGTGTAAACCCGGGCTGTGATAGACAAATATGTTTAAGGTGGTGATATTACCCCATTTTCCCCTACACTGTTATTAGTAAACGTCGATTTACATCGTTTCCATGAAACGTCGATTTAAAGCTTAAACTTTGATTTAGACGATACCTAGGAGGCATTTGTCAGCGAAATGAGGGTGCCACGTAGATAATAGTGAGTGAACAGCTGTTGAAAACCTGAAATCTTTAGTACTCCTATATTTTGTAATCCATTCTGATAGTATAATGTTTTACAAACTTGTCGGCGTACCTAGTCCTTTACTGCCTCATCGTTTCGAAACTTATGCAGCGATGATAATATATGGGGTTTTTTCAAGGATTCTGGATTTAAATTTGAAGTAAAAACCGAGGAATTTCGAACCACTGGAATACTTCATCCAAACGCGATTTTGATTCGTCTCCATTGGGAATTTCGGGACTCAGTTTCCTAATAAGCAGTGGTTGGTACCTATTCGATGGATTTTGTAACTGCAACCACTGCAAAATCTGAGATTCCAATGTTATTTCAACTCAAAAAGCGCAGGAAACAGGTTAACATTTTCTCCAAATACTTGCTGGTTCACCCGTGCGTTGCACAGGTTGACTTGAATATACGGAAGCCCCCCCTCACCTATTACATTAAGTCACCCCAATGGATCTGATTAAAAAAAGTCCTTACTTAAAAGTACTTACTTATAAATTACCTATTAGGACCAAACTACTGAGATCAGCCCCCACTCTGTCTCCACAAATACCCCCCATATTTCTGATTAAAAATATTCTTGTTAGGTAACCCAAAAGAACGTTCAGACTAATCCAATTTCACTCGGATCCGATTTCATCCAATTTCCGAACATCAGATCACCAATTCGTTCGGTGATGACCAAATTATTCCATGTAACCACCCCCTCCCTCCCTCCCTTTTTTGTCCTTACCACAAACACCTCTCTATGTTTGAGGCTTGAAAAATTTTTAATATCCTGTGATTGAGGTTGACGTAATCTAAACGGATTCGACCAATCAGATTCCCAATTTGTTCGGTGATGTCAGATACTCCTTTCCAAACCCCCTCCCCCAAAAACACAATTTCTAAGTAGGCTGTGGTTTTTTAGTGTTATCCAAACATATTTTATTAATAAGGTCCTCAGTTTATTTAGTGATGCTCAAGATACCCCCATTCCACCCCCACCCTTCCCTCAAAATACCCGTTATGGTTCAGACCTGAAAATTTCAAGTAGTTTGAGATTCAAATTAGAGTATTCCAAACTTATTTAACCAATCAGGTTCTCAGTTTTTTTCAGTGATGACCAAGATACCTCATTTCACCCCCCCTTCAAGTAAGAGTATTTCAAACATTTCATAACAATCACCTCCAGTTTATTTAGTGATGTCCAAGATAACCCTATTTCACCCCCCCCCTCCCCCCTACACTAATGGTCGGGTTTGAAAATTTCAAGTACCTAGTCGGCGATTTAAGTTGGAGTAACCCGAACATATTTAAACTTTTACGTCTCCTGTTCATTTACTGATGCCCATGATACCCCATTTCACCCCCTCCACCCCTCCTCTACCAAAACACCCCCTATGGGTCAGATTTTGAAAATATCAAGTAGCTTGTGTTTCAAGTTAGAGTAATCTAAACATAGTCCACCACTCAGATCCCCGGTTTGTTCAGTGATGACAAAGATACCCCATTCCCCCTCCTCCCCTAAAACACCCCCTATGGGTCAGATTTGAAAAATTCCAAGTAGTCAGTGATTTAAGTTAGAATAATCCCAACATATTCACCCAATCAGATCCCCAGTTCATTCAATGGTGTCCCATACCGGGTAACGATGGTAACGATACCCCATTTCACCCCATCCCCCTCCACTAACACACCCTCTCCGGCTCAAATTTTAAAAACTTCGAATACCCTATAATTTAAGTTGGACTGATACAGACATTTCCCAACACTCATATCAGTTGTCCAATGACCCCTGTAACCGTGAAAAGCGGACAAATATACGGACAGACGGACATAGAAAAATTGAAAAAATGGTACCAATCGTCTACAAATAGCATGAAACGGAAAAGAAACGCAAAATGGCAACAGCCTACGACACCACCTTGGCACATTGTGTAATTTCAAATTGTCATGAGCCGTTGGCACTGCAACACTATTTTACAACTGAATTTGTACATTCCATGCGTGTATTTATATCCTAACCTGTCACTTGTGTATTCGATGCTATCATCAATTTGCTCAAGGACTGACAAAACAGTAGTTTTTTAAAGTCGGAGCCTAGTCAGAAAATCGATGTCATTGAAACTGTAATCCAAAGAGGACGGTGAATAGAAGTCTACATTATATCCTCGTCAAATTCTTCCTCATAAACCAATGCTCTTATCAATCCTCTGTGGCTCATTTTCGTGCATTTAGAAAAACGTAGGAAATAGCTATGAAAACGTAGCAAAACAGATGGGAAAATGTAAACAAAGATGGCGAAAAGAACTTACCTAGCAATAATCGTTGATTGGAACGCTAACCACCCGAATTCGGCTGGTTGGTTTTGATCGTTGATTTAGAGCATAATTGATCATTGATTTAGAGAATTTGATCATTGATTTATCTGAACCGGACTAGGTGAAACCGACTATCTCTGCTTAACTATCTATGGCTTAATGAGTAAACGTTGATTAAACAATTTGGTGAAACCGGCTCTTAATCTTAGTGGAAATGTTGGTAAAAGTAAGTAAACAACTGACCTCCACGCTGTTTATTTGTTTGATTGCACGGCTATTATCTCCCCTTTTCTAATCATAGAAATAATATCCTTACAAACATAATCAGGTATTATATAATGACAAAACAGGAATTGAAACAAGTGACTTTGAACCACAAAGTAAATAATTAGATAGTCGAAGAATAGAAATAAACGCAAACGGAAAACTTTCGATTATCACTGCGCTCGAAATACTGTTTTAATCTGATCAGGAAATACAATACAAAAAGTTCTAGTCATGTAGCATGATCGTATAAGCGAATTTTCTTAAATAATGTACCTATCGTATTATAATATGGTAAATTGTATTTGAGCAATTTTAGTACAAAGAAATTGTTAAAACCCAATTTCACGAACAAAAAAACATACCAAATAAAATTCGGTGATTCAAAAAAGATTTAAGATGTGTAGTTATTTTTTCTGTTTTAATGTATTTTTCAGTAAATTTAAATGGAATTTAAGTAAGTTTTTCTGAATTTGTGCAAAAATTGTTCAATGTCCCAGTTAATCATTGATAATTTTGTTTTTATTAAAATTTGGCAAACAATTATAAATTCGAAGATTTTTCCCGTTTTTAGTAATTTTTAGTGATAATTTTTTTTAAGCACATTTTTTGAAATTTGCAAAATTTAATCTGCTCAAAAAGTGATGGCCAATGAACTCATCCTTTCATTTAGAAAGCTTGATTTTGTGACGCAAGAACAGAATTTGTAAGGATTGTCTCAATCCTAAGGAGAGTTATCGTCTGGAATGGAACACACACGCGCCCACACGCCCGCACACACACACACACACACACACACACACACTTTTTTTTTCTTTAATGGAACTCCCCTCAAAGGCGGAGGGGGCACACCAATTACTTGTGAAAATAAATAAATGAAGTGGGGGGGACGGACACCCAGGCTTACTCGACACCGGCTCTAGGGATAAGGGAAGTAGCAAAAGGAAGAGGAGGAAGAGTGGGATGAAAGGAAGTGCCCCTATTAAATGACCACCAGTTCAAGTAAGCCCCCTCAGGACGCGGGTGGTGATACCAAGGAGCAATCCCGCTGAGATGCCCAACTCGAGTAACTCCATGGTACTTTCCCGCACCACACCCCGCGCCATGATACAGTTGCAGCCATGACCTTGCTGTTATTGGTCGCCACTCCTGTTAGCTCGGAAATCGCTTGCCGGAGGTAATTTCTGTCATACTTATTTATCTTAGAGCGCCAGGTCTGCTCCATGTCGACGCTACCACTGACAACTTGGACATCCAGGATTACTGCAGAGCCATCGGGCTTGTCGGCAACGACATCCGGCTTCTTGCCCTGGTCACTCGGCATGTGATATAGTCTCTCCTTTTCAACATCCCAATCGCTGGATGACAAAGCACCTGCTATCTGCTTGGTGAACACATCGTGGCGTAGAATGCGGCCGCCGTGAGTCCGAGGGCACTGCTACAACACATGATACAGGGTCTCATTTTTACCCCAACAGGCACGGCAAAGGGTGTCCACACACACACAAACACACACACACGACTGTCGCCATCAACAGATCACCTGGTTGGTAATTATATATAACTGGTCTAGGCACGCTACCACACATCGCCCCCTCTGAGCGATCACAAATTGAGCCGCGAGGATGGCTGAAAAATTCTTCCTGAAGATGTACTAAGTCTTGTGCGAGCTTCTTGATTCACAAGTGGAGAGCCTCCATCTTCTATTTGCGTTTTCGATCGTAATCAAAGCATCGATTTGTTCTTCCTCACAACTCCCTCTTTAGTAGCGATAGAATTAGATCTAGGTGCTACTTCTTCGACAATTGTCCCTTCTTCCATTCTGTCTGGGATGAACACTGGAGAACCAGTACTCAAGCTCGTGTCTTTTCTAGTGTTACGTCGCTGATTGCAGTATCCAGGTTGTTCAGAACGTTAACATTCATCCCACTTCCTGAAGCTCTCATGATCAACTGCTCATGGTTGTAGATGTTTCGGTAAAACAGGAACACGTGTCCTTAGCATCCTCCCCATCAACAGTTCAGCTGGTCCAGGAGTGGTACCATATTCAAGGAGGCCCAGCTCAGATCACTGTTTTTAAGGAGCATTTTCTTCAATGCTTGAACAGCTCTTTCCGCTTCTCCATTTGACTGGTGGTACAATCGGCTGCTAGTTATCACTTGAAAACCATATTCTGCAGAGAAATATTTCCACACCTTATTCATAAATTGGGATCCCGAGACTGAAACAACAATCTCGGGAATCCCGAAACGTCCGAACGTAGCTATAATCTCGGAATCCGTCATTGTTGTCATATTGATTACTAGCCGCTCCGGCTCGCTACGCTCGCCTCCACGTCCAGCCGGGGGGCAAGCCCCCCGGACCCCCCATTAAATTGCTCGCTTCGCTCGCAAAATGTGGCATGTAGGGAATGTTGCTCGCTTTGCTCGCAAACAGTAGATCTCTAAGGGTAGGTTTAACTTCTGTAGGGGATGCTGCTCGCTTCGCTCGCTTGAGGAAGTTATACTGCCCACCCAACTTGGCAGACGTTTTTTTCAGTTGGGAATTCTTACAAAAAAATTAAATCTTCTAAAACTTCGTGGAACCACGAAAAGTTTATTCGGGGATGTTGCTCGCTTCGCTCGCAAGGTATTGCTGTATATGTGTAGGAAAAAGTCCGTATTTATTCTGTTGAAATGGCTCTCGCTTCGCTCGCAAGGTACCTATGTGTATCTGCTCGCAAATGATAGATCCCTTAGGGTAGGTTTAAAGTCTGAAGGGGATGCTGCTCGCTTCGCTCGCTTGAGGAAGTTATACTGCAGACCCAACTTGGCAGACGTTTTTTTCTGTTGGAAATTCTTACAAACAAATTAAATCTTATAAAACTACGTGGAACCACGAAAAGTTTATTAAGGAATGTTGCTCGCTTCGCTCGCAAGGTATTGCTGCATATTCCGACATGTGAATAGCTAAAACTACCTACGAATTTGCACCGCTTGGGATTTGGAACCCCAAAGGGTGTTAGGGCATCATTAGCGACCGTTATGAATAGCTCGCAAGAGGCCAAGAGCGAACTTTGAGTCCCTTCAACTCGCATTATTGTGAATCGGCGGCCCGGGTCGATTAAAAATGTAATTTTAAACGCTTCCCTCGCTTCCGCTCGCAATTTGACCGAGTTCTCGCCACTTTTTTCGATATCCGATTTCGAATTCAGATTCGGCGGGATCAAAGCTGTATTTCGCCCGCGAAAACCGTTCCGAAAAACGTACCTTTACGGGGTATATTTTAATGGGAAAAAACCTAGTTTTTCGTCGGACTTTTCGAGAAAACGGGTCCGTACTCTCGCATTTTTTTGACGCATTTCCCGATACTTTTTCCGCGATCCGATCGCGCCGTCGTCTTCCTCGTTCAAAAACCTACGAAACCGGTATTTTTCCGGAATTTTCGACGGCCGTTCAGAGGGGTTAGAGGATGCGGGGAAACGGAAAAAAGCGCACATTAATTCTTACTTCGACCCCCCTCCCGCCCTACGGCCCATGGTTCGGGTGGGATTAGAAAATTTTAAATTCGCTCGCTCCCCCTATCGGAAAATCCCAAGAAGATCCCCCACTCGTACACTCCCCCCACTCAGCCGTTTGGCCGTGCATAGACACGACAAACAAACAAACAGACAAACAGACGGAGTTTCATTCTTATAAATAGTATAGATTTCTACATAATGTGACTAGTAGTCTACAACGGCTGAGTAGTAAGATTTTTTAAATTCGAAGTGGTTCATCCCAATTTGGAGCATGCAAATAAACGGCCCCAGCCTAGGGTTACCAGTTCAACTGAAAAAAAAAAAAAAAAAAAAAAAAAAAAAAAAAAAAAAAAAAAAAAAAAAAAAAAACACCATATACATATGAAAAAGCGCGACTTCAGGAATAGTTTCAGAATGCCTCAAAACTGATTTCAAAGAAGGACATTTTCAATAATTTTTATTTTAGAATTTTTCGAGCCATTGCAATAGCTTAATTTTCTACTAATTGGGGTTGAAAAGTATATTTTTATGCTGAAAAACATGGGTTTTTCTAGGAAATTGAGGGTTTTCTTAAAAATGACTCCCTAAGAAAATACGAGTTTGGGACCCGTTTCTACGTATTTTATCACACTAAATCAAATGGTAACACTCGCAGATCTCCCCAACTCCATTATAACCAAGTTTTACATTTCGACTAACTAGTTTTACCCCTAAAACACATGAAATCGAGCAAACAAATTGAAAACTCGTGAGTTAAATTGTAAAACTCGGTTATAACGGAGTTGGGGGATCTGGGAGTGTTACCGTTCGATTCAGCGTGATAAAATGCGTAGAAAGTGGCCCCAAACTCGTATTTTCTTAGGGAAAAACCCACGTTTTTCAACATATAAACATACTTTCCTCCTCCAATTAGCAAAGTAAAAGTAAAATTTACTAGACCTTTTGAAAGATGACAGGTTGAAGAAGTATTTCCAGTAACGTCCGCGAGAATTCCGTGGAAATATTCATGGCATCTAGGGGTTAAAAAATACGTAGTTTTTCATTTTTGACAATTTTTTTCACTGTGGGGTTGATTCCTGACTTTGTCACCTGCATAATCTAGCAAGTTAGGTAGCCTATACGAATGAAAATTTAACGCTCTTTCCAACGGTATCCTCATTTTTTTTACTCTAAAAATTAAGGTAGTTACGGCCATTTTAGTGACTTAAGGTCGAAAACAATAGAAAAATCTCACAAATTGAATGGGTAACTCGAAAACAAAGCGTTTTATAAATCTATAAGAGGAACTTTCGATCAAAAACTAGTTGTGGAATCGACCCCCAGGAGGTTCTGGACTAAAAGTGTAAACACCCTGTTTACTCCAAGATGAATGTGTAACTAGCCGAGAGTGAAGGTTTGTTTTGACTGGAGCTAAGTTGAAGGGGAACAAAGCTCTACAACACTTGGCTCGTAAACCCAACCTCGCCGATTGTATTCAGTTCATTCAGCGCTTTTGTGGTGACCAAGTTAAAGATTTTTTCACATGTTGCTTCCTCTCTTATCCAAGACATTTTGTTCTTGCGAGAAGTAAAAAAGTTGTATCTTCCAAAATCAATATATCCACTTGATTTTGAGTTTTTGAGCTTGCTGATCAATTTTGGTTCTTTGTCTGTCTGTCTGCCTTGTCACGCCTCTTTTTTTAAATTAAAATGAAATTTTTGTGCATAGCACTATAGTATAGTGTGACCAAGTAAAGTATACAACAACATGCTTTTAGCGAATTTTCTTAGAAAATAAAGCTATTGCAATGGCTCCAAAAATTTTAAAATAAAAATTTTCTTCATCAAAATCTGTTTTGAGGCATTCTGAAATGATTCCTGGATTTTAACGCTTTTTTATATGTATATATAAGTATATATATGTATGTGTCATTCCAGACGATAACTCTCGATAGAATTGAGATAAAAACTTCGTTCTTTCGCCAAAAAATCAAGCATTTCAAAAGAAAGGATGAATTTGTTGGACAACACTTTTTGAGCACATTAAATTGGTCAAATTTCAAAAAATGTACTTGAAAAATCACTAAAAAAGGCAAAAAATCGCTAAAAATTAACAAATTTCTATTTTTTAGCAGAATGCTACTCGAAAAAAATTAATCGAACATGAACTAGGACATTAAAAAATTTAAGCACAAAATTGTACTGAAAAATGTACTTAAATGTCATTAAAATAAGCTAAAAATCGATAGGAACACTTGAAGAATTGTAAAAATCAACAAAATTGTTTGTTCATTGGAATATTACTGACAAAAAAGTTTGCTATAAAATGTATAATAAAATTTCATTTGTCCCCAAAGTGCTCAAATTTCAACAGAATTTAACGTAAATGTAATACGACCATTTATGAAAATTCGCTCATACGATCATGCTGCATGACTGTAACTTTTATACCTATGTACCTACTAGGTTTAGTCCATCGACCCCCTATTAAAGCTAATTCACGTGTACAAACTCAACAGTACTATCTTACACTTGTTAACTATTACATACAATTTAAAACATTTAGAATTTTGTAATTACATTATTACTAGTATACAAATTGCAAAATCTTAATTATCACAGAGCTATATTTTATTTACATTTTATCAATCCCAATTTTTGTTTTCATTTTAGGTTATAATCTAATTTTAATTTCAGTTAGTTAAACCCATCGGCGAAGGTGGAATGATGTTTACGTTTAAGTCGTCTGAGGTGTCGAGGAAGAGGCCGATCTTGCGGTATGCAGCATATAAGTTGATTAGGGTGGGAGGATGCTTTCTGATACGATGCATGATAGGCTGCAATAAGACAGTCTTTCACCGTTGGCACTTCGAGGTCTTTATGAAGCTCCTCATTTCTAACATAACAATCCGCTCCTGTGATCAGTCTGAGGACACGGTTTTGCTGAACCTGAATTTCGGTCCTGCTCCGTAGCACCAAATAGGTTTAATAACAGTATTGTAGATTAGAAGCTTGTTCTTTATACTGAGTTTTTTGTTTGACAGGAGCGCTTTGAGTTGAGTAACTTTACGACGTATTCTCGATACACGCCTCTTTGTGAGTCTGCCATTTTGTGTTGCACCTGTTTCGTGATAGCAGATAACAATCGATTGCTTGAGGGGTTGAGGTACAACAGTTTTGTGTATGTTATAGAGATAGTAAAATCAGTCATGTTTTAGTTTCATGGCTCCCCAGGCTTCTTAAACCAAGAAACTGAATTTGTTGCATTTAAAAATCCTGAATTGTTCTGTTTTGTCAAATCTCCTCCTGTTCACTTGATATTGCTTTAGGTTTAACCCACATATTTTATTAAAATGCAACGTTTAGCTCACTGTAAACATAAACTTTACTATTATAACTGAAAAAACACATATAAAACTCACCTCTAGGCACTTCGACACTTCAAATTAAAAGTAGTAGTAATCGTCTGGAACTGAATGTGATGTGAGTCATTCAGCACGGTGCTCTAAAAAAACGGTCGTTGGTTATGAAAGAACGCAAAACTACTGCAAGAAGTAGAATTAAAGTGCGGTTAGGCTTCTGTCAGGCGGTTAACGATCCGATAGCTGAAAGCTTTTACGACCTGTAACTGTTGATACTTGATTGCGTCCATTCGTTTGCTGCATCCTCCGATGCGAACCTACGGAAATTGGACATTTTTGCAGTAACTACGAGTACAATTAAAGCCAAAGTGGAGACGAGGGGTCTCACCAGATATCTACGCACTTAGTCACTTCTATATCTATCTGATTTTGAAAACCATTTTAAGAAATAAAAAGCCTCTCGCCTATAGATGACTTTACATGAACCTTTGAATTTTTCATCAATCAGAACCACGTACGATCAGTATTGTAATTCTTTCACAAATACCCAGACTATTATTCTTGGATACCCAAGTACACTTCATCATTTTGTACGAAAAAGAACTCAAAAGTATCAGCCCAAGCATCTCTTCACGACATATCCGCACAAATCTGCACATCTCCAGCATTCTCTGTCTTTCACGCAGACCACCTCACGTAGTCCGAACGCCTTCAGTTTTTTGCAGGTAAGCCCATAAAAAAGGTCTGATGTTGCGGCAAATAGCTTTTCTCGTATCCGTAACAACGAATGTATAGATTATTTGAAAGTTTCAAATTATCTTGAAAGATTCCATAGCTTATTCCTAATGGTTATGGAGTGTTACCTTTTCCTTAGTAGGTTGGTTAGGTTGCGGGTAGAGAATTTTTAGGCTTCTCTGATAGTTATTTATTGAGGTTTGCTGAGCGCTTTTGTCAATTATATGGCCTCTTCAATGCGTATTATTTGATAGATGAGCTGTTAAATGTTTATGTATAAGTTGGGAGGCCTCCTTGTGCATCTTGGTCATGACCAGTTGTGGTTGCTGATGTTACTAGGGTCAATTTCGTGCTTAAATTGAGACAAATGCAATTTTTTATGTGGAAAGACACACATAGTCTGGAATGATAAACTAGTCTGAAATGACTATCAGAGTAGCCTGAAGATTCTCTACCCTCAACCTACCCAACCTAGCTTATTCCTATGGCTGTAGGAATTAGTAAATTAAGAATTTGATATTCGCGCATGCGCAGCATTTGCCAATAATACAATAAATTATGATGAAACTCGTACGAGGTAATGAAATCGTCTTATCCCAACTACATGTTCAGATCATAACTGTTTAACCAATGATTGGTTAACTGTTAAATCATCGTATCCAAATATAGCAAATAAATTATAATAACAGTATAATGCCAACTTTGTTATATGTCATTCTGTCAACTGTGATAGGCGAGTCACTGTAGACGAAAAAATTGCATTAGGTTGCAAAAAATCTACACGTTCTGCTTTTGGTATATTGTTGGGGTAGGTACCAACCAAGTTTGCAGCTTTGAAAGACCCCAGGAAAATGTGTGGTGCTCAAAAAACTTCGAAATTTGTGGGCTTGCTTCAGATTTTGGCTTATAACTTCCAAACCATGCGTCCTACCGAAATGGGCACTGTATACCACCTTTTTAAAGAAGATTAAATTTGTTGCAATTTGAGCGCTACCGCAGCTCCATAGATTCAATAGATTCTGAGTTATGACATTTTAAAAATATCATTATTTTCCCAAAATGTTCGGAACAGTAGTTTTAGCCAACTTTTGTACAGAAAATTGGCTAAGCAACTCAATCTACGAGGGAAGTCATGAGAAATTAAGTTCTATAGCAGCTGCTTAGCTTTAATTTAAGCTGAAGCGAAACCATGAAGGGCCAATAGTTCCTGGGTTATCAGCAAGATACGAGAAATTTAATTAAGCAGTTACCTATAGAATGTGATAAAAATACATTTAGATGTGATTTATGTGCATGGTGAATGACATTTATTTGCAGCAGGAGGTGAATTCACCATCCGTAGACCTCACAAGTTTCGGGTTGGGCCTTTGGAAAGACTTGAATATAGAACAAGTAGAGCTAATGAGATGAAAAGCCAAGGGGGTCTAACACATGGCCGAAGAGTCTCCAGCAATGTTCGCGCCCGATGGACTGGAGTCATGTTTTACATGCTCGACATCTGTGAGGGGCTTGAGTACTTTTGAGATATATCCCGTACCACAACAAAACAACATATTGATATGAGGAATGCTAGAATTGAACGGGATTGCAGTGATGTGGAGGAACTGAGATCCTGGTTCAATGTCCACACACTATTTTCTTCCGAAAGTACTGTCGATCTCAAGTGGTGTAATGGGAGGCCCTGAAGTGAATTGCCACGTGGCTCAAGAAGTGGAATGTGATGAAGTTAAAGAAGTAAGTGGATAGTCTTTTGGAAATGTTGGATTTTAAAGCAAAGACAACGTACGAACCTTGGCCCGCCGTCAAGGTGCACAACAAGCAGGTTGTTGTACACCCTCTCACCATATTCCAACGGCTGTGTATAACCAATCAAGATCTAGATAGCCCCATATCCCATGGCTCTATTCTCTGAAGAAGGTGGATCTCAGAACGAAGATTTTGTTCCTTTTTGCATAATTCCTTCAATAATGCGAAAAGGAACAAAATTTTCGTTCTACGCTGCCTTCATGCCTCTTCCAGAAAACGTTGCTGCTTGAGAAGAACGTTCGTTGCAGTGGACGGAAGGTACTTGCTCCTCAAAGTTGTTAGGCAGTGCAACATCTCATCTTTCAGGAATACGATACGTTTCAGTATGTTGCTGGCAAAATTTAAGGCTGAAAATAATGTATCTATGATCAGACAAGGAAACCTCATCTGATACATGCCACTTGGTGATTCTGTTGGATACAGATGGACTAGAAAAAGTCAGGTCGAGGAACTCTTTCCTAGAGCTTGTAACAAAAGTGGGTTCTGTACCCTCGTTTAAAACTGCCACCTGGCATGCAGTAAGAAAATCTAGTAATAACTCTCCTCTGTCGTTAGCGTCGGTGCTGCCCCACACTACATGGTGAGCAGTGGCGTCACAGCCTATGAGGAAGTGCAGGTTCTTCTGTCGGCAGAAGTCTATCAGGCGTCCTATTTCAGAGGAGAGAAGCACCTGGTGCTTCAGATTCATCTCCAGGGAAGTAGGCCGATGCCACCACAATTTTCCTAGTCCCCTGGTCCGTCTGCTCCTACAGGACCACTGCTGCCAGATCTCCAGAAATAATTTCAGGTATAGACATGAAAGGTACTCTATTACCTACAAGAATGGCTGCCCTGCACCGTACAGCCTCTCGATAGTATATAAGTTTACCTAAGTTTGATGGAATGCCTTTTACCTTGCCCTTTCCTGCCCAGGGCTCTTGAATCAGGGCTATTTTGGTCTTTCTCCTGGCAAACTTTTCACAGAGTTCCCTCCTACTTACCTAATTGTCTCGTAAATTCGATGCTGCTGAATATAACCAATTCGATTTGTTAATTTGTATGACTAAATTCAGTTCGTTAATTAAAAAATGATGAATCACTCTCATCGATGGATTTTACTGTGAACGCAAAACTCCTAGAATTATCAGTGAGTTGTCTTCCCTTATTGGAAGTAAATCTAAAAGAGAGAATTGAATCACATAAAAAAATTTTGCAATTTTTGAACGTAGTAACGACATTCCACAGCAATCTTGGGGAATTCGAGGCCAATTATCTACCATGACAACGTCAGTGTCTGTCCCCATCTCCTCGTACTCTGTGGAACGTTAAGCACGTGGAGCAGCCGCCAATGGGTAAAATTTGTTTAAGGATGCTGAAGGTTCCTCAATTTACAATTTCGTGGGTGGTGAAAATAAAATATGCATATATATTTCAATATGCAAAAACTGACAAGATAGCAATGTGCAAGTTATCGAAGACGCCTAATAGCATAATATATTTCGAAAAACTTGATAATTAATGTGAATTTGAGGGGGACGCTGAAGTAGCACATCAATATATCGGAAGCTAAATTGAATTACTGTTTTAAATATATAAATACACACACACACACATATATGTATATACACATGCATATGAAATGACGTTACACTCTATGATTCGTTTCAGAAAGCCTGAAAATGGATTTCAATGAAGAAAAGTTTCGACAATTTTGATTTCAAAATTTTCGGAGCCATGGCAATAGTTTCTTTTTCTACGAAAATTCGCCAATTATTGAAAGGTAACTAAAAGTAGGTACCTAATTAGAAAAAGGAGTAATTATTTTTAAAAAGAGAAATAATAAACCTAAGAATAATAATTCGCTGCGTTTTAAAACTGTGCTTCAATGGCGCTACTTCCTTGCGCACGTGACTGTACAGAAACGGAACAACTTCAAAAATCCTTGATCAACGATACCCTGCACGGACATGTAGCGTCTTCCCTAGTGTTAGTCAGGGAAATTTTTAGCCAAATTCTATAAAATGGATGCAACACCACAAACCAAAACGTGATTCTCATTACAACCTCATCCGGACTCAAGGAGAGTTCAGTTGGGATGACAGAAATAATCACAATTTCACTCGGCGGTAGTTAAAAAACAATCTATTGGCATTTTCAAGGTTAACGCTACAAGAAGCAAGTTTTAGTTGCGTATGTGTGGGCTGTAATTTTACCGCGTGACCTGCTCACCACGTGACAACGGTACATACACGTGCAGTGTCGATAATAGGCAAGCTATTTACATCGCACAACACGATTTGCACTTACAATGAGCTGGCTACTATGTCGCGGCGTTCTTCCAACTGTAATATTGGGTTGACCGTTCCAGTAATGGATTATGATCCAGCGGTGACAACTAATCTTTCGGCGAATGGACGATTAATGGCGTCCAAGAGATCGGGAGGACGCACGGTGTCACACTCGATACTAAGGGGTTCGTTGGAAAAAAGTCCTAATCACTGAAATCCAAACTACAAACTACAAAAAGCAAATTTTAACGTGGCTCGTGAGAAATGGGGCAGTGGATAGCGAAACTATGCTAAACAGCATTTATGTATAATATTATAAAACAATAATTTTTATTATAGAAAGTTTTTCTACTTATAAGAAGATAGGGACATCAAATACCGTTGTAGTTATATTATTTAAGCTATGTGTAGATGATGTAGACGCATATGCGATGTTATGTCAACGTGCTATGTTTGAAATTATGGGCAAATCGCTTAGACCTTAACCAACAGCACGGGCCAAGCCTACCGTTGGAAAAGTAATCTAGACGAGTAGCCTAGTTCAACTTTTGTACTATCATCATATGTATGTGTCTTTATTGAAATAACTCTATCTATCTATCTAAATCGATAGTGATGCATATCGCAGTTTTATAAATCTATCCAATTCGCGTTTTAGTGGCGCCACCGTCGCATCCATAATGGTGGGATGGATCCTTATTCGACTCAACTCACACAAGGCAAATTACCATACCTTCCCTGAATATTTACTAATAAATCATGAACAACAACTGAAAACAAAACTTATGATGGTCATGTCCGTAAACTAGACAACAAAACTAAGTACTAGCTTGCCTATAAGACATATCTTCACAGGAACGTCCTAACAATTTTATTATAATGGTTTCCCGTATATAAAAGGTATTCCAATGATCAGTATTCACGGCAACTTCTACACGAACTTAATCACTCGAGACGAAGTTATGGAAACCCACATCAATGAAGAAAACGCAAGTTAGTGATGAAAGTTGTTGAAACTTGCCTATTTTCACGTTCTATCTTCGTTAATCTTCGAAGGTGATTTGATCGGGAAAAAACGCGGTTATAACTGACAACTTTAATTTAGTCAACATGGAAGTGTCCACTATCATAGTTAAATCATTACTTAGATCCACAGTTTTGTCATCATTCGTTTTGTCACTTTCAAGTGGGGTAACTGGGGTATCATCAAACACATTCTTTGTGTCTGAAAACTGGAAGAAAACTTTCCACGCTCCGAGGAAGATACCTAGTCACCAGTGAGAATTTCGTTTAAGAAAATACGACCGGATACGCGGGGAACTACCATTACGCTACGTTAAGCCGACAGAGCGCCTCTCATGAGGCCTTAGATTAGGTATGTAGGTACTATAAAACTAGAATTTCGGTTGTAATTTCGATATATTATGAGATAGCTATTGTCATGTTTCCCCTCCAGTGATCCACATTCTCTAGTCCAGCCATTAATTTGTGTCTAAATGATATGACGTGTTAATCATGGCAGATACCTAGTGTTGACAGTGGTACCTACTTTTGGTTTTGGTGGTATAACGAATAAAACTAAACTAAATTGACTTTTAGAACACCGGAAAACCCCTTCTTGTCGGTTTTTAATCCGTTATTCTGAATAATTTAGCCTTGAACGAAAGTTTGCGAAGCGGGAAGCTCTGTTTCCACAATTTCTGCTATCCATGCGAGCGTTGTTTTTTAGAAGCTCATTTTTCAATACTATACAACTCGGACCGGTTCATTTTCGCTGGGTATTGCTTATTTACAATTACTGTGAAGGAAAAAAAAAAAAAAAAAAAAAAAAAAAAAAAAAAAAACAGATCGTTCATTGTGAATAAAATTAGCAACAGAACATAGGCTTTATGACTGTATTTGCGTGTTGATGTACAATCTTATCTTATCTTGTACCTATATTAATAAGAATGAAACTCCGTTTGTCTGTCTGTCCACGCTATGCACCGCCAAACGACTGAACCGATTCCTATTTTCTTGGGTTTTTCCGGAAGTTTGTAGATACAATTTTAAAAATTTCCACCCCCAACTGAACCATGTGTTGGTGGGCAGGAGGGAGTGGGGTAAGTTGGTTGAGGTTAGGCAATGACCTGCAAGACCGAGAGGTCTTGAAGGCGAGGTCGCTTTTTGCCCCGTGTTTCTATACATCCCACCCCCCTAGCGAGTGAAGCGAGCGAGAAAACTATACTTGTACATAATAAGAACATGTTTCATTTGGTTGGTTGTTTGTCTTCATCTCAATTCGTTATGGGATTGTGAAGGTGAGAAGGTATTGAGAATAATCCCTTGTTTTCATTCTGAGAATGAAGACTATAAAGAAAATAAGAGAGGCATCTCAATACAAAAAAAAGTTCCAGTCATGCAGCATGATCATATGAGCAAATTTTCGTAAGTTATAGTACTATATTATGTTGAATTGTCTTGAAATTTGAGCTTTTTGACAGCTAAGAAATTGTTAACTATTATTTTTTTATTACAAAAAAGTTTGTAAATAGTAATCTAGTATTCAAAAAGAGATTTTGGAATTCTGGTTTTTTGCAGTTTTTATTGATTTTATAGCTAATTTTAATGATATTTAAGTAATCGTAAGACGGAGAAGGTGGAAATATACTTCCCCACTGCATGGCGTACTGTGGTGGGGAATGGAAAAAAACAGACACACATCTTTCTCTTGGATTTGTTTCAGAATGCATCAATACGGGTTTAAATTATGAAATTTTTGAAACTTTTTGCAGCCATTGCAACAGCTTCGTTTTCTACAAAATGTGCTAAAATGGAAAAAATAAAATAAATGATAATAATTCCGAAGGAATGACCAATGCTTACCATTATCTGATGTACTCATAGGTTAAAATCACTCAATATTCATGTCAATAAGCTAAACTTTTACGAATGAATAAGTATATCATCTCATTACTCAATATCGCAAACTAGACTGAAAAGCGATGTGAAAAACAAGAATAAGTAAGAGTATGTATATACATATGAAGAGCACAGGGGAAGAACGGGCTATCTCGATTTTTAGTCAAAGTGAGTTGAGAATGGTACCTTATGTATTGGGGGCAGCCGGACACGGTGGTGTGGTCAAAATAGGGAAAAAACTGGTCTAAATACTTCAAAACAGCGGGTGAGTATTTCGTATACAGTGAAAGAACGGGCTTATGGGAGCGGCCCAGGGAAAGAATGGGCTATCTTAGAGCTACCGCCTGCAAATCACAGCAGGTTACCTGTGTTTCAGATGAATTTGGATGCAAGATATACATTTTATTGAGGTTTTTTCATTCAAATTCGTTTTTCTCAAAACTAGGAAAAACCATGATAGCCCGTTCTTCTCCTGTACTCTTCATATGAACTTTGACTCACTCACCTGTAACCAGCCAACCTGAGGAGACAGGACACTTGCTTTAATTTGTGAGGACGCCTGAATAAACGGGATCGGTGATCCAAAATGTGTTCCTAATCACTTTGATTTTAGACTTTTAAGCTTCTAAATACGAATTTTCCCCAGTGAGCAGCGTGATGAGCACAATCCCACCCTACGATCCTATCAGGAGATTTTCCACCTACTTCGATTAGTCAAGTCCTTTATCTCATTATCATTTTCCTACAATCGTTCCTTTATGTTGCTATTTGATTGTTGAATGTTGAATTACAGTACCTATAAAGTTATAGGTGAAACAATAATGGCTGCAGTATCTGCCCCCAGAATGTTCTCAAGATCTGATTCAACGAGACGCCCAGGCGGCGTTATAATATTTTACGTACAAAATTGTATGCGAATGTGTGATGAGTCACCTTGGAGAATCGACAAGAAATTCATTCGACTGGAGCTCCAGTCGTTCTGTTTGCCGGATCGGAGAATAAGAGCAAAATAGGACCAGTGAGAATAAAATTCGTAACATTGGCAATGGAAATGAGGTTTACTCGGTGTTTTTCGAATTTTAAACACGCCAGCGCCCCAGGTTAGAGCCCCTTCTAGAACCACCAGTTTATTATTCTTTCTTCAAGGAATGCGAAAGGCAGGTGCTCCGGATAGTCTCATTCCTTTCATTGCAATTAAATTTATTCAAAATGTAAATGAAAAATCTAGCCTTTATTGGAAGTTTATGGGATTGCGATTGCAGGGCAAGGCTTCATGTTGAGCGAGCTGCCCCACCTTGGCGAAGGACGGTGCTTGGACATATCGGTGCACGTATGCTTCCAAGACACGTATGCTACCTAGCTACTTGGGAGCACTATGTATTTACCTTCATCATACCTACAGGTAGAAAGAACTGGGTACCTGTTCGCTTTTCTGAACATTAAGACCCAGTCATGGCATGATCGTATGAGCGAATTTTCGTAAATTATCGTATTGTACAATGTTAAATTGTTTTGAAATTTGAGCTTTTTGAGTGCAAAAAAATTGTTACCTATTCATTTTATGGAGAAAAAAACGTGTTCTGAATAATAATGTGGCATTCAAAAAGAGGTTATGTAATTTTAGCTTTTTTTGCAGTTTGTAAAGTTATTAGCAAATTTTAATGAAATTTAAGTACATTCTTCAGCATAATTTTGTACCTAAATTTTTTAACGTAATGTTTTATAGTTAATAAACTTTATGAGCAATATTCTGCAAAATTATAAAGTTAAAGAATTTTATCAGTTTTTAGCCATTTTTAATGATTTTTTTAGCACTTTTTTGAAATTTGACCAATTTAATGTGCTCAAAAAGTTCTGGCCAACAAACTCATCCTTTCGTTTGGAAAGCTTGATTTTTTGGCGCAAGAACGGAATTTTTATCTCAATCCTAAGGAGAGTTATCGTCAGGAATGACACAAACACACCCGCGCGCGCACACACTCACACACACACACTCACACACACACTCATTGGCTAAGAGATTTTTGAGATGTCCACCGTTAAAATTCATTTCAATGATCTGTATCACCGTGCAACTTTTGCCAGGAGAATACTCGTACGTACTACACCCCACTTGGCATGTGTAGGTTCTCCTTCATAGAATACTAGATAACCTGTTTTTGTTGATTTATGCTGTTGACCTGACCTTGAAGGGTAGATATAAACCTCAAGTTTGAAATATTGCTTGAATACTGCGAGCTTAATCAGTTGGCTGTGAAAACAAATATAAAACACACACACACACACACGCGCGCGCGCGCGCGCACACACATACACACACACATTTATTGGCTAAGAGATTTTTGAGTTGTCTCTACATAGGGTCGTGTGGGGTGTCGTCCCATTCCTACTCATGTAGACTTGTGGATAAATAATAAGTTTTTTGATGAAAAGGTGACTTAAAACGAGCCTTTCCATTCATTCGGGCCTCCCTTGGAGCCAAATTTAAAACTACGCTTCATCACCACGGTATTCAGCCATTTACTAAGTCTATACACCCACGTCGGGCCCTCCTTAGGACTAATATTACGATTTTTTTTTCTTAGCTTTACTAAATCCCAAAGGAAGTCTCCAAGCATTATTTTAGAGCATTTCCTGTTGGATTGAGCACAAAATAAGGCCGGGAGGAAAAGATTGTGAAACAAAATATTTCGTTCCGGGCCGGAACGGTTCCGGACTGGAACGAAAAATAAAGTTCCGTACCGGAACGTTATTGCTGTGGAACGGAAATTGACGGAGATGATTCGGATGAACTCTCATCGGACGGCTCTACGTCGGAAGAAAAGAATTAAGTTACGATTTCGAGTAATTAACTGTATTAACAGTTTTACATAAATATTACCTATATAAAATCTACCCTTAAAATTCATTTAAGTGATCTGTATCACCTTTTGCTAGGGGAATACTCATGCGTACCACACCCCACTTGGCATATGTAGGTACTCCTTCATAGAATACCTTAGATAACCTGTTTCTGTTGCTTTATGCTGATGACCTGTCCTTGAAGGGTATATATAAACCTCAAGTCTCCAAGCATTATTTTAGAGCATTTCCTGTTGGATTGAGCACAAAATAAGGCCGGGAGGAAAAGATTGTGAAACAAAATATTTCGTTCCGGGCCGGAACGGTTCCGGACTTGAACGAAAAATAAAGTTCCGGATTGGAACGTTATTGGCGTGAAGTGGAATTTGACGGAGATGGTATGGATGAACTCTCACAGGATGTCGGAACAAAATAATAAAGTTACGATTTCGAGTAACTTTTCTCGGAGCTTTTATTTTTTCTGGAACTTTATTTCGAGCCCTGATTTATACCTATTCATATTTGTATGCATACTTGAATGTTTTAAACACTCATATTCGAATCTATATTTATACGTATTATTTTAGTTTTAGAAGAGGGATAAGTACTATCCCGTAATTTTTTATAAATAACTAAACCTGACGAGTCTAAACCCTGACTTGGACTTCTTCTCCAGCCCGTTCTCTTCATTCAGATCGGCGATATGCGCGTCCCACCTCTAATTAAATTTAATTCAATGGATTTTCCCCCTCAGTCGTCACACCACTCAGTACTTTCAGTGCCTCAAGTCGAACAGTTTTTTTTCTTTCTTTTTAGCGAATTTTTGAAGAAAATGTTAGCGAATTTTTGAAGAAAATTAAGCTATTGCTCTCGCCTCAAAATTTGTAGAATGTGAATTTTCGAAAAACTTTTATGCAGAAATCCGTTTCAGGCTATTTTGAATCATATTCTGAAGTTTAACGCATTTTTTTATGTATGTATGTATGTATGTATGTATGTGTCATTCCAGACGATAACTGTCCGTAGAATTGTGCTAGAAACTTCAAACAAATTTTAAAATGTTGAGGACACAAAACGAAAGTTCAAGTTCGTTGGCCAGCATGATCGGATTGCATCTTCGGGTTGAAATTTTCAAAAATGTAGTAAAAAATTTCAAAATAGCCTGTTTTTTGCGATTTGTTGTGCGAAATAATTTTTTCAGCATACTAACATGTGGTATATTCGGAATCAGCGTCAAATTTCCTATAAGAATATGTATCAAGTTTTCAAAAATTTCAAAGTTGAAAAATCAGTCAAAAATCGAAATAATGCCGTTCGCTAGTTGTAAAAATCGGTAATATTTGCATGAAACATTGTCCAAATTCAGATTGAACTACTCTTATGGAAGTATCCCTGTATAACCAATCCTAGAACCATGCTGTTTAAAACGTAGGTAGTAGGTGCTTGTTAAAAAAAATTAAAAAAAAAGTAATCACAACTGATGAGTTTACTCTGTGAAATATTCCGTCCTCCGATTCTCTTTAATGTTTTACGCTCAACGTTTTTAGGACTTGATGTAGCTTTAATACTGAGTGTGGCTTAGAAAATATCAGCCATGAAATTATGAGGAAGTTTTATTTATGTACGTACTAGCACGCAGACCCAAAATCATAAACTAAAATTTCTCTACACGATCAATAGCGACTGAAATGTCGAAGATTTCTTCAAAAATTCGCTCATGGGGTCATGCTGCATGACTGGACTTTTTTTTTCTCCAGAAGTTTCATTTCTTTTTGCTGGTTAACGTCAAATTGATTCCTTTGTTTTTTTTTTTAATGTAATAATGTAATTGGGTTCGCCCGTTCAAATATAAATAATTAAATAAATAAACCTGCCAGATCAGGTCTCATTGACCCTTGAAAATAGGGCTGACTAGGAAATCTGTTTCGGAGGAGGATGTAGCCCAGGAAGGCGAAGCGGGCGCCGGCAGCGACCGTGGCCGTGGACGTGATTGATGTAATTGTTAGCTGTAAGAGGTTAGCGAATGGAGGTAAGGGCGAAGCAGAGGCAAAAGAGAGCTGGGTGAAAGCTCCGGCGACACACTGACACACAAATCTGTTCTCCTTCTCCCACGGGCCGGCGGTGGAGGGGCCCCTGAAACCGGGACGCCTTCTGCCTTTCTTCCCGGAGACTCCCGAAAAACTTCCAGCAACAAGGAGGACGTAACGCCAACGTCATGCTGGAGAGGACGTAATGCCGGCAACCCGAACATCATCCGCCCGGTCCTCCTTCTGTTTCCCCAATCTTGGTCTATTTTGCTCTCTCTTACCGACTCAGGGCCGGTTTCACCAAAGTTTTTAATCAACGTTACTCATTAAACCGAAGATCTCAGCTGTTAAACAACGATATTCGGTTTCACCAACTCCGATTCAGATAAATCAATGATCACATATACTAAATCAACAAACGAAACTAACCAGCCGAATTTGGGTGGTTAGCATTCAAATCAACGATTTACTAGGTAGGTAGTTCTTTTCGCCATCTTTGTTTACATGACCGAAATCCTGATTTACTGCGTTTTCCCATCTAATTTGCTACATTTTCCTACATGCACAAAATGAGCCGCAGAGAGTGATTAGAGCCAAATGCAAACTCAACGGGATTGAGGGACAAAAAATTTCGTTGAGGTGAGTGTCACCCTCAGCTCAACAGTGTAGTAGAGGAGGTAGGTACGTCTTTTATTTTTTTCGGAGTTTATTTAAAAAAAATAATAATACCTAATAAAATGAAATAAAAAAAAAGAAAAAAAAAAAAAATGGCACATGAGAGTAGGTAGGTACCAAAACGGTAGTTAGGTACATGTATGATGTGATCAACAGGTCCCATTCGAATCTTATACAATCAAAAACGAAATATTTCGCATTCTATTCCAATTTGGGAAAGAAACAATCATGGATAAGTACTAACCTGAAGGAGCCTAAAATAAATTAAGAGGATTTACAACTACCACAGCTTAAATTGCTGGTTGCTCTTTGATTTCATGCGATCTCTATATACCAAGTTTGTTGTGCATGATTTTCCGATTAATTTTGGTTTGAGGAATGAGTTGTTGATAGGTACCTACCTTCCAATCAGGATAGTAAAATCAATGAGAATTCCAAGATAGTGTGATTGCTTGAAGCTCTCCCAAAACCTCAGGTCTTCTTTTTGTCCAACAGTCTCATTATATCTATAACTCTTTTAATCAATGTATATTCATTAAACTGAAACTCTCTACTGAAACTCTATAAAAAAATTTTTAATCAATGTGTATTCATTAAACTGAAACTCTCAGCCGTTAAACAACGATATGCGGTTTCACCAACTCCGATTCAGATAAATCAATGATGAAATGCGCTAAATCAACAATCAAAACTAGCCAGCCGAATTTGGGTGGTTAGCATTCAAATCAACGATTTACTAGGTAGGTAGTTCATTGCCATCTTTGTTTACATGACCGAAATCCTTTTTTACTACGTTTTCGCATCTACGAGTAGTTTGCTAGATTTTCCTACGTTTTCCTACATGCACGAAAATGAGCCACAGAGGACTGATGAGAGCATTGGTTTTTTGAGGACGAATTCGACGAGGATGATATGAAGACATTATCTCCCGTAATCTATCATAGTAGGGTAAACGTGTACACATTCATTCAAACGCTCATTAAAATTGACGTCATCATCCTAGAGCTGTTTTTTTCGCATGAAAACGTACGAAAATAACTGAGATATGGTGGATTTTAAGCTCCAAACCGGCCTATCCTGAAGCTTTTTTGCTTGGAAACGCACACACAGCGTAAAATTACATGATGCCTGCTTCAAGATTGGGAAATGAACGACGACCCATGGATTGAGCATGCACGCGAGTATGAAGAATGTCCACATGTCCTGAATGTCACGGGGCCAGCTTTAGTTAATGCTGCAAAGAGATCTAAACCTGAATGTACATGGATTTAAGTTGATTGGTTCATGCAATAAAAACTAATAAAATTACTTCATTTGTTATTTCACAAGTACTGCCACATATACTAACCGTGTATGATACTTACTTTAGTAATGAGTAGCTGATTAAAATACTTACTACAATCGATTAAGCGTAGCAGCAGCGGAGAGGAGGCGGCAGCAACATACCTAGTTGACATGTACGGTAAGTTTACTATGTATCATAGATTATAATGGGGATGCCCCCAAAAAGCACGAAACGCATAAAATTGACCAAAAGTGCCTTTACCATCGTATTAAGATTTTTATACGCCTGTTTGCTGGCGGCCACACCACCAGTGAGCGCCAAATTATGCATTTTTAGCTCCCGATCATGGTTTTTTGTTCCTTTTAGCGAATTTTCTTAGAAAATGAAGCTATTGCAATGGCTCCAAAAATTTTAAAATAAAAATTTTCAAAAATTTTCTTCGATGTGTCATTCCAGACGATAACTCTCGATAGAATTGAGATAAAAACTTCGTTCTTTCGCCAAAAAATCAAGGATTTCAGAAGAAAGGATGAGTTCGTTGGACAACACTTTTTGAGCACATTGAATTGGTCAAACTTCAAAAAATGTACTAAAAAAATATCTAAAAATGGCTAAAAACGGCTAAAAATCGTTCAATTTATATTTTTTGGTAGAATATTGCCCAAATAAAGTTTATTAACTATAAAATAGAACATCCAAAAATGTATGTACACAATTATGCTGAAAAATGTACTTAAAATTCATCAAAATTTGCTAAAAAAATCGATAAAACCTGCTAAAAAAAGCTAAAAATTCAGAACCTCTATTTGAATAGCAGGTTATTATTTAGAATACGTTTTTTGCCATAAAATTAATGGTTAACGATTTCCTTGCACTCAAAAAGCTCAAATTTCAAAACAATTCAACATTATACATAACGATAATTTACGAAAATTCGCTCATACGATCATGCTGCATGAATGGAACTTTTTTTTTTTACTAACGTTTCCAAGCAAAAAAGCTTCAGAATAGGCCGGTTCGGAGCTTAAAATCATCCATATCTCAGTTATTTTTGTGCGTTTTTATGCGAAAAAACAGCTCTAGGATGATGACGTCAATTTTAATGAGCGTTCGAATGTAAGTATACAGGTTTACCCTACTTGTCATATTTGAAAGTATTATCAAGGTAGGTATTATGTTTTCAAGGCTCGTGGATTCACAATTGCCTTGAATTTTGATTTAATTTTTCGTACTGGAAGCCACCGAAAACCTGACTGCCACGGAAGGACGTAACGCCAATGCCATGCTGACCCTACTGGAGAGGTCGTAATATTGGCAACCCCGATCTTCATACTGCCGGTCCTCCTTCTGTTTCCCCAATCTTGCTCAACGTTGCTCTCGACATGCCGAACTAGTAATGAACATCGGACCAGCTTAACTGGGATTACGTTAGAAATTAAAAGGTTTCAAGTTGTAGATATGGACAAAACCCATGTGTACCTACCATCAATGTAGAAATAGTTGCCTAATTTCGAAGATTTTGTCCTGAAAATACCTACCTATTTGATTCGCAAATGGTAGGTAACTCCTTTACATTGACTTATTTGCAAGGTTTTGATATAGTGAAGGTTGGTAGATCCAAACTGTGCGTTGCCTTATTATTCTAGTTTTCACTCTGGAAGCCTCCGCAAACCCGGCACAGCGAGGATGTAACCTAGTACATATGAATGGGTTTTTATTTATGTAATTTTTGTTAATTAAATTTTAAGAAATTTCACAAACATGAAGAGGTGACAGACTCTCTCTCTCTCTCTCTAAAATTGGTTCAATCTTTGATAATGCCATTCATTGATTATGCAAAATTAGCGTACTGTGATCTGACCGCCTGTAGAAAAAATCAGTTGCAAATAGCACAAAACGCAGCAATTAGGTATCTTTAGTGTTAAACCTGATGAGCATGTAACCAAGTACTATTTGCAATTGACCTGGTTAAAAGTAGCAGAGCGGTTTGAGTACTCGCTAGGTGTAGCAATTTTCAAGTTATTGAAGTTTGGAGTTCCCGCTTACATTGTAACCCATTTTCGGGTGAGAAGTGACATGCACGATGTTAGTACTAGGCATGCTTCCAATTGTCTTCATGTCCCGGCGTATAAAACATCCTTTTATGAAAAGTCGTTTGTTGTCCAAGGTGCAACATTTTAGAACGACAATATTGAGTCTCTCTCTCGCAACGTCTTGTATGATAAGTTGCTAGGAAGATCTCTCTCTCTCTCTCTTACCTGACGTTGTATTTATAAGTATATATTATGTTCGTGTGCCTGATGGTAGAGAGGCTGCATTGCCCTAATCATCTCTCTCTCTCTCAATCTCTCTCTCTGAATCTCTCTCTCTCTCTCTCTCTCTCTTTCTTTCTCTCTCTCTCTCTCTCTCTCTCTCTCTCTCTCTCTCTCTCTCTCTCTCTCTCTCTCTCTCTCTCTCTCTCTCTCTATATATATATATATATATATATATATATATATATATATATATATATATATATATATATATATAATTCAATTCAATGAATTGGCTCAACAAGAGCATGTATAATTAACACATCTTTTCAAAAAACAATAATTTACACCACAAACTATTCTTTATATTTCGACTTATTTGCCTTTTTCAACATATGAAGAACTAAAATAATTTTTTGTGGGAATTTCGACGTAGATATTATGCAGAGAGACGTTTGCCATGGAGAAGATGGTTACCTGGCTGACGCCTGATGTTTAATCCTGGAGGAGCGTAATGTATAGGTAGTTATTTCTGTATAATGTTAGAAAACATTTTGCTTAGGCTATCAATATCGGTCTTCTTGTTACAACAATTAGGTGTCCTGGAAATGTGAATAAGTTCTTTAATTTTGCGTTTGGAATAATTATTTTTGGAATTAATGGTTTGCCCCCTCCGCCTTTGAGGGGACTTTTCTTCAAACCAATAAAAATAAATAAATTAAAAAAATGTGGGTGCATGTGTCTGTGTGTGTGAATTTTTGGAATAATGACCTTCAGCAATAGAGTGCTCAGTTAAACCACAGGTAATTTTGAATTATTGGTTGACATCAGACCTATGTCCTGAAATCTTTTTTTAAGATATTGCTTGGTTTATCCAATGTAGGTAGTGCTGCAGTTTTTACAAGGAATTGAATAGACTATTTTACTTTTAGTTAAATTTGAAACGGGGGATTTAAGTTGGCTATACACTAAGTTGTTCATAGTTTTTTTGTTTTTATAAGCAATTTTACCATCAATTTTATTTGAAAATGATTTGGTTAACTGTTCAGAGAGGGCTTACATGTATACCATTGCACTATAACCAGAACTGTTTTGCATTGATTAGGCCCATTCCCATGACCGACTCTCAAGAGCCCTACACCAAATTTCATGTATAAATATATATGTAAATATATATTAACTCCCCTCAAATACTGACATTTTACCTTAAGGAAATTTAGCTATGGACATATCGTGCGAATCCAGTCACATTCTTTTCGCCGAATGAAGAAATATAACAATTTATCCAACTCCATGTTCTGAGTGTTAGTCGAAGTACCAGTTTCCAAGCAAGTCGGAACCGGCCAACAGGGTGAAATTCAAAAAATGGCAGTTGAAGATGCAAGTAGGGCAGTGGAATCGTCCTTCCGGAAAAGTAGGTGGCAACCTCCAGGGATCAAGCGATCCTCCCTCTCTCTTGCACTCTCTGACTGTACCTGTCTCTCTCACTCTCTCTCACACTCGTTCCCTATCTCTCTTCCCTCTCGTATCGAAGCCCCTATCCCTTCGTTGCATCTTTCACCCACCACGACCTGAGATTACATTCCATTTTATAAGAGAAAGCTGCAAATTATTACTCAACGGCCTGAGGCACTACACCGCTTGGTCATCGGCACCGTTCCTAACCTTTATTCGAAATGAGGCAAGCCCGTTGTTCATGATATAAACCACCCAGAGCAATTATGTGATAGTGAGAGATGAGTGTATGATACGTGATGGTGATGTAAATCTATTAGGGATGAAGAAAACAGGTAAATATGAAAGAATCAAATTGAAACAGAGCAATTCATCATTGCAATTCCGTCAGAGCAACTAGTCTGATAGAAATAAATTTCGAAGAAACGGGAAATGGGGAATGGAAAATGGTCTGAGCTAAAACTTTTTCGATATAAACCTATGAAAATATGTAACCCTAGGTCGAATGGGCTTTGTCAGACGTAAATTGGAGCAACATTAAGGACGCAAGGTGATTTTGAAGGGCAAAGCCTAGACGAAGGGAGGAGTGGACTCATTCAAAATTAGCCAGACTTTCAAATGTTTTTAATTCGATTATTTTAGATGACAATTCATAGTTTTCGCTTCGCTCGAGTCGAATCGCTTTGTTCTTTCTGCTCTAAAACTTTGCAACGCATGACAATTTCTGTAGGCTGCAAGGTTTAGGAATTATTGAAGACAAACTTTAAAAGTGCAAATTTTGCCATCTTTGAGAGGCCGCCTCTTTGTGTTCCACCTATTCCGAGATGGCAGACGATGATTTTCTTACATAGGAGGGACTAAATTTGCATATTCTAATCTCAACCCTTTTCCAGAAATCACTGTTAGTCTCGGCTGCTGACGGTTGGAACATTCACACATGCAGACACACGCACCCACATTTTTTTAAATTTATTTATTTTTATTTGTTTAAAGAAAAGTCCCCTCAAAGGCGGAGGGGGCAAACCATTAACTTGAAGAAAAAATAAATAAATAAAATGAACAAAAGAAGTGGGGAGTACGTCCAGGTTTACCTGACGCCAGCCTTTGGGATCAAGGGAACTGAAGGAGGAGGAGGAGGGATGAAAGGAAGTGCCCCTTTAAAATGACCAATAGTTCAAGTATGAACCCCTCAGGGCACGGGTGGTGATACAATGGAGCACTGTTGCCGTGATACCCAACTCGAGTAACTCCATGGCACTTTTCCCGGACCACACACCGCGCCATGACACGGTCGCGGCCAGGACCCTGGTGTTATTTATCGCCTCTCCTTCTAGTTCGGAAATCGCTCGCCGTTGGTAATTTCTGTCGTACTTAATCATCTTAGCCCGCCAGGTCTGCTCCGTGTTCACGCTGCCACTGAAAACCAGGATTATAGCAGACACATCGGGCTTGACCGCAACGACACACAAACTCACATCTATGGTTTTTCACGGATTCAGCCTTAGAATGTTCTGAAAGGGATTTGTGTTCAGTTACTTTTTTCACATGCTTGGGTCGCCCCACACCCCCACTGGATCAATTCTAATAGGCAAGAATGATCATAGCTTCCCAACCTTCGGTATTTCTCCCTCACAGAAATCACTTCGTGCAGTTTGGAAATTTGAAGTGAGATCCGATGTACATGCAAATTCATGCTTAGATTCAATGTGTCAAAACAGAAAATCCTAATTAAGGAAAAACTCAAAAGTCGCTTCCAATGTTTTAGTTGATTTTCGTCATAAAGCAACTGCAATGGCGCCATACATTTTAAAATGAACATTTTCCAAAATGTTCATCATTCAAATCCAGTTTGAGGTATTCTCAAACGATTCCAGGCGTGTGCGCTCAAATATACATTCTTATATATTTACATATGAAAAAGAACCTATCTGTACAAACCTTTTTGTATGGGTGTCATTCCAGGCGATATCCCTCCTTAGGATTGAAATAAAACATCCATTCTTCCGTAAAATAATCAAGCATTCTAAATGAAAGAGTGAGTTCGCTGGACAGCAATTTTTGAGCACAATGAACCGGTCAAATCTGGTTAAAAAAAAAAGAAAAAGGAAAACGGGTAAAAATCTTCAAGTTTGTATTTTTTACCAGAATGCTTGGTTTATGATGACTATAAACTGGAATATAAATAATTTGTTCCCAAAATTTTGTTGAAAAATGTATTTTAATTTCATTGATAAGTGCTAAAAATCGATGAAATTGAAAATAATTGTAAAAATCCAAGAATCAGTTTTTTATCTGTTGCAAAATATGGTTGAGGAGGTTTGTTTGTTACATGAAATTGATTGTTATTAACATTAATTTAATCTGTGAACATTAATTGTTCAAATTTCAAAATAATTCAACAGAAATATAATCGATATATTACGAGAATTCGTAATACGATTATGTTGCATGAATGTAACTTTAGGCTTACATTATAGCATTATTAGGACGTCCCTCTGAAGCAAGGCTTCGTCAATGGAGGAACGACCTATTGGATATGTTCAGGGGGTATGGGACGACCCAAACAGGAGAATAAAATGGCCTCATACAATTCCGTTTCAGACCATACTAAGACCGACTCCGGGAAAAAACATAAGACGGTGTATGTCAGTGTGTGTGGTCGTGACAAATTTTGTCGCCGCTGCCTAGGCCACGATTCTCAACCGATTTTTCAAAATTCAGTCTTTGTTCGATTCTAATTTTAGCCTTGTATGTGGAACAAATCCCGACGATTTTGAATTTCATGATAGAAGACGTTTTATTTTGGAAGTTGGGGGTTTTCAAGAAATTTTGTCGACGACACTCAGGCTACAATCCCCAACCGATTTTCGTTCCGTTGAATTCCAGTTTTAGTCTAGTTGTACACCAAACCTTGGGATATTCCGATTTTGTGTCGTGGTTGGGGTGGAAGGGATAGTTACCGATTTTCTCAAGCGCTACTCAAGCTACTATCTCGACCGATTTTCGTGATTCTTATTATTTCGACCCATTAAGAATTCGATCTAGTTTTGTAACGCAAGTTAGGAGTTACTAATTTCATCACAGGAGGGGGTAGTAGTAATAAACCGTTTTCTCGTCAGACTTTTGTGATTATTTTTTCGTTCAATTATGAATTTGGTCTAATTTTGAAAAATGTGTCCGGAATTTCAAAGTTTAAGATGGAAGGGAGTGAAAGGAGGGGATAATAGCGATAATTCGTGATATTTTTACAATATTAATCTGATTTCCATCTCAGTTTTAATTAATTGTCCAATCCAGATTTTAATCTACATAATTATGCAACCTTGGAAGTGTCAAATTTACTCTCGGTGAAAGGGGGGAATGGGGGAGGTGAGTTAAATCCAAGAAATCATGGTATTTCTGTTTTTAGCGAATTTTTGTAGAAATCGAAGCTATTGCAATGACTCCAAAAAATTTAAAATAAAAATTTTCGAAACTTTTCTTTATTGAAATCCATTTTGAAACGTTCTGGCACTGAGCACTTTTTCATGTACATACATTTGTCCTTCCAGACTACAACTCTCCCTAGGTATGAGATGAAAATTTCATTCTTGCGCCAAAAAATCGAGCTTCCCAAACGAAAGGAAGAGTTCGTTGGCCAGAACTTTTTTGGCACATTAAACTGGTCATATTTAACAAAATGTGCTAAAAAAAAAAAAAAAAAAAAAAAAATCACTGAAAATAGCTAAAACCGGCTAAAAATTGTTTTAAAAAAAGGCTACAAAATGCCCGGCCGGCTAAAATTGTTGTTGTTGCTGCTGTTGTGTTGTTGTAGCTGTGTTATATTATTTAGCAGACGTTTAGTTAGAAAAAAGTTCATCAACAATGAACTTGAACTTTAAAAAATGAGTGAACAAACTTGTTGAAAAATGTCGGTAATTAAATTTTTTTTAATATTTGCCGAAACATTGATGAAACTGCTGATGATGAAACTGCAAAAATGCTAAAAATCCAAAATCTTATTTGAATTTCAGGATATTATTCAGAACGAGTTTTTGGTCACAAACATTTATAGTTAACAATTTCTTTTCACTCATAGTCCAAAATTTTCAATACAATGTAACCAATATAGTAGGTACCTACAATAATTTAAGAAAACTCGCTCATAAGATCATGCTGCATGACTAGTACTTTTTAGCGAATTTTGTAGAACATAAAGCAGTTGCAATGGGTCAGAAAATTTTAAAATCAAAATGTTTGAAAAATTTCTTCATTGAAATCCGTTTTGTGTCATTCAGCGACGGATCGTAAAGTTAAACACTTTTAGCGAATTTTTGAAGAAAATTAAGCTATTGCTCTCGCCTCAAACTTTGTAGAATGTGAATTTTTGAAAAACTTATGCAGAAATCCGTTTCAGGCTATTCTGAATCATATTCTGAAGTTTAACGCATTTTTTTTATGTATGTATATATGTATATATGTATGTATGTATATATGTATGTATATATGTATGTATGTATGTGTCATTCCAGACGATAACTGTCCGTAGAATTGTGCTAGAAACTTCAAACAAATTTTAAAATGTTAAGGACACAAAACGAAAGTTCAAGTTCGTTGGCCAGCATGATCGGATTACATCTTCGGGTTGAAATTTTCAAAAATGTAGTCAAAAATTTCAAAATAGCCTGTTTTTTTGCGATTTGTTGTGCGAAATGATTTTTTCAGCATACTAACATGTGGTATATTCGGAATCAGCGTAAAATTTCCTATAAGAATATGTATCAAGTTTTCAAAAATTTCAAAGTTGAAAAATCAGTCAAAAATCGAAATAATGCCGTTCGCTAGTTGTAAAAATCGGTAATATTTGCATGAAACATCTTCAAAAATTCGCTCATAGGGTCATGCTGCATGACTGGACTTTTCATATACACTGCTTTGAAAAATTAAAGGATCACTGTCGAAAAAACTTAGTTTCGTATTCGCGGTGGGTGGACCGTAAAATATCTTTTACCTGAAACAAAGGTCTCATTTTCCGGTAAATAGACATCCAAATAAAACATTTTGTAGAAAAATCGATTTTCGCGTCTTCCAACAAATGGTCGCCCGAACTCTTTCAAGGGTTTATAAAAATTGTATAGATCATTGAAAAACAGAGTTCATGCTGAACAAATTTTAAACAATTTCTTCAAAAATGGTTCATTATTTAGGGATTTACAGCAAAAAATTCATTGAAAAAAGTAAGCGATTTAAAAAAATGGAGTTCAAAATTAAGGGATAACTTTTTTTTTTTTTTTTTTTTTTTTTATATATATATATATTTTTTTTATTAAGGTTTAAGCCGCACCTCAACCAGAAGGGTCATTAGCGGCACTGAACAAGGTGTCCAAAGTGACACCAGAAGTGGCACGATTCTAAGGGAAGCCAAGTTGCCATCCTAGACTAAAAGGAGCGCCATCATGGACTCCACTGGCAGCTCGGAGGGGGGACAGTGATGATCACTGTTTAGCCCCCAAAGTGGAATTAAAAACGCTTCAAATTATTTCACAAAGGTTCATTATTTTTTCAATTGAGTATGATCGTAGTTTTAGTTGGCTTGCTTACGTCATAAGGCCCGTCCAGACTCCTCAGCGTGTCCTATTTCGAGTTGCCACAACCTATACTTCTATCTATACTATTTATAAGAATGAAACTCCGTCTGTCTGTTTGTCTGTCTGTTTGTCGTGTCTATGCACGGCCAAACGGCTGAGTGGGGGGAGTCACCGAGTGGGGGGATCTTCTTGGGATTTTCCGATAGGGTGTATAAGCGAATTTAAAATTTTCTAATCCCACCCGAACCATGGGCCGTAGGGCGGGAGGGGGGTCGAAGTAAGAATTAATGTGCGCTTTTTGGACTTCCCCGCTTCCCCTACCCCTCTAAACGGCCGTTGACAATTCCGGAAAAATACGGGTTTCGTAGCTTTTTGAACGAGGAAGACGACGGCGCGATCGGATCGCGAAAAAAGTATCGGGAAATGCGTTAAAAAAAATGCGGGAGTACGGACCCGTTTTCTCGAAAAGTCCGCCGAAAAACTTGGTTTTTTCCGATTAAAATATACCCCATAAAGGTACGTTTTTCGGAACGGTTTTCGCGGGCGAAATACAGCTTTGGGTCCGCCGAATCTGAATCCGAAATCGGATATCGAAAAAAGTGACGTTAAGTCGGTCAAATCGCGAGCGGAAGCGAGAAGAAGCGTTTAACATCAGAAATTAATTTTGCCGTGTTCGCGAGAAGGCTCTACGAAGTCAGGGGTTCGATGAGGCGGGGCTTGCACCTGACGGGAACGGGTTGCGAGCAGGTACACGCACTTACGTCTTGAAGGGTATACAGGTATACCTTGCGAGCGAAGCGAGAGCCATGTCAACAGAATAAATTCGGATTTTTTCCTACAAATATACAGCAATACCTTGCGAGCGAAGCGAGCAACATCCCCGAATAAACTTTTTGTGGTTCCACGTAGTTTCATAAGATTTAATTTGTTTGTAAGAATTTCCAACAGAGAAAATTGTCTGCCAAGTTGGGTGGGCAGTGTAACTTCCTCAAGCGAGCGAAGCGATCAACATTCCCTACATGCCACACTTTGCGAGCGAAGCGAGCAATATTCCCTACATGCCACTCTTTGTGAGCGAAGCGAGCAATTTAATGGGGGGTCCGGGGGACTTGCCCCCCGGCTGGACGTGGAGGCGAGCGTAGCGAGCCGGAGCGGCTAGTAATTATATACGCATGTTTATATTTCTCGATTTGAGCTCCTATCTATTCAAATAGTTATTGCCTTAATAATATCATTATCTAAGTACGTACGAAAAGTCGAGAGGATATGTTATTAAATATGCGTAGGAAAAGCATTGGTATTAACACACAAATATGACCTAAAAAAAAAAAAACATATACCTATTCATGCCTCGAAGGAACGCCGTACCCACCGCCCCTGAAGAGCGTGCTAGGCGTGCGTGCGTGCGTAAGTCTAACACTCAAAGCCTTGAAAAAGACACTTTTTCGGCCGTTTTTGGCCCATAGCATCTATGCGAGTAAAGCGATCGGGATAGTTGAACGTTAGGACCAACTACGAGTCTATGTGCGAAAGAACGGGTTTTTTAAGTCAATTCTTAGGCCTTTTATGGCCCGGACGGCGAACGGCGGATGGCGGACGGACATTTCAAATTTGGATTCTACGCACCTTGAAACGTAAAGTGACAAAGTTTGAGGGGGGGTTATAAAAATTTTTTGCTACACGATCACATAGGCTTATTATTGGAAATAATAAACCAAAACCCCCAAAAATAAAGTAATACAACTAAGACTACCTAGATGTGAAATAGGCTAATAACTATATACATGCTACTATTTACAATAAGCTAAGTGAAATAAAACTACGACTAGGTGTGTATATAAATATATCACAGATCAGATATCACAGTTCGTAGTAGAGCTTAGCGGCTCTCAGGTACAACAACAGGGATCGGACCTTGTCTGGTCCGGATAAAACGTCAACCCACTGAGGGGGCTGATGCTGGACTCGGAGGTCCACAAGGGCTGGACAGTCCTCCAGAAAGTGGCGGATGGACAGATCACCCCCACACCTCCCTCATACAACATCCCGAGCTTCTGCACAGCAGGTGTCTGTGCGTAAGACGGGTATGGCCAGTGGCAACTCGGTTGACCACTATTCGATTCCTCCTTGGAATTTCCACTTTTTATTGGGATTTTGAGGGTTTAGCTAAGCTGGAGGTGTCAAAGCTGGTTGCTAGGAGTACAGATGTCACAAAAAACATTAAAAAACAAATTTTGTCTTACTTTTCTCAGACGGTCACAGTTTGAGCGGACGTTGTAAAATGAGATTTACCATTTTTCTTGCTTTAAAATTGTTTATCACCATCCTGTCATTGACTGAGGGCCCTATCTCAATGACAGGATGTTGCAGATAATTCTTAAAGCAAGAAAAATGGTACATCTCATTTCAGTTCACTCGGACTTTGATTGTTCATTTTTTTTATTTTATTTTTTTTATTTATTTTTTAGAATGTTTTTGTGACAATTGTATTCCTAGTGACCAAGTTTCACGCCTCGAGCTCACCTCAACCCTTAGAACCCCAATAAAAAGCAAAAAACAGTGATCCCTTAATTTTGAACACAATTTTTTAAAAACCGCTTACTTTTTTTCTAGAGAATTTTTGGCTGTAAACCCACCACAGCCCCCAAAGCACCATGAACCATTTTTGAACATTTTTCAAAGAATTGTTCAGCATGAACTCAGCCTATAAATGACCAACACAATTTTTTTAATCCCTTGAAAGAGACCAATTGGGCAACCATTTGTTTAAAGACGGGAAAAACGATTTTTTTACAAAAAATGTTCTTGGTTTACTTCAGACTGGACCCATGCTATTGAGCTGGGATTTGTCTTAAACTCTTTCCCTGGATGTCTATTTACCGAATAGTGAGAATTTGTTTCAGTAGGCAGGTGTTTTACGATTCAGCCATCATGAATCTGACACTGAGTTTTTTCGACAGTGATTCTTTAATTTTTCACAGCAGTCTATTTATATGTGTCATTCCAGATGATAACTCCTTAGGATTGAGATAAAAATCCTGTTCCACATGAAAGGATGAGATCGTTGGCCAGCACTATTTGAGCACATTAAATTGGTCAAATTTCAAAAAATGTGCTTAAAAAAAAATTACTAAAAATGGCTAAAAAACGCCAAAAATTGTTAAATTTATAATTTTTAGTAGAATTTTAGTCGAAACTAAATTATCAACGATTAAATAGGACATGAAATTTTGGAGTGCAAAATTATGCCGAAAAACGTACTTAAATTTCATTGATATTTGCTGAAAAATCTATAAAAACTGCCAAAAAATCTAAAATCTTTCTTGAATCACCGAATTTTATTCGAGTTTTTTTGCCATAAAATTTGTTTTTAACAATTTCTTTGTACTCAAGTTGCTTAAACTTCAATACAATTTAACTTATTATATATACTTTTGTTTCTTTTTTGGACGGGTACGAGCCCCTGGTCACTGAAACCACTATTGGTCTATTGTGACAAAAACATATTATATACCTAATGCGAAAGGTGGTAATTTAAGGAAACTCGCTCTTACGATCATGCTGCATGACTGGAACTTTTTCTCTTATTTTAATTCTTACCAAATTTAGGTACAATCCATTTATAGGGACTTCCCTGTAATGCACGCGTTACTTACCAATAGTTTATTTCTAACATATCCAAGTACGTATGTACTGCAGATTTTCCAATTAGTGATAAGGCGTGAACTTTCGGCCGACGGATTCAATAACCATGCCGTAATGTTTATTAGGTGAAGTAGTTGATTTTCTATGAGACATTATTCTCTGTGATAAACGTGTTCTTCCTCCTCTTCTTCTTGGTAACATTGACCTGGAAGGGGTCACGTGAAATTTGGTCACGTGGTATTGGGTCAAGTGATTCACCCCTATCTTGACATTTCCGCGGGTTAAAACCGTGTTATCCAACCCTTCCCTACCGCCTTAAATGGGTTCAGTTGGGGTAGGTGGACCGACTTGGATGAGAACAGAAACTATAGTTATAATCAAAGGCAGGCGGGGTGTCTGTTGGGGGTCAGTCCTGCTCCTGCCAAGCCCTAAAAACCGCAAAAAATCGTTAAATTTATAATTTTCAGCAAAATTCTAATCAAAACAAAATTATTAACGATTAAATAGGACATAAAATTTTTGTGTGCAAAATTATGCCGAAAAACGTACTTAAATTCCATTAATATTTGCTGAAAAATCTATAAAAACTGCAAAAAAAAAGTTGTATGAAGTAGTTGATTTTGTATGAGATATGCTTTATTCTCTGTGATAAACGTGTTCTTCCTCCTCTTCTTCTTGTTAACATTGACCTGAAAGGGGTCACGTGAAATTTGGTCACGTGGTATTGGGTCACGCGATTCACCCCTATCTTGACATTTCCGCGGGTTAAAACCGTGTTATCCAACCCTTCCCTACCGCCTTAAATGGGTTCAGTTGGGGTAGGTTGACCGACTTGGATGAGAACAGAAACTCCAGTTATAATCAAAGGCAGGCGGGGTAGGGGGTCAGTCCTGCTCCTGCCAAACCCTAAAAATCGCCAAAAATCCTTAAATTTATAATTTTCAGCAGAATTTATAATTTTAGCAGAATTATCAACGAATAAATAGGACATGAAATTTTTGTGTGCAAAATTATGCCGAAAAACGTACTTCAATTCCATAATATTTGCTGAAAAAAAAATCTATAAGTAGTTGATTTTGTATGAGATATGCTTTATTTTCAGTGATAAACGTTTTCTTCTTCCTCTCCTTCTTATTAACATTGACCTGGAAGAGGTCACGTGAAATTTGGTCACGTGGTATTGGGTCACGCGATTCACCCCTATCTTGACATTTCCACGGGTTAAAACCGTGTTATCCAACCCTTCCCTACCGCCTTAAATGGGTTCAGTTGGGGTAGGTTGACCGACTTGGATGAGAACAGAAACTCCAGTTATAAGGACTGTTGGGGGTCAGTCCTGCTCCTGCCAAACCCTAAAAACCGCCAAAAATCGTTAAATTTATCATTTTCAGCAGAATTTCAGTCAAAACAAAATTATCAACGATTAAATAGGACATAAAATTTTTGTGTGCAAAATTATGCCGAAAAACGTACTTAAATTCCATTAATATTTGCTGAAAAATCTATAAAAACTGCAAAAAAAAGTTGTATGAAGTAGTTGATTTTGTATGAGATATGCTTTATTTTCAGTGATAAACGTTTTCTTCTTCCTCTCCTTCTTATTAACATTGACCTGGAAGAGGTCACGTGAAATTCGGTCACGTGGTATAGGGTCACGTGATTCACCCCTATCTTGACATTTCCGCGGGTTAAAACCGTGTTATCCAACCCTTCCCTACCGCCTTAAATGGGTTCAGTTGGGGTAGGTTGACCGACTTGGATGAGAACAGAAACTCCAGTTATAATCAAAGGCAGGCGGGGTGTCTGTTGGGGGTCAGTCCTGCTCCTGCCAAGCCCAGGACCAATATATTCGCCAGCCCGTTATGTAACTGGTGGCCACCTCCTCACGGGCAGCCCGTTGCAGGTTGGGCGATTGAGGAGATCATTCCACTAGGAGGATAAAACAGCTTCCGAGGCGTTGGAACTAATTACAAGTTATTCATTAACAAATTTTTATGGAAAATGAAGCAATTACAACTGAAATATACAGGGTTTCCCCAGTGTTGCCAGGTGAGATGGAGAAAAAACCCGGACAGAGATGGAAAGCATATTAAACAACTCATTTAAAAATTGATTCATGCACGCGGCACAAATGCATTTCCTAATGAATTTTCTATATGTTCTAATAAACAATATTTTCTTCGATTTAAATAATTTTTGTTTAAATTATAATTACGAGTATGTGACGCTTTGAATACATTTTGGTGCACCTATGATTTCAGCCAGTAGGTACCTTTATTCGTTGTTACACGATAATAGTGAACTTATCACATATAGCCAGAAGATTGAATAATTACTAACTACATAATAATTATTGCTATACATAATTTGGAAACCACTAAAGACGCACAACTTTAATGGACAGCTAAATAGAGTTAGACGAACCCGAGGTCAAAATTTGTGCTCGTGTTCTTCTAGTTTCAATTCTTTGATTTATAATTTACGTTGGAGCCTAATTAAATAATCAACAGCTCAAAATAACTAATCATTTTTTCAGTTTTTCGAAATGCTAATCAGTGTGGGTTTCATAAGAACTTGTATACAGAACCCTAGGTATATGTAATTAAGATAAATGAGTAGGCTTGCAACGTTCAAATAAGTAAATATCAGGTTGGTGACTGGGAATTTCGCAACAAAATCTCAATATCACGATATACGACTTGAACTAGTTACAAATTATTTAAAAAAAAACCACAAAGTTAAAAGTTAAAAGTTTTGGAAAATTATTCCAATTATTTCCAATATTTCAAAATTATTTACTTCAGACTAAAACTGAAAGAGAGAATGCACAAGTAATGCCTAACAGAAGAGATAAAGAGTTCCTTCTCACGAAGACTACAAATGATTTTGGACTTTTCGATAGTTTTCTAGCGTGGATTGCCAAATAAACGATTTAGGTAGGTCCTCCAGAAGTCAAGGCTGTATCGTAGGATAGCAACCTACGATAGGACCTATGAAAACCGGACATATCCGCCCTTTCTGAGAAAACCGGATATTTGGCGTTCAGAGCTACTGTGAATTTTTGTCCGAACAGCTTGGCGAAAAACCGGACTGTTCGGGTCAAAACTGGACACCTGGCAACCCTGGGTGTCCCCAAAAACGTTCCCCCCCCCCCCCCACCTGCTAAAATATTTAATAATGGGTCAAAAACAATTTTTTTTTTCAATCTTCATTCTTTTTTGCACAAAATTGCGCCTTGCACACGTGCGCAATCGACATCAACTTCGTTATTTTAAATGAGAACTCCTATATTTTATTCAATTCCATTCAATTCAATTTTACTGTATAACCCGTAGGTATTACAAGGGATATATCGCACCCATCCTAGAATAAGGGTACAACTCAAAAATTGTCATTTTCGCCAAATCGCATTCAAAGTTTTCCTTCCACACCATTGGCTACCCGTTCTTTGGAACACGATTAACATAATTTATCTTTGCGAAACTTGTTTGCTAAATTATTACTCTAACGCCCCATGGTGAATAAATAGTTTTTTTGCCAGTTGGAAGGGAGTGGGGGGAACGGTTTTGTTGATTTTTTAAGAATTTTTGAGTTGTTCCAACTCAAATACTGAAATCTCACCAGTCAGGATCCAAAATGTTCAGAAAAGAAAGTCACAAGTTAAAATTGTCCACACAAAAAGGAAACAACTCAAAACGAGACACAGACTGCGTGAACTCAACTGAGTTGTGTCTTTCTTCCTAGGACATGAATTGGTTACACCCTCCATAGAAGAAAGACACACGCACTCTCTAGCGGAATTAGAGTGCCCTACACATATCTCCACCTTCTACAGACAAACTAGACCGTTTCTACTTCTCAGAACCACAACTAACTCAAAAATCGCGATTTTTGAGTTGTACCCTTATTCTAGGACGGGTGCGATATACATATTAAAAAATAGCACATGATATATTGCCTTCATTTCTGCCTCAACAAACAATGTTAGACTTTTACGTTTGATGTATCAAACAATTACTTATATACTCGTAGGTATACATAATTATAGGTATACATAATTTACGTATAGTAAATGAGCACTGCATAGTTAACGTAAATCACAATCAATTTTCAATAATGATCACAACCAAATTTCAATAATGATCCCGAGTCATTGCCGAAGTTTCCAAAGCGGCGTTGATGTTCGTTCTATCTCTTGTAGGTTTTCATCTTCTTCTTGACCTGTTTTCAGGAAATATCGAGAGGGGACGGAGGAGGAGTATTCAGATACCCAGTAGATGTAGAATCCTCCAAAGTACTTCGTCCATAGTGAATGTTAAGTTTTTTTTCATCAACTAGTAGTTCATCTCCAATCAAGACGGCATGCTTCCCGTCTTTTCTTGCTTGAAACAACTTGGGCAAGAGATGCTTCCTAAATTCCCGTGTTCGTCTGTCGAAGAACTCGGATGTATTAAATTGGGATCCCTTGAACTTGTAAATGTTCTGATGTACTTTAGATTTAGAGAAATTATTAGCAAAATTAATGTGAACTGATCTACTTCTAGAAGCTTGTATGGTGCCTAAACGTCTTTCACCTATAACTCCATAATCCTCAAGAACGCAATGTAATTCCGTTCTTAAAATGTCCATCACCTTCCTCTTGAGAATATTCATGTTTTCTTTCCCTTCTAGAACGTTATGAAGATTAAGATCGTTTCTGTTGTCCGTGTGCCGGTTCTGTTTTGTATTTTTATTTTGTTTTTTCAGATAATGTTAGATTTTCTCCTATACTGTCAATTCTCTTATTAATTTTTTTTTTTTTTTATGTGCAAGATAGTTTCTTGTCTGTTATCAATTTTTTGCGACAGAACATGAACGTGTATATTCAAAACATTTGTATGTTCCTTCAAAATGCAGTCGCAGTTTTGAAGTTTCGTTGTGATTACGTCAAGGCATTGAATTACCTGATGTAACTCGGAGGTCGACATTCTCGTAGTTGCAATTATTCGTGCTGCTGAGTAAGGAATACGGTATTCGGTCGAGTGGATAGTCCTTTCCCTTCGGTAAACAACAAATCACCAACCAAACTCGCAAAAATGAACTTTTTCCAGAAATCTACTCGTGAAAAATTTATGAAAATTGTTATTGCTGAGAGTTAATCAAAGAGCAACCACAAAAAACAAAAACTGAAACGAAATTCACAATACAACCCTGCTTAATCAATATTTGATACGGAGCTCGCAAAAAACACGTGCGCTTGCTTCGGCTACCTAACTGGAACCCTACTATATTTTATTGTAGATTTGAATTCTAGTTGAAATTCCATGAAGAAATGAATCATTACTCAATTTTTTAAGTGCGCCTAAATGGGCGCTATTCCGCTTCAAAAGTGCGCGATTCTACTCTATAAGAGCAAAACTGGTGGAATACTGAGTTTTAAAAAATATTCAATTGCCACATGTAATACATGATTTTGTGGTATTTTTCGTGCTGAACCTCGTAATGGCGTTCATTTACTGATATTTGCAACACCAACTTGGGAAAACACCGAAAAAAACTGCCTTTTAGCACGCTTTGTAGAAATGTGTAAGAAAATTGCAATTCTGCACGATTTTTCGGTGTTTTCCTCGAGTTGGTGTTGCACATATCAGCAAACGAACATCATTACGAGGTTCAGCATAAGAAAAATACCGCAAAACCATGTATTACATGTGGCAATTGAATATTTGAAAAAACTTAGTATTTCACAATTTTTGCTCTTACACAGCGAAATTGCGCACTTTTGAAGTGGAATAGCGCCCAATTGCTCGCACTTGAAAAATTGAGTGATGGGTCATTTTTTCATGAAATTTCACGTACAATTCAGATCTTTATATATACAAATCTATCGCTGTTCGTTAGTCTCGCTAAAACTCGAGAACGGCTGGACCGATTTGGCTAATTTTGGTCTTAAATTATTTGTGGAAGTCCAGAAAAGGTTTAAAAGGTTTAAAATTTCAAATCTGCCCCATAGGGGGTGTTTTAGGGGAGGAGGGGGGAATGGGGTATCTTTGTCATCACTGAACAAACTGGGGATTTGATTGTCGAGTATGTTTGGATTACTCCAATTCAAGTCAAAGACTACTTTTTTCAAATTTTTCAAATCTGACCCACAATGGAGGGGGAGGGGGTGGGGGAGTTGAAGCGTTTTGAACGTCACTGAACGAACTGGGAAATCTTTGAGAATTACTTTACCTTGGGTCACAGGCTGTTTGATAATGTTCAAGTCAACCTGTGCAACGCACGGGTGAACCAGCTAGTCTGCAATAAAAATAGGAGTTCCTATTCAAAATACCGAAGTTGATGTAAATTGCTTGCGCAATGCGCCATTTCTTCTAACAGCAATTGAAAAAATGAAACGATTGAAAAAAAAAAAAAAAAAAAAAAAAAAAAAAAAAAAAAAATCATTTTTTAGAGCAATTATTAACGATTTTAGCGCGGGGGGGGGGGGGGGGGGGGGTTTTTCGGGGACACCCTGTATACAATTGTCAATCTCCTAAGGATCGGTTTTGCTACCAATTTCCAACAAAAAGTTCTTATATGCAATTTTTTTTTAACCCTCGATTTTTGGAGTTTTTCCACTTTTTTTTCGTGTTTTCGACCTTACATCATTAAAATTGCCATATCCCCCTTAAATACAATTTCATCTTAAATAAGAAATATCGTTGGAAAGAGCGTTGAATTTCCATGTCCCTATGCCATTTGGAATTCTTTGTATTGTAGGACACGTAGGCGAAAAAATTGACTAAACATGGGAATTTCTCACTTTTTAAATACAGTGGAACTTGGATAATTCGAACTTCTTTAATTCGAAATGTTCTTTAATTCGAATATTTCTCTTGGTCCCTAGCATTTTGTATGTAAACAATGCTCAATAATCGTGGATAATTCGAATTTTATTTTGGATAATTCGAATTTTCGGCGTGCTAATTAAGGTATAAATTTCAAGCTGCGACTCAAAATAATTGTAAATTTATCGGGAAATACATTTGAATAACGATATTCGGCAAAAGGTTTGCGTTAGACCAAATGCATGCAAGTCAGTGCCATCGTACACTCTGATAACTCCCCTTCCCCTCCCGCCCGCCGACCGTCCCAAAACAACAAAACAAAGCCACGTTACAGGTCCAAGGTCCAAGCTCGTTTTTTTGAAAGCCGAATTAAAAGTGATTCATACTTCAACTCTTTGAATGAGTTGGAATCTTTTATAATGGCCGAGAGACTTAATTCAAGGAAACAGGCCAAAATATCATCCTTTTTTGAAAAACAATAGATTGTTTTTTATGGTTGCAGTGAAATACAGTACCATTCCAGGTGTCTTTATATTTATTGTTCAATATTCTGTTGGTCAATACAGTATTCAATGTTACTGTATGTAGTATGTACTTTACTTCGTACTGTAGTTTGTTAAAGTATAATTTATTAAAAACTTCTTTAATTCGAATTTTTGGTTAATTCGAAGTTTTTGACTGGTCCCTTGAGGTTCGAATTATCCAAGTTTCACTGTACTACTGTTTAAAAAAATAAAAACTGTACCGTTGCAGGAAAAACTTGCGCAAAATCACAGCTTTTCAACGGTATAATCAATTTTTATTTTACTCTGCTAATTTGGGGAGAAAAGTATGTTTGTATGTTGAAAAAGGTAGTTTTTCGAGAGTTTTTTTGAAAAATGACCCCCTAAGAAAATTCGAGTTTGGGCCCGGTTTCTGTGTATTAATAAGTAGTACTATTTCTAATGATTACCTCTGTTCATCCTTTTATCGTCCAGGAACTCATTTTGATTATTTTTTATAGCTGGTTACTTTTTTCGCTCATTTATGGTCTGGCCTATTAAAGCTGCCAAAAGTGCTCTTGTAATATGGGAGGGACCCATTTCATGCTACTTGAGGACGTTTGCAAATTTCGCACGCTGTAATCGAATGGAAATATCCAGAATACACAAGAAACTACCTGCGTCATGTCGTTTGTATAGGCCGAAACATGAATAATTCATTTCAGCGAATTTCCGTGGCAAAGAAATCTATTGCAATTGATTGTAAAATGTCAGCAACTCCTTTTTCTCAAAGTTTTTCCTGGAAGTCGGTTTTACGGAACGACTAAATAATTGAAAAGGACTGCACTTTTTCGCACAAAAATAATGTGCTTTATGTTCAAATCCCAAATGAATGTGCTTGATAAATCACTAAAGTTACTAAATAAAGCTAAAAATCGTAGAGCTCAATAATTTTAGCAGAACATATTCCAGAATAGATGACGGGCTCTCTGGGCCAGACAAGGTCCCTCACATGAACTGCTATAGTTCTAGACTGTGATATCTTTGTATGCATCTAGTGATAGCATTATTTCACACTTACAATTAGTTTTTTTGTAGATAGTATATCAGTAGTATATAATATATATATATATATATATATATATATATATATATATATATATATATATATATATATATATATATATTAATTGCTATGCAATTCTTAGGCCGACCCCCAATAATTTTTTTAAAATGTCCACTTTTTTATAGTGTAACGTTTTTTTTGTCCCGAGATGGGAAGCGAGAGGTCGTGGGTTTGGAATCCCGGCCAGGCCTGAAAAAAAAAATAAGTTTTTTTTTCCTCGTGAGACGAAGGTTGTGGGTTCGAATCCCGGCCAGGCCTGAAAATTTTTTTTTTTTTTTCGGCATCTCGTGAGACGAAGGTTGTGGGTTCGTCAATCCCGGCCAGGCCTGAAATTTTTTTTTTTTTTTTCTCGTGAGACGAATTGCATAGCAAATTATCCTCGTTTTCTACACAGTAGAAAAGAGAAAAGATCCGGCGAGGCGCGAAGCGCCGAGTATAGATTAGGGGGGTCCAGGGGGGCGAAGCCCCCCTGGCGGGTTCAAGGGGCGGAGCCCCTTGCGAGGCCCGAAGGGCCGAGTATATATATATATATATATATATATATATATATATATATATATATATATATATATATATACCTATATATATACGTCGTGCCACCAGTGAAGAATGTGCCGAGCACGCTGCCACCCACGGTACCAATTCTCTCATTGAATGCTTGCCGAATGCCTCTGACATTGAATTGAGAGTTTCTGAGAGAGGTTATCAGGGGATCCTAGGTGCGTTTCGTCAGCCAGGACCGAATACATACCAATAGCCTGGTGGTACGACGTCAAAACTAGTTTTTATTTATTTTGAATTACTTATTCAGTTTTTAACTCATTTGTTTTGTCATTGTTTAGGATTTTTGTTTATGTATACTTGAGTTATTAATTTCTTCCTTCCCTCCCCCATCAACCTGCCCCCGCTGGATCCACCCTTATCTGGAACCCCTCCCCCTTCCGCCCTTTAACTCCCCAACCCCTCTTCTACACCCGCGTCGTGATGACAAGATCGTCCCGAGAGCGGAGTCAGTCTGTTGAAAACGCGTCAAGCGAAGTATTCAAAAGTGAGTGTTAATCTTTTTTTGTTTTCCTTTCTATTCTATCAGTATATATATATATATATATATATATATGTATGTATAGCCATTTTGTTTTCTTGACCACGCAGTACATAAATTCTTGTTTTGATTTTTGAGGGTTGGTCAAATGAGTAAACAGTTTATCTAGGCCGACGTTTCGTCCAATTTATTGAACATCTTCAGTGCTATAAGGTACATAGCTGTACAAAGAAACAAAGTCGAATATTAGTTTGGTGACTTATGAGTAGGGAGGTACATACTAAGGTTTCTAATGAAAGTTGAGTGTTACCTTAGTTAGTATTATCTTCAGTGTCTTCCTCTCCTACATCACCACTCTGGTAGACCATAAAACAATCACTTTTTCCTTATACAGAAACACTTATGTGAGTAGGAAATGGACAACAATCTATGATTATGATGCCAGGATTTGATGACAAGCTGATGATGGTGGTGGTTTCTATTGTGGATCGTAAATATATGAATGCTAGGATAGGTAGTGATCCTTACTACCTATGTATGTACATTTATTTTGGAACTTGTTGTTTTAACTATATATTATACTGCTTAAACTTAGTTATTTAAGGTAAAAGATGAAATGAAATAATTTTGGTATTATGACCATGTTTTTTGTGAGAGTCTTTTCATGACTAGATCACTCTGATGATCAGGGTAGGTACCTAGCACATATAAGTTAGGTACCAGTTGGTAACTTACCTAGCTATAATGTAAGATAGAGGAACTTCAATAAATATTGACTATATGACATAGTGCTAATTAACCTTAACTATTTTATCTACAAATTTATCAGGTGAGCATAAATTCGGTTCAAGTTTACAGAGTTACAAGTGTTTGGAGTGCGGCGGATATAAATAATTTCTTTTACATTTCTCTTATTATAATTGTTTTCTACATCTAAAATTTTACATTTATCGAAGTCAAAACATGGTTGTAAGTTAGTGCATGGTGTGCTAACCTGCAACGGACATCAAACTTTCGGATATCAGATTTATGGCCATTCATGGGGTTCGTTAAGTATTGAACCGTTTGTCCTACATAGTTTATATTGCAATCTTTACAAGGTATACAATAAATCAATTTGCTCTTATATTCCTTGGGTATCCCTGATTTCAGTTGTGAAAATGCAGTAGAACCTAGTGTTTTCATATTTTTATATGCTATTTTACAGTTAGGTTTTGGGGCAAATGTTTTTTATAATTGTTCAGACAAACCTTTGACATACACTATACTTCTGTAGCCTGATGATGGTTCGATTTCATTTTGTAAGTTCTGAGGAACATTTCCAGATTCTAGACAAACTGTTTTCATTTGACCAACCCTCAAAAATCAAAACAAGAATATATATATATATATATATATATATATATATATATATATATATATATATACAGGGTGCTTCAAAAAAATGTATACACACTTTGAACTTCCATAGAAAATTTATTTACCGTTCTACAAAGTTAAATTTCAGGAAAATAGAAAGCTGAAAGTCCAATGTAAATGAAACATAAATAACAAATGTTAATACCGTAAAAATCTATAGTTACCAGCTGCAGTGAATTGATGGACTCCTACAGAGAAACTAGGGATGGTAAAAAATAATCGATTATTTAAGGAATCGATTAATTAAGAAAAAAGTAATGATACTTTTGAATTGTACAGGGTGCTTCAAAAAGTAAAGTATCATTACTTTTTGAAGCACCCTGTATAATTCAAAAGTATCATTACTTTTTTCTTAATTAATCGATTCCTTAAATAATCGATTATTTTTTACCATCCCTAGTTTCTCTGTAGGAGTCCATCAATTCACTGCAGCTGGTAACTATAGATTTTTACAGTATTAACATTTGTTATTTATGTTTCATTTACATTGGACTTTCAGCTTTCTATTTTCCTGAAATTTAACTTTGTAGAACGGTAAATAAATTTTCTATGGAAGTTCAAAGTGTGTATACATTTTTTTGAAGCACCCTGTATATATATACAAACATTTACTGACGGAGGGTGGAGGGTCAACATGGCTCCCCTTAGAATGTGTCCATTGAGGTATCTTTGACACCTTGTATAGTGCCGCTATTTACTCTTCAAATTGATAAGCCATTTACAGATAATAAATTAAGAAAGATATTTAAAACGTTCCAGTCATACAGTATGATCGTATGAACGGATTTTCGTAAGTTATCGTAATATATTATGTTACCTTGTTATAAAATTTAGGACATTGATTGTCAAAAGAAATTATTAACTGCGAATTTGATGGCTAATCTCGTTCTGAATGAAATTCTGCGATTCAAGAAAGATCTTGAAATTTTAGCTTTTTCGCCTTTTTTAACGATTGTATAGCAAATGTTGATAAAATTTAAGTACTTTTCTCAGCATAATTTTATACATGAATTGTTTAGTGTTCTGTTTTATAGTTGATACATTTTATTTGAGCAATATCCTGTTAAAATATATAAATATAATGATTTTTTTTAGCCGTTTTTTGTTATTTTTAGTGATTTTTTCCTAAGAAGTAAGTCATGCTTCGTATATAGGAGGGCTTACCTATTAGAATGGATTGATGGAGCAACCGAAGCACGAGAAAAAACAACCGAATACAAATCCGTTGCAACCCATTCTAAAACAGAATCCGTGAAAAAAGGTGGGTGTCGCTTTTTGAATTTTGTCGACGCTGCCCTGGCCATTGCCTACCTAATTGAACGATTTTGCTCAAATTTGTTTTTAAGTGATAGGTACTCCTACGTAACAGTTTATAAATTATTACAATCTAAATCCTTCTTCACAACAAATTTCAATGACCTTCACAATCGTGTTATATAAAAGGAAGATATGTGCCACCACATCCAACTTAGCAGTGAATTTTTTGAGGGGGGGGTGAACTACGAAATCGCGAATCTGCAATACGAAAATGGGGTGCTCATTTGAAATAACAATAAATTTGACGCACATTTTGTGCATGCGCACGTGTACTGATGTGTCATATTTGGATTCTATTCAACGAATCACGTGGAGTTAGTTACAGTTTGATCAAACACTTTGATGATTTACTTAGGATTTCGTTTTATATTTGTTTCAGTTCGTATTATATTTCAAATTCGTTGGTTTGATTCTACGTGCATCAAAATGCTTGTTAAAGAAGTCTAACATAAGAACTCAGTTTTTAGTTGAGGTGTTATTTTCACACGATACATATTCATGATAGCACTCATCAATTCCCCATTACGCCGGTGCGTTGTTAAAACTTACAGCCAATGTAGACGTGCAGTCAGCAAACTCCTCACGCCTAATACGCATGATTTCTCAAAATTATTTAACAAGATAGTCCAGAGTATTACCGAATGAGAGATAGTTTGATATTTATAAACATCATCGTAGATTTAGGTTGCGACCAAATAGGAGTCTTCGTAATAACTCATTAATTTCATTATCTATATAGAAAATTCCTGCAAGACGGTCACGTGTCACTCAAATTGCCGGCCGAAGTGGTTTCTACCCGACTAGCTGATACGGGCCTTATCGTCGACACTGTTTTCGATAGTAGTGTTTATTCCTGTACAAAACTCATATTATTCCCTCACTTCGATAATAGCGAGTTATGAAACTCAAATAATTTTTCAACTCGAGCGCCTTTCATAATATCCTCGCTTGCAGAGGAGTCACATGTCGGGGAAGGTGACTTGGTGTTGTTGGCGAGGGAGGGGGCCGGCACATTGTTGATCCGCGGATAAACAAACAACCTCTTGATTGAAAGCAATGCCGCTCGTTTCGCGCTCCTTTTATTGGATCTAGAGGTCTTGGGGTTCGCGAGTCCAGAACGGGGCGCCGATCTTACATGGTCTGCCGCTTGTGGCGCTAGCGAGCGATATACCTAGAAACCACGGTACCTACCTGAAATATACATGTATGTATATGTTAAATATACACGTATATTCCAGGTACCGTGGTAGAGGTCATCGGTTTTTTTTTCTTCTTAAACTTGAATTTCTCCACTTTAATTATAATTATTTTTCAACTTTTTACCACATTTTGGAATCAGCGTTACGTTTTCTATAAGCAGGGTGCACCTTGATTTAGGAATATTTGCATCTACAGACCATAACAACAGCTCAAACGTAGATAAATTATAAAAAATAAAAGTTCTGAAAAACGTTGCAACTCTTCCAAAACTGCTTCATTCAAGACTCTTTCCACACACACACACACACCACACATACACACACACACAGGTACCGTGGTAGATGTCATCGGTTTTTTTTTTCTTCTTAATATATATAATATATATATAGCGTTACGTATATATATATAATATATATATAAGTTATAAAAAATATATATATAGGAAACTATATGTGTGTGTGTGAGTGTGTGTGTGTGTGTGTGTGTGTGTGTGTGTGTGTGTCCTTCCAGACAATAACTCTGCTTAGGATTGAGATAAAAATTCTGTTCTTGCGCCAAAAAATCAAGCTTTCCAAGCTTACAATAAATTGGTAAAATTAAACAAAAAGTGCTCAAAAATCACTAAAAATGGCTAAAAACGGCTACAAATCATTAAATTTATATTCTCTAGCAGGCTTTTTGTCAGAAGAAGTTGATAAACAATGAACAAGAACATACAAAAGTTTATGCACAAATTTGTGCTGAAAATGTACATGAATTTATTTCATTAATATTTGCCGAAAATATTTGAATCGCAGAATATTATTTAGAACGATATTTTTGGCGTAAAATTGGTGTTTAATAATTTCTTTTCACTCAAAGTCCTCAATTTTCGAAACAGCGTAATATTACGAAATATGATGATTTGCGAAAATTTGCTCATACGATCATGCTGCATGACTGGTACTTTTATAAGTATCATTATGTTACATTGTTTGGAACATTAAGTGTAAAGAAATTGCTAACGACTAATTTGATGGCAAAAAAAACTAATTCGAATAAAATTCTCCGATAATTTATTTATTTTTATTTTTTATTTATTATTATTTTTTTTCAGCTTTTTCGCAAGTGAAGATTTTTCAGCAAATAGGAATGAAATTTAAGTGCATTTTTCAAAGTAATTTTTAGTTGTCTTTGGTTGGCACATTCGGTTTGACAAACACACCAAAATAATGTGATTAAAAAGTGCTGGCCAACGAAAAAGGGAATTTTCATCTCAAACCTAATGAGAGTTGTCTTCTGCAATGACACACTCGATCCCACACACACACACGCACACACACACAACTCACTCAGCTGAGCAGAGTGGTCCACCAAGTTATACTTACAGTTTATCACACCCTGAGAAGCCCCGTTCAAAAGTACAGCATTTTGAGTTGAATAGGAACAAAATTAGCTACAGAGCTCCCACCGCTGTTTATAGTGGTTAAACGTTTATGCTTGTTTATATTGGTGACCAGTGCATTGTACCATTACCATGGGTTACCCCTGGGATTTCAATCAGGCGTTTTAAAAGTATCTGTACCGTTCCTACACTATTGCGAAGTTGTAGAAGGGAAAACTGGTTTTTTCGGCAAGAAGAAGTGGGGTAAAATGAAAAAAGTAGCCTGAGACCACCTACAGAATTTGCACTGTCCAACAATACACGATCTTAAAATAGATGCCAGGAAGCTATCTTCCACAGTTTGATTATCCATCTCCAAAAACTTATCACAATGCCTTGTAAAATAGCTGTTTACTTTAAGCATTCGCTCTTGCAACACGATTCGGGACATAAATATTCTACTTTGTGAAAAGACATTGTCAAACAAAGTGCGTGGTCATTGAATTTAAAAAAGAATAAATCATTGAAATGGCCAATGAGCTGGAGCTGCGCTCGTCGAAAGTGGCACTCTGCTGAGGTCGTGAAATGACGAGGTTCGTGAAAACCCGCCGCCGACTGCAGTTTTTATAGTTTCTTCGTTAGAATGACTGTTTACCAGCACGTGTAACCTGCGGGGAAAGTTGGTGGAAATACAGATAGTGATAGTGTGCACTAGGTGTGGTCATGTGATGATATGTGCCTCGTGTTAAGGAGAAGTGATTTGTGACCGCCCGTTTACTCTGGTCTGCGAAAATGGATCAGGACCTTCAGTTAATGTGAGTGCAGTTCGCTGTCATACCTTTACACCCATTAGAAAAAAGTTCCAGTCATGTAGCATCATCAAATTTTCTTAAATTACCTATGTATTATAGTATATAAAATTGTACTGAAATTTGAGCAATTTCAGTGGAAAGAAATTGTAAAAAACCAGTTTTATGACAAAATCTACTGAAACTCGAACTAAATAAAATTTGATGATTCGAGAAAGATTTCGCAATTTCAGATTTTTTTGCAGTTAGCGAATTTTCAAAGGAAATGAAGCTACTGCAACGGCTCCAAAAATTTTAAAATCAAAATTTTCGAAAAATTTCTTCATTGAAATCCGTTTTGAGACATTCTGAAATGAATCCTAGAGTTAAACATTTATATATATATATATATATATATATATATATATATATATATATATATATATATATAATATATATTTATTGTGTGAGAAAAACGCATTTATTTAGATAGGTATTGCAATAAAAATAATAAAATAGAAATAATAAAAAATAAAAGAGTAATACATAATCAGCACACTCATTCAATACCTTATTCAATAATCATCTTGTAAGTAAATATAGGTAAATTAGAATCAATAGGTATACATCGGGTAAATCAGAATACATAGGAATTATTCAGTTACCATCTTAAAGTTTTAATATTATCTAATGGGTCTCAGATTGCCTCATTATTATATGTTTTTTCAGTTCTTTTTTGAACTTTTCAATTTTAGAAATAGAGCGGAGCTCATAGGGTAGGGCATTGAACAGTTTTGCTCCCCGGTAATCATACGCCCGTTGGCCATGGTGAGTCCTACGGAAAGGCAGTTTAGAAAGAAATTGTCCACAAGTTCTTGTTTTTCCCTCATCTAAAAATTTCAGGTGGTTACTATGTAAATCCTTATATATTTTAACTACAGTTATCTTGTCAATTAGCTCTCCCAATTTGAGTACTGCGAACTCTTGTTCTCAGAAGAGAGCTTCTGTCGAATATCTTGTCCTTTTTTTAAGTAAGACTTTGATTAAGAGCTTCTGGGTCAAGAAGAACGAATATAGAAGGGACGCGCTACATCCCCCCCCAACCAGATGCACCATAGATCATGAGCGACTGAATGAGCGCATAGTATACCATTCTACGTGTATCAATATCTAAAAAGTTCCTCAGGTCCCTACACACATGGATCATCTTTCTCATCGAGGATGCCACTTTTTTTTCAGGAGTTTGTCCCATCTTAGGTTCTGATCAACTTCCATGCCTATATAGGTATCGAACAGAAGCAACTTGTTGTATGACTTCACAGCAGCACTGAAGGTTATCTGTACATTATTCCGATACATGGCATTTTAGGTTCTTTATCTGCGGCATATCACTTTCTCTAAACGCGAAAGTTAAGAAATTAGTTTTAGAAAAATTGATCTTCATTCCCATACTTTTAAGACAATGAAAGATTTTGGTCTGACATGATTCAGATTTTATGATGACTTGTTCCCAGGAGTTACCCGTTATTATAAAGGCTGTGTCGTCAGCAAAAGACACTGACTCTCCTTCAGACTCCTTCAGACAGATATGTGTCCTTCTAGACGATAAATCTCCGTAGGATCGTGATGAAAATTCCGTTCTTGCACCAAAAAATCCAGCTTTTTAAACGAAAGGACGAGTTTGTTCGCCAGCGTTTACTTGCAACCACGTAGTTAATGCACGTTAAAGTTAACGCACGTTAAATTGGTCGAATTTAAAAAAAAGTGCTGAAAAATCACTAAAAATAGCAAAAAACGGCGAAAAATCATTTAATTTATATTTTTGTGCAGAATATTGCTCAAATAAAGTTTATTAACTATAAAATAGAATATTAAAAAAATTATGTACAAAACTAAGCTGAAAAATGTTCTTAAATTTCGTTAAAATGTGCTAAAAAATCTATAAAAACTGCAAAAAAATTTAAAAGTCCAAAATCTCTTTTTGAATTTAGAACGAGTTTTTTGCCATAAAATTGGTTGCACAATTTTTTTCTCCTCAAAGTCCTTAATTTTCAAAGCAAAGTAACGTAATTTAGTACGATCATTTACGAAAATTCGCTCATACGATCATACTGCATGACTGGAACTTTTACAGATTTTTCAGAAAATACTAATGACATACGTCTTTCTACGTTTTTCCGTCTGTTTTTATGTTCCGCAAAAAATACACCATGGTGAACTAACGAACTTGACAGGGTAAACATGAAGTGTGTGTGCTCCTCAGATATCAGATACGCCTGAACAGGAGACCAGAGGATGAACAGGGGCCCAATCTTAAAATCTTAAACATTATAGGTAGATTCAACATACTGAAAACCGAATAATGCGGGACCGAATTAGCAGTTCAGTCTTCTCCTGCATGCCAAAGTCGCATGGCGATTAACATTCCTGTTGATGAATTTTCCCCTTCCAACACTGAAATCCTTCTGGAACGCGATCAATTTAAATTTTTTTGTTTATTTACATTGTATTTTGTATGACAACAGAAAATGTCAGTACAATAAACATAATGAATAGCAAAATTCGTTAATATTTGGGCCCCTAAGGCCTGCCACACACTATCATGTACACCTGACGGGTACGCCTGAACAGTTCGCTGGTGTGTGGCGGAAATATCTAGCCTCTCAGGCGACCTAAAGGCGACCTGACAGCTGATGAAAATTCGATCAGTTCTGCCTGACAGGGCCAGTAGACTTGAAGTGTGTGTGACGGAAACCTAAAACAGGCCTCAGTATCGATTGTCCTTTTGATGTGGACAGTTGAAATTTTAAAGGTTAAAACTTTTTAATTTTGATTTAAATTAATGTTGTAAAATTTGCTTACTGCTCTTTTTTTTCAAATTAAGGTTTCAGCCGTACCTTAACCAGAAGGGTCATTAGCGGCTTGTTTTTAGAAGGGTCATTAGCTTCTTATTTTAAGATTTGTTTTCTACCAAATGAAAGAATCAATAAACAACCCAAAAAACTAGTGAAAAATGTCGCAACGAAATAGTGAAATTCTTGGTGATTTCATCGAAATTTACAGAAGTGATCCTTGCTTGTGGAAAGTGAAAGACAATGACTACCGCAATAGGGACAAGAGAGATGCTGCATTGATGCATGCATGATGAGATGTTCTCATTAGTGTATCTTTCTTCGTAATCAAAGGAGGTACAAATGACAGCAACTCGTTGTATACTGATTCGCACATGCGCAGAAAATTGTTATAATCAGATGGTTCATGTCTTAATTCATTAAGGAGATTGGTATGGATAAATTTATTTCTTCTCTGCAACCATTCCTTACGCCATTGTTTGCATTTTCCGTCTGTTTTCATGTTCCGCAAAAATTACACAAAATAAGGAGAGAAAGAGCAAATCATTTTTCGGAGAATCCATGGTGAACTGAAAAACTTGGAAGGGTAAACATGAAGAGTGTGTATGCTCCTAAGGTATCAGGTACTCCTGAACAGGGGCCCAGAGGCTGGTTCAATACTGAGGTACACAGAAATAACCTAAAGGTTTAATTTAAAGGCTGAATTCAATTACTGAAAAACCAAAAGAATAATACAACTTGGATAGAAACAGAACGAAACGGAAAAAAGAAGAAAAAACATGCAATACATCTTAAAAGGTATGGATACGGAATGGATAAATGGATACAAACTTTGTGAGTAGGAATAATAATATTATATGCAATACAATTTACTGTTCAAACTCAAACGGAATACTTTATACTTATACCTATTACTTCAAGTTAAATTATGCAGATCAAAATTATTCAAGAAATCAGTATGAAAATCGCTTATATGCATTTGTAGCAGGAATGTACCTACTCTTATTTTGAATGATTTAGCTAACTGGTCTGACTGCAAAGGTCGGAAACGATGCGAATACTGTGGGAGGCAACCAAGGAAATTGCCTAGTGAAAAAATCAATGAACGGGCGGGGTACCGAAATTGCATTGGATTGTTGTTTTTGTCTCGCAGGTTGATCGGGTGACTCGAAAGACAATACGGCGGGACAGATGTTTTTAATTTTGTGTTTGCGAATCAGGGAACGATAGATAAACAACATTCGAGGTGGAAGCATTTCTAATTTTTAATAGAGATCCTAGATTCGTGTAGGTAAATGCGACCGAGTGATAAGGCGTAAAGAGAGTTGAAAACAACGTTAAGAAAGTGATCGGTTGCTGAATAAGCTCCACCCCAATAAAAAAGGATTTTATATAACCTCCTTATATAAAAAAAGGATTCTGTCTGTCTGTCTGCGTCGCTTTCCCGGACGAAGGGATCCGGACTGGTTTTTTTTTAAATCGTGACCGGAAATCTCCCTAGGAAATGTTTTATTCGTTTTCCCCCAGTTTTTCGATCTTAAAATTCCGTTTTTTACCTAAATTTTGACATTTTTTAGGCGCTTTTCCCCGTTATTTCCGTCGAAAATTCCGGGAAACTACCGATTTTTTAGATTTTTTGTACGAGGAAGACGACGGTGAGATCAGATCGCGAAGAAAGTATCGGGAAAAGAGTAAAAAATTAATGAAATAGTACCGACCCGTTTTTTCGAAAATTCCGACGAAAAATTTCGTTTTTTTGCCCGAGCGCTCGGACTTTTATCCGCTGCCACATTAAAATTTTATCGAGAGCACTTCGTATGTCAGCGACAAAGTTACGTTTCAGAACCCACAGAACACGATGGTGCCATCGAAATTGCGAAAGATGCTCTTTTCCTGGAGAAAAAAGCGAAAATATGCAGGAAATGACGAAAAAAATGCGTTCCCCGCTATGGGGTTTTCCGCCTTAGACTCAGTAAATTTCGACGGTTATTGCTCGGGTTGGTATTAAAATGTTTGTTGAAGTTCCAGTTTGGTCCCATGCGAGTTCCGAGACATAAAATTCTTTTTTCCGATTGTAGTGGACGAAAATATAGACGAAAACGTTGGTTTTCGAGGTTATTCCGTCGAAACGTATAGTTATTCTGATCTTTGCCTTCGAATCTCTTGATCTCAGGATGTTTCCCGGTGGCCTTTCTACGCACATACAGTAATGACCTACGTTTAGAAAATAGAACTGGATAAAAATACGTAAAAACATTCAACATATGACTGTTCTGTTAGTACTGAAGTGTTCTTAAAACTATACTTTTGGTGGTTCCACAAAGGTGCCGCGTTTGATAGTCATTTCCAACAGGAAAAAACGTCTGCCAAGTCGGGTGGGCAGTATAACTTCCTCACTAATTGTAACATGGGCTCTATCCCACTATATCCCATCCCACTATATCCCATCGCATCTATACATCCCACCTCAAGCGAGCAACATCCCCTACACACGTTGAACCTACTAGTACCGGTAGATCTACCGTTTCCAAACATTCTAGAAGTCCCCACTCGACAGTAAACCGAGCGAGCAAAGCGTGCCGGAGCGGCTAGTTATATATACGTATAAGGATACTGTACGTATGAATATAAACTGGAGTCCCAAGTATTTACATAATGGTATCGACTTGCTCAAGCTTAGTGCAATGAAAAGCATTGCAATTCCAGCATGATGCCTCAGATTTTCATGTTGCATGAGATAGGTTGACCTACTGAAATAATGGAGAAGGTGGTCGTACACTGCCCAGGTGGATTTTGTTCATAAAACTGAGTTTTGACTCAATCAAACGAAAACAAAATAGTTCCGTCGTGCAGCACGACCAAATGAGCGAAATTTTGTAAATAATCGTAATTATTGTATTCTGTTAGTGTTTGGTATTATGAGCGCTTTGATTGCAAAGAAATTGTTAACAACCATTTTTATGGCATATTCACTCGTTCTAAATAATACGAGTATTATACGATTCAAAGCAGATTTTGGATCATATATATTATTCAGTTTTTAAAATAGATTTTTCAGCAAATATTAATGAAATTTAAGTAATTCAGCAGAATTTTCAGTTTCAGCAATTTTTAGTGATATTTTGGTGTATGTTCAATGGAAGCTCGTGGTGAAGCGCGGGAGGGGGGTTAAAAGGTGCCTGGCGCAGTGGTCCAGAATTTACATCTGGGGGAAACTTTTCGGATGTTGCTCACTTCGCTCGCTCGGTATGGCTGTATATGTGTAGTAAAAACCCCGTCTATTATTCTGTTGAAATGTCTTTCAAACGGAAAGGTTCCTTCCTTCAAGAGGTTCCCCTACAGGTAAAAAGGGCCTGCTCACAGATTCCTGATACGGCGGCGGGCTCAATTAACTTTTCATTTTAATCGCTTCGCTTCCCTTTCCCTTGCATTTTGTCTAACTCCCCGTCACTTTTTTCGATATCCGATTTAGATTCGGCAGAATCCAAACTGTATTTTTCTCACAAACACCGTCCCGAAAAACGTCTCTTCATAGGGTAAATTTTAATGAGAAAAAACGAAGTTTTTCGTCGGAATTTTCGAGAAAACGGGTCCGTACTCTTTCATTTTTTTTTTTTTTTTTTTTACGCATTACCCGATGCTATTTTTTGCAATCCGATCGGGCTGCCGTCTTTCTCAGACAAAAACCTACGAAACCGGTATTTTTCCGGAATTTTCGACGGCTGTTTAGAGGGTTAGGGGAAGCGGGGAAGTCGAAAAGAACGGGAAAAAGCGCGCATTAAAAGCGGCTCCCATCCCCCCTCCCGCCATACAGCCCATGGTTCGGGTGGGATTAGAAAATTTTAAAATCGCTTATACACTATTCCGGAGAAATCCAAGAAGATCCCACCACTCGTAGACTCCCGCCACTCAGCCGTTTGGCCGTGCATAGGCACCATAAACATAACGTTCATCCTAATAAATAGAGAGTTTTTGGTGACCACTAGCGTACCCTTAACGTCACCCTAACGTACCCAAGAGTACGTGACCTTGAGGGGACGTTAGCAACGTCGTACGTTAGAATGGCTCATTTAACGTCACCCGTTTGGGGACCTAAAGGCACACGACACCAGCCTAACCTTCCTGTAAATGTAACCCTACTGCTCACCACAAAATTACTCGAATACTGCTGAAGTAAATATAATAGTTTTTCTTTTCAAATGCCTCGTAACCAACTAATTATGTTGATGTAGAGGGTAGGGTTTTGAACACCCCTCAAACTTGGTTATTTTACGTTTCAAGTCGCGTAGAAACCGAATGTGCCATCTGAAGTCCGCCTCCGCTGTCCAGCTTTACTAGCCTTCAACTCGATCGAAAAGTTCCGTTCTTTTGCGCTCAGGCTCTATTTGGTCGATTAGAGCCTTGTTTCTATTATTATTTCACATATTTTAAATGAGAAAACTGAGTTTTAAGACACTACTTCTTCGCAGTATTGTTCTTAGTTTACCTGAACTCTCAGCTATTTTCTCGTGAACATTGCGTGAAGTGCTGCCTCCACTGATGATTTTGTCAGGTAAAATCCTGTTTCATTGTCATAGAGATAAATACTTTTTCATACTTGTTAATAATTTGCCCAACGGAAAACCCAAAAACATGGTTCGTAATGACTAATGACCTATAAGTGCAACCGCGGTGTTCCACACTTGAGGCTTACTATCCATCCCCTGTTTACGAATCGAAAACTAAAAATGAGAAATTAGCCCGTATTTGTATTGAAACAAACATGAAATTCAAATTCAGGATTGAAAATCGGCGTTTCATATCGAAATGAAGAAATTGATTAGTCAACCAGTGGACAACAAGACAGCTGGGGTGAAAATATCGCGTTACCCAACCACCGTTAACGAGACATCAAAATTAAGACAACTGTTCTCCCGGTTCCATTTGGGTTAGCATCTTAATTTGCTCCTTCAAGACTACGGTAACTGGTGACGTAAAGTTGAAGTCGCCAAAAACTCTCTAATAAAGCAGCTCCGGCTCGCTTTGCTCTCCCCCACGTCCAGCCGGGGGGGGGGGGGGGTGGCTGTATAGATGCGATGGTCTTTCAACTTGAAAGACGTTTTTTTCAGTTGGGAATTAGTTTCAAATAAATTATTAAATCTTTTATAACCATGTGGAACCACGAAAAGGTCATTAGGTTTAATAAAAATAGGCCATTTATCTGCGCACAAGGGCTATCAAATAACGATTATGATTCGTCCAGTTCTATTTTTGTAAAGGTAGGCCATTATGTTATGTGCGGAGAACCGGATGTATGGAAAACTCCCCGAGATCAACAGGTTCGAAGGCAAAGATCAAAACAACGACGGGGGGATTTTTTAATTTTATTTAATTTATTTATTTATTTAAGTTGTAATTACAATAAAACTTAAATAATTTAAGGTAATGATGTTTCAACTTTATTGCAAGGCAGAAGGCTGAGAGCCTGTAGTGCCCTACAAGAGTAGCGCCAAACTAAATGAAAAATAAAGCGTTACATATACATCTGTAGAAAATACTCGTAAAAGAAATCCATACACCATTGAATAAATGAAAAATAAAGCGTTACATATACATCCGTAGAAAATAATCGTAAAAGAAATCCATACACCATTGAATAAACTACTACTCAATAAACTATCTCAACTTACACCATACTAAACATATATGCTACGAATTATATTCTCTGCTCCCTCTATACCTAGATTAATTAGCCAGTCAAAATTTTCTTTTTATAGGCCACTCGTGTACATAATAGTGGAGATTTTAATGGAGAATCCACAACTCGAAGAACAATATAAATTATATAGTTCGGACTCCTTGTCGTGAGCGTAAGCGCTGGTCTTGGTGCAACGACATTTCCCATCAATACAAACCGGGTTTGATAATCATGCTGTTTGCTTTGTAGAACTATGGTAGGGTTTCTGTGGTATAATAGTAGAAGGGATTTCAAAAATAACTGTCTCGGGGTGAAAACTTTAAATTCGTTCAGTAAATTTCGACTGGAGTATAGACGTCCTCTCCTCATTATAGTCTTTATAATACTTCTCTGCAACACATTTATTTTCTCCAGGTGAGTTGGGTAAGTTCCCCCCCACGAAACAATGCCATACTGGATAGTTGACTGCACCAAGGCCATGTATAGTAAACGTAGTTAAATCGCATTTTAAGTTTAATCGCTTCGCCTCCCTTCTCCTCGCATTTTGTCCAACTTCCCTTCACTTTTTTCGATATCCGATTTCGGATTCAGATTCGGCGGAATCGAAACTGTATTTCGCCCGCAAACAAAGACCCGAAAAACTTCTTTTTATGGGGTCAATTTTAATGAGAACAAAACAAATTTTTTCGGGCATAAAAATTAGTATGTAAACGAATTGGGAGGTGTACGGGTCAGAAATAACCCAGACCTCCCATAATTTTATCCTCAGATGAATTTAGGAGAAAACAAACAACGAGGTTGAGCTCTTCGCCCTAAGGAAAGGACTTGAAAAGCCTTTATTTGTTTGTCTAGGAGATCTGAAAGTTTTACCATTCGATTAAGAGTAAAAAATACGTAAAATCCCATATCAAACTAATTTATCAAGGTTGAAATAATTTTTGGTGAAAAACGCCGATTTTTAACGAAAATTGAACTCCCCCCCGCCATCTAAAAACTTCATTTTCTACCCTAATAAGTTATGATAAAAAACAATTTACTACGCCGTTGGGAAGCTGGGATTATGATGCAATGTTTAGGCTTACAGCATGAAAATTTCCGTACAGGATGCACAAACTTTGAAGAAAGTGAACATTTTCGGAATTTTACAAATTTCTCACTAATTTTTCACTTACGGCTTATTTTTTACCCGTTTATTCCATTTGAAAATGTTTGAAAAGGCATCACGGTGATAGGAAATGTAACGCTGTTTCTAACGGTACAATGATATTAGAGTTTTGACTGGAAATTAAGGGTGTTATGACAGTTTTTGTGACACAAAGTAAAAAACGCGAAAACAATCTTAAAAGTGATAGAAGTGGCCTCTAGCGTGAATAAAAAAATGTATGTTATATGACAAAAAAAGTCAAAAATTAGTAATAGAATCGAACCCTAGCCGCTGGTGCGCCTAAATGTGCGACACCCTGTATATTCGCTGCATATTCGAGTACCCCTGATTTTAAAAGATATCATGATTTTCAAGCGAAGAGTAATAAGCAACTATTTATTTACGTCAAGGTTGGCTGTTCCAATAATCTCACATAACCTATTGTACCTAAAAAATTAGGTAGGTATGTAAACGAATTGGGAGGTGTGCGGGTCAGAAATAACCCAGACCTCCCATAATTTTATCCTCAGATGAATTTAGGAGAAAACGAACAACGAGGTTGAGCCCTTCGCCCTAAGGAAAGGACTTAAAAAGCTCTTATTTGTTTTTCAGGAGATCTGAAAGTGTTACCATCCGATTAAGCGTTAAAAAATACGTAAAATCCCACGTCAAAATAATTTATTAAGTTGGAAATAATTTCTAGTGGAAAACGCCAATTTCACTGGAAAATTAAAGTTTTTTGCCTTGAAAATACATCAGGGAGATGCAAAATCTAACGCTCTTTCCAACACAATAATCAAATTTGAATTTTGACTGGAAATTAAGGGAGTCAAGACAGGTTTAATGACACAAAGTCGAAAACTCGAAAAAATCTGAAAAAGTTGTCTTTAGCGTGAATAAAAAATATATGTTATAGGACAAAAAAGTCACAAATTAGTAGTAGAATCGAACCCTAGCCGGTGGTGGGTCCAAAAGTGGGACAACCTGTATAACGTGCGTACCGAGAACAGCGTGAAAAGATGCGTAGAAACTGACCGCAAACTCAAATTTTCTTAGAGGGTCATTTTTCACGAAAAGCCCCGATTTCACCTTGAAAAGCACATATTTGTTTGTCGAGAAGATCTGGAAGTTTCACCATTCGATTCAGTACTAAAAACACTTAAAATTCCACGTCAAACTAAATTATTAAATTGAAAATAAAATCTGATGAAAAACGCCGATTTCACCGAATAGTGACGTTTTTTATTCTCTAAAAAAGTCATTTTCTACCCTAATAAGTTATGGAACGAAAAGGTTGAATACACCATTGAAAAGTTAGGATTGTGATTCAACTTTTACGCTTCCAGCATGAAAATTTCCATACGGGACATTTCCAGAGACAAATTTTAAAGAAAGTGAACATTTTCGGAATTTTACAAATTTTCCACTTAAGGCTTATTTTTTTACCCGTTTATTCAATTAAATTTTTTTTTAAAGGGTTCAGGGAGATAGGCAATTCTAACGGTATAATCATAATTGAGTTTTGACTGAAAATTAAGAGAGATATTACAGTTTTAGTGACACAAAGTCTAAAACGCGAAAAAATCTTAAAAGTGTTAGAAGTGGTTTTTAGTATTAATTAAAAAATGTATGTTATAGGACAAAAAAAAGTCGAAAATTAGTAGTAGAATCGAACCCTAGCCGCTGGTGCGCCTAAATGTGACACCTAGTATATTCGCTGCATATTCGAGTACCCCTGGTTTTAAAAGATATCATGATTTTCAAGCGAAGAGTAATAAGCAACTATTTATTTACGTCAAGGTTGGCTGTTCCAATAATCTCACATAAACTATTGTACCTAAAAAATTAGGTAGGTATGTAAACGAATTAGGAGGTGTGCGGGTCAGAAATAACCCAGACCTCCCATAATTTTATCCTCAGATGAATTTAGGAGAAAACGAACAACGAGGTTGAGCCCTTCGCCCTAAGGAAAGGACTTAAAAAGCCCATATTTGTTTGTCGAGGAGATCTGAAAGTTTTACCATTCGATTCAGAGTAAAAAAATACGTGAAATCCCATGTCAAACTAATTTATCAAGGTTGAAATAATTTTTGGTGAAAAACACCGATTCCCCCTCTAAAAACGTAATTTTATACCCTAATAAGTTATGATAGAAAACAATTTACAACGTTGTTGGAAAGCTGGGATTATGATGCAACTTTTAGGCTTACAGTATGCAAATTTCCATACGGGACGTTTCTAGTGACAAACTTTGAAAAAAGTGAACATTTTCGGAATTTCACAAATTTTTCATTAATTTTTCACTTACGGCTTATTTTTTACCCGTTTATTCCATTTGAAATTTTTTGAAAAGGCATCAGGGTGATAGGAAGTTTAACGCTCTTTACAACAGTATAATTATATTTGAGTTTTGATTGGAAATCAAGGGAGTTCTGACAGTTTTAGTGACACAAAGTCGAAAACTTGTATACAAGGTGTGCACAGGTAGAGGGGTGGAGGGAATAATTTTATTACCGATTTCTTCAAGCGCTGCTACAGCCACAAATCTTGGCCGATTTTCGTGACTCTTATTTCGTTCCATTATTAAATCGTTTTGGAAAGTTCGAGTATGTCAGAATTTTAAAATTACATCAAGACAGGGGGTGAATGGAGAGGTAAATACTGGTAAATCATGATGGTTTTACTATTCTCGTCCCATTTTTGTGATTCTTGTTTTTTTGTTCGTCTATAAATTTGGTCCAGTTTTGGCAAATGAGCCAGGAGTTTCAAATTTCATTATGGAAGGGGGTGAATGGAGGGGGCAATAGCGATGAATCATGATATTTTTACTATATTCATTTGATTTCAGTAACAGTTTTTATTGTTTGTTCGATCCAGATTTCAGTCCAGTTATGCAACTTTGGAAGATTCAAATTTACAGTCAGTGAAGGGATTAAATTGGGGGAGGGGGAAGGGTATTTTTGGGTAATCATGATATTTTTCTCCTATCTTAATTCTCACCTAAATTATGTACGATTCATTCATAGGGACGTTCCCGTAATGCATGCATTACTTACCATTATGTTTCTATACAATTTTTCATGAGGTTAATCATTGGTATGGGAATATTTTTGCGGTGAGTGCGGGAAAAAGTTACGCCTCGCCCCTGATTGGCAGGTAGTAAGTGCCTAGTTTAATGTTGTAATATTACACATAGGCATAGTGTCTATGTAAATTATATTCATGTTGAGAGAGTAACTGGATAGATACCTGGCGCTTGATTTTTTCACGGTCAAGCTACCTATTGAATTTCGACAATTTTCCAATGTTTCGTGTAAGCTCGTGGGAAACCGAACCCCGGCGATGAGCTAACCGCCGATTCCCGCCGATTTAGGGTAACATTGAGGCTGATTAAGTGGGGGGTATTGGTAGGTAGTAAGTACCTAGTCCGATGTTGTAATATTGATGTGATGTGATGAGGCTGGTGTGGTATGACATTGGCATTGGTCTTAGGGGGCCGGAGAAGCTTGGAGGGGAGGGGAAGACGCGCTACGTTATGTAAGCTACACCCCACCGAGGAGTGAGGTCGCCAAGCGTGGTGGTGGTACTCCCTGAGTCAGAGGCCCAACATAGCACAGTTCAGTGCTCTTCCAGCCTTCTTCCGATTATCTTCATGTTCTATAGTGATTTAGTGGTGTATACTCCTCATTCACAACAATTGGGTATGTTCATCAACTATTACTACATACTAACTAATAGTTATGTACGTTAGTCGCTTTAGTTTTCCTCAATATAATTGTGAAATTGGTTGTCAGTGTCAACACTCCGAAATGACCTCAGGTGAGCTCCTTCCAACAGCTCCAGCCGAAGGATCTGACTTATAATATAGCACAAGTTTCCAAGGATAATCCTCAAATCACAAATCCTATGCTAACTTCACTCTTTCCTACGCTGTCTACAATGCTACCTACAAAGCATAGAACAATTCGTTTTCATCCACCCTGTCAATAACAACATTCCTCAAATGCCACATTGGCTGTACCTACTTGCCCTTCACCATCTATTTGCACAATGTAGGTATAAAGCATTAAATAACATCCGTACCCTCTTAATGCTCTCGCAGATAATCAAACCGCTTATGTTTGTTGTCAATGGTTTTTCTGGCATCCAGGAGGCAACTTCGTCTCTTACTCTATACGAATCCTTGGTCAACATGACATCATCCATGTATAATAGGTTTTGGCTCATTCTAATAATCATGCCTTGATTATCCATTAATGCATACAAATGTTGAGCCATTCATGATTGCTCTACAGCCCTGTTTCTTTATAAGGACCAATTATCAGGATGTCATTGGACGTAAATTAGTAGGTAATCACTTTATGCTGATATGACAACCGACATTTTGAGAGATTTTGTTACGGTTCAAATAAGGTTCAGATTTTAATGGGTTTCACTCTTATTATCAGGTTGACTTTTGTCACGGTTCATCCTCTGACCCTAACAAACAATAATTTGAAAAAATAAAAAATAAAACAAATAAACCACAACCTACCATAGTATGACTACCGTCAGTTGCCATTCAAATTTGATTTGTAACTCACATAATATTGGTCTTAAGTTTCCATTTTAAACGTAAAAAAAGGTTTTATGTGGTGTGGATGACATTGACCCCAGTTTTCTTGAATTTTACTAAACAAAATTCCCTTGTTCGTGAAACTTTTCAGTCAAAAAATCGTATCTGCAGCATCTCCATTACAGCTTCTTAAAATCCAATCGTATTATGTCGTATAGGTACATAAGGACTGATTTAATGTTGTGTGTGTAATCTTCAACTTGCATATCCTCAAGGTTTAGAAGCAGGTAACTATTAAGGCTATTTCATATTCCATGTTCCATTTTAGTTCAACAGAATCTTATCGCACTATTCCGAACAGCATGAGTTTCAGACGCTGTGTGCACATTCGGTCCGGTCTATCATGCCCTCATTTACCGGAGTCCACTTTACCTCATTTCTCCCCACTCTCCACCCCCTCCACTCAGCTTTTCACTTCCATGTTCCACTTCTGTTCGCAACTTTCCGCTCTTTCTTTCACTTCTTCCTTAGTTGTAACCCCCCTCCAGTGAGTGCATTCACCTACCGTAGGAAGTCGGAAATCATCGAGAATTGGGTACCTAGCTACCAAAACCTCCAAACTTAACGCATTCAACAACAAACTTCCTTGATACTCTGCGCATACAATAACTCTTCGCAAATAACTATTGATCACTAAAGGTAAATCTATTATTTAATCTGTGCGATTTGATTCCTCTCTTACAACCTTGATATTTCAACAAAAACAGCCTTCATAAAACTTCTTTGATTGTCATCATTCAGTTGTCACACGTTACTCGTCTATTCAATCGATATAGTCTCCATATTACTGATTTCATGTAACATTTTCTCTTTTCTCTCAAACATACTGAAAAATTCGATAAACCAGGTTGAGCTCTAGGTTCGCATATATGTATTCATCATCATATTCAGTTTGCATATCTCAAGAATTCTTAGTTAATTTAAATGGCTGTTGGGTTTAGTCACTGGCTGGGTTGGGCTTTTTATCCATTGATCGGAGGCCTCTTTTTTATATTTACTTAAACAGTTAAAGTACATTTTCGGCGTGCCTACCAAAATGTATACACAAGGGTTGTGTAGGCCCCGATCCATTGGCGATATCGCTCGTTTGACACAATTAAAACTACTCTGTTCGGAATTGTTCCAACGACAACATTCATAATTATTTTCCATTAATATTGTCTCTATTCATAACATAAGTAGCATGTGGCCTCTGATTGTGGGTATCAAACCAACGGTTTCCGTGACGTACCCCTTAGACAAACTAGAAAAAAATTATGTACATTTAAATATCAAAAATTCATAAATGATGTGTGATAATTGGATTATTAAGCATTTATTCATATTGAAGAACATGCCATGTCATTTGCGATTTGCATAAAAATTTGCAAAAAAGAGAAGGCCAAATATTGTTATGTAGGAGCATGTATGTATGTATGCGTGTGTGTACATGTATGCAAAGCACGTGCGTACTTGGTTATCAATGTTGAAAAAAGATAATTGATATCTAAATACAGGTCGCATAACAATGCGTCTAGCATCTCTTCTCTGGGCATAAAAATAATCACATAAACTGCGGTAGGTTCTTGAATCAATATGCTAGTCGGGATGTCAGAGATATGCGCATCACTGAGTAGGTTTTGTATGCTAAGAGAAAGGTGTTTGGTGACATACGAATTCGCTTATTCGCTTATTCTTCCGGCGTGAACAGATAGGTAGATAAGATCCATTCGATTGCTGGAAAGATCGCCAATTTCTGTGAAGCCTTGATTAGATCCTACCAATGTATGTAAATAGATTGCATATCTAGGATGTTTCTGAATGAAACGTTTCTTGGGGGGTTCCGAATTGTCCCAAGCCGCTACTGGATCACGAGGAAGCTGGAGAAATCTGGTTTGAATTTGTTTCCGCCGGCACCGTTACTTGAGTCGCTGGAGAAGTGGTCTCGAGGTGCCTCCTCACACGAGAGCATCACAGCACACTTCGACAACATAGCGGAACCCCTCCGAGCCGGTGCTTTTGCCGGGTTTGGGAATCCAACAGAATATTCAAAATGACGCGCCTAACTGTTTTGCTGGCCTCTCTGGGAGGGTTCCGAGCCTTTCGACGTGTATTGACTTAACTAATCAAAACCGCGGGATCTCATAGTTCGAAGGATGTCAGACGGTAATCCTTTCAATTTGACGATTATCCTATCAAAAAATGAATTAGACGACTGTTTCGGAAACCTCAGAATCTCGTCTTTCCCATGTTTCCATGATAGAGTAACGTTCTCATTTGCGCAAATGAAAAATATGTGTCCCCACGCTATATTCAAATCCATCTAGCGTGTAAATACATTAGAAGAATGTACCTATATAGTTTGGTAGTCGAGATTCCATAGTAAAAATTCAGATTAGTTGGACATATAGGTCAGAATGATGTGTATAGTTTGGTGGTCTGGATGCTTGCAAGCTCGCATCTCAAAAATACATAACATCAAGTAGTCAATCCCTTAGCAAAAACTCTTGACCAGACCCTACCTACCTAAGATTTGGAAAAATGAAACACAAAAACCACTTTAAATTGAAGATAATATTATTTATTGGAATGAAGAGAGAATCTCTATCACGTGGAAAATTCATATAGAATATGCTTATGAATAAATGTGTGTGTATTTATCCGCAGACGCTTTACTGAGTTTTTTCAATAAGCTTTTCAACTCTGTCAGGTTTTTCTCCCCATCTCAACTGGTAACCCTGTCGACGATTTGGGTTCATGTTATGGTTTAATGATTCGCGATAATGCCTGCTATAATTGTGATGCCGCACACAGAAAAAATCGTCACCCATCATGACTTTATATATCACCTTTGATTTGGCACCGTCCCAAATGACACTACAAATACGTACCTACTCCAAATAAATAAATTAACAACGTGAAGAACTCAATTGGATTGTTTAGATACTGCATGTAACGTCTCTTATTCCTCGTTACAGAAAGTATACTTTTAATATCAATTTTTTATAGCCTACATACTCTTCGAATAGCACTCTGTCCACTAAAACTATCTAGTACATTAACAACATACGTAGCCAAAACACATTAAAAACTTGCGCAATGTGTTGTTCATACGTTTTTCGTCCATCACAGCAGGTGGAGGCGAGTCGCTATGTTATAATTCCGTAACGCGGTCTCCAATTTTCTTATCTATCCAGATTGCATCACCATGTGTACACATGACATGATTCATTTATTGGTGTGTCATGTAATTCGATCATCGAATTCAATAGATTTCTCTATCTTTGTATTTCTTCTGAACTGGTGACGAAAATCTCCCACTGAACCCACGACAAATGTCTTCAATTTAGTAGTGACTTTAGTATTACAAACTGTAGGAACTATTCTGTCATTATATTTTAACTGTTACTTGAAAACTATGCCCCAAACCCAACTCGGTGACTTGAAATACGAAATGCTCATTTCAACTCTAAGTTCCGTTGGGTTGAGCACAATTTCAAAAGCTTGGATTTTTGCTGAGCTCAGCGGGAAGTAGTTTGTGACTTCATAAAAAATAATTTAATAACCCTCATATAGCATTGTTTTAAAAAGCTTTCTCCATGGTCCATTATACGGTAAAGAGGAAAAATTAATGAGCCTTCCCAATTATTGGGTAATAATACTGCTGGCAAGACTAGACTTGTGTATCGAGTCGTAATAGTTTTCAAAAACGCAAAACAAAATATTCCCTGTTATGCAACATGTCCTTATGAGCAAATTTTCAAAATGCTCCTTTTTTTCAATTTTGAGATATTTATTCAGATATGCGAGCATTTCGTGTGGGAAAAAATTGTAAACGCAAATATGTTGCAAAACTACGTGTTTCAGAACGTAAAACTCGTCATATCTCGAGAACGAGTTAAGCTCTCGATACGCGGTTGGTCCCATTCGATTCAGCGCGCACAAATGCATTGAAAATAATAACACAAACGGCTGATTTTTTAAAATAAAACCACGATTTTAGTGATTTTTGAAAATGTCAAAATCGAAATTGGAGTACTTAGACCCGATGGATTGTGCTAGTTGACGAGCTCCGCCTAGAGAAGAATTAGAAGAACTGTTTTGTATCATATATGAACTCTCTAGATCCCTTCATAAGATAGAGGGCAAAATGACGGATAGGTGTATATATATATATATATATATTACCATGAAAACCCGAATTCGTCAAAACTAGTTTTAACTAGTCACAAAACAGAATTCTAATCTATATGCTCTGAATTCTTACTAAGTGATTGACTACTTGATGTGATCTATTTTTAAGATGCGAGCGTAATGAGCATGAGCATACCACCGATCTCAACAAAATACTGATCTGTGTAAAATCTTTCTGAAAATGGTTGTAGACAAGCTTACACTAGTTTTGACTAATTAAAAATAGTATCGACCGATTTTGAGTCATCACGGTTACATATATAGTTATACAGTAGAGCACCGATTGGCAAGGACACCCAAAACTATGATGCTATGAAACTATTGCACAAAAACATGAGATGTAAAACTTTTAAAATATGTACAGTATGGCATAAACCTTTTCTCTACATCTAAATCACTAAAGTTAAGAACAGACAACTAAAAACAAGGTCAAAGTCAAGGTTCATAATTAATAGTTCTTTTTCCTGGCACTCGCGGATAATCCGCTTGCGGGTAAACGGGGCGCTATGTATAACCACCAAATGCGCTAAAATGTAGAATCCGTTTAAAATGCCATGAAACGGATTTCCATGTGAAAATTGTTTGAAAATTGTCATTCTATAGGTTTTGGCACAATTTTATATGAAAATGAGCTCATCATCGCGCTCACTTTTGCGTCTGATCAAAGCTGTATTTATAATGTATGGATACATTCATATATATGTCTTTTATAAATATATATAAATGTAATACACAATTGTATAGGTTCTACCTATCTAGGGTTGATGGAGGTAGGGGGCTGACCGGGCCGGTGACCTTAAAGATGTAAGGAGGAAAAAAACACGTGAAAACGATGGCGGTTGAGGTGCTCCCTAAGCTGAGCCACAAACACGTGACCTCTCCACCAACACCTCTGGCCCGCTATGATGACATTGATAACTACTTTGAGGTCACCTTGCTCTCCTGTAGTTATTATGCCGCCCTGTTCCATCATACATGCCCCACCGTCCAGCCCATTTTCCAATTTTAAACACCCCTACCTCAAGGGGCTGGAGCCAACCAGCACACACTGATCTCGAATTCACCAGACCTAGCGTTTCCCAAATGAGCTCAACTATTTCCATAATAACATGTGAATACTTTCGATCCTCATTTTAAACTTCTCCAAGTCAAATGTTTTCCAAATCGTTAAAATATGATATCAACCTAAATGTGTTTTTTCCTGTATTTTTTCACAGAACTATACAGGAAATTTGACATTTCTATTCCAAGAAACCACCAAGATTTTTTCATGACTTTCTAATTAATTTGTACAATATTTGCCTCTCCGAATTGCTGTTACTCACCATTATTATGGTGGCTCATGTTTATAGTAATTATTATTAATTCTATCTAGTTTACAAAATTTAGTATAAAATTTCGGAAAATGTGTAGTTAAACCGTTATAATCTAAATTGAAATAAAAACGTGTTCGTCTAGCGTAACCTCATGAACGAATTTTTGTTTTTCTTTGTTTTTACATTTTAAATACTTCAATTTTGTTGTTATTGAAATTATTTTACCTTCCAAATAATATTCTGCACCTTTACCTGCACTCTTGGAATCGTAGCATATTTTGCATAGCCTTCATAGATTTTTTAGTACATTTTCATTTGATTTGAGCACAATTTTCATCGAAATGTTCTTCACACATTTTTAAACGTTCTAGTTTTCATTTGATAAAGGATTATAAGTACCTAATATCCTGCTATCAAATATGAATTTAACGATGTATAGGCGTTTATTGGTTTTTTTGTGATATAAGAACGTTTTTTGGAATTGTCTTGCTGAAAAAGTGGTCTTAAGAACTCAACCTTTCTTTCGTAATGCTTCATTTTTTAGCGAAAGAACGGTTTATTTCACTCTCAATTCTATTGACGATGTTTTAGTAGAACTGTGTGAAGTCATGTGATGGTGTTTTCTTGGACTAGAAATGGTCCTGATTGTCAATTTGATGAGGGATATTAAAAAAAGTTGTTTACCGTGTGTCATTCCACATCACCGACCTCCAATCCAAGTACCGATGAAATGGTTTCGGTTTACGGTTCCTCGATAGCAATTAAATTCTCTTAAACTCCGTCTCTATTGTTCTGAATACTGCAAGACACGTTAGCACATGAGTGTTACTTTAAGATTCGAAAAATTGATGAGTATTACTTGCACAATCCCTTCGTTACTTAACGAAACCCATTGGAAATTTATGTACCAAATCGCCATGAAAAAATTTCTTTCTATAACACCGTTTTGAACACCTGAACCCCAACCTAAAACTTTTTTACGATTCAGAAACCTGTGCAAATTTGTATCTGTTTGATAATACATGTAAATTTGACGTCATACGTACTGGTTACATAAGTAAATACACCGTTGCATCAAACCATAACAGTTATGGTCAGGAAACGATGTCATATTTTCTTGACATCATTGTTCAAAATACCACCACAGTGCATAAACCCCGGTAATACGAATGCTCCGTTAGTACGTTTCATCCATCTGTTGCATTCGTTGATTTATACCTTAGTGTTCCGAGACGGGGTTTGGGGGAATTGTTGCCCGAAAACATGTCTGACCCACAATTTTTTTGAAGCTCGAATTTTCCTTTGTCGTAATCTTTAAACTTTTTCTTTTAATTTATTTCAACGCTTACAACAATGGTGGATGCATATAAAAGGTTTGAAGCCACCGAATTCACTATGTTATACTCTCATATTTATTCCGAATCAGCTTATTCTTTCGTACTGTTAAAAAAAAAAAAAAAACACCTGTTAGACTATTCATAGAAATGTTCATATCGCTTCTTCATTAGCCGCTAGTGTACAGTATGTTTCCCCATCCTTTCAAAAAATCTATAGAAAAATTCAGAAATAGGTTTCTCTGCCCCTCTAAAATTGGGAGGTATTTACTTATGTGACAAAATTATGTGGAAGTTCGTTGTGAGGGGAAGGCGTGAGTGCAAAACCATTGCCAATAACACTGGATGATAAAGGTATACCTGGCCCACCTTAATGGCCACTTCTACTACGAAGGATTACGAATTAATCCAGTTATATCACTATAGTGTTTTTAAGGGATGATTCCCAACTCTGGATTAACTTTCCTTTAGCCCTCGAATTAGGTTAATTCTCGAATTTCGGGGCCCCATCCGATGAACAGTCTTGGTGAGTAACGTAACGTAATAAGGCTGTCCGAGATCCGGCCGGGTGAGTCTTGTTGGATCTGCTTCATTCGCAACCACGAGCTCCGTGGTCACGTGGCACATGTCAAACTCGTCAAGGTTACAACTCGTTATGTCATCGGGTTTTTCGATGTAAATCGCACTCCTCTCCCACTTTCGTCTCATCCCCCGCTTTCCCGGTTGTTGTTGTCTTGGAAACGGACGAGGAAATGTCTTCTTGTTGGAATGACGACTTGAACCCTGAACCGTAGATTCTGATGGCTATATCTTACACAAGAGAATTTACATAGGGAATTATCGGAGGCATTTATCAATATTACAACTGCAGCGATGATGAGAACTAGAGAGCTATAAATACTGCGTAGCCATTGTAAAAAGAAGGAAACATCACCATAAACTATCAAACAAAGTGGATTTTCCTGGAGCCTTGGCAAAAATATAGTTACAATTCATACTCATCATCAATATGTAGTTCAACTTTACTGTAGTATGATAAAAATGGCACATGACAATCTAAATCATATGTGACAACTATGGGGGGGATAAAATGTACTAACAATAGGTACTGGTTTTTGGCCTTTTGGAATGTTATGTACCTAATGGGTCTGAATGAAAACGTTTCTGGAACGCCCCCAAAAATGTGGGTTTGAACCCAAACTGGTCTTAGTAGGTTGGGTTGGTTGAGAGTAGAGAATTTACAGGCTTCTCTGATAATGTGGTTTAATGCTATATGCTGAGCGCTCTCGCCAAATATATGGCCTCTTCAGAGCTTATTATTTGATTGATGATCTGTATAATGTTTAAGTAAAAGTTGGGATGCCTCCTTGAACATCTTAGTCATGACCAGTTATGTTTGGTGATGTTACTAGGGTCAATTTTGTGCTTAAATCGAGGGAAATGCAATTTTTATGTGGAGAGACACACATAGTCTGAAACTTGAACCTCTTGGTCTTGACCTGTTGAGCAGTAGTATTGTTTAGTTACATGCATTATGGGATAATTGTTATTTGTTAGGGTATTGAATGTAGTATTCTTACCAGTTATGTTTGGTATTGTTACTAGGGTCAATTTTGTGCTTAAATTGAGAAAAATGCAATTTATTGGGAGAGATACACATTGTCTGAACTGATAAATTTTATTTCTTGATGCTATGCTATCATAGGCGCTTATTGATAAACACGAATTGACTGAACGAAGCAAACCAAATTGACTTGGCCTATTATTGCATAACAAGCTCACACAGTGACTATGTTATGCAATAACAGTTTTTCATGATTTTACTGCCATCAGGTGTGATTTTTGGGAAATTATCAACTGTAGGTGATGCAGGGACATGCCCAGAAAGCTAACTTAATTTGGCCGCCAAATTGACTTGGATGGTTATTTCAAAACACGGGCCATATGTATTACTCCGGACGATAACTCCCCTAAGGATTGTGGTAAAAATCCCGTTCTTGCTTCGAAAATTCAAGCTATCCAAATGAAAGGTAGAGCTCATTCCAGAACTTTTCGAGTACCTTAAATTGCTCAAATTTCAAAAAAATGTGCTAAAAATCACTAAAATGGCTAAAAACTGCAAAACCGTAAATTTATGTGTTATAGCTGAATCAGAAAAATTGGAAAGAATATGCTGAAAAATGTACTCAAATTTCATCATTATTAGCGAAAAACGATAAAAACGGAGGGGGGGGGGGGGAGAACTTTTAAAAATCCATTTTTTAAAAACAAAATTGGTAGTTATCAGTTCCTTTGCACTCAAAGTGCCCGAATTTCGAAATAATGTAACATAATATACCTAATATGGTATTCTCTTATGCATTCATGCTGCATGACAAGAACTTATTACAACTGGTGTTGCGCGTATCAAACGACACGTAATGGTTTATTATATTTGTCGTCGTTGTTTATATTGTTGACGATAATGTTGTTGTGATTGAATTCGGATCTCTGAGTGTAGTTTCAATCTATTTGTCACGAAACATCTAACGATATATACCTATATACATATGTATACAAACTAATGGAGAGTTCAAAAGTCACTTCCTCAATAACAAAATGAAAAATTATAGATATTTCTCGAAAAATATTCCTGGTAATCGCCTTCATAATTTGTGTCAATAGTCTGATATGCTGATAGCTTCTGTTGTCAACACCTATCAGACTACGCTGGAAATATTCAAGGGCATGTGATTGACATGTGACCATTCTGGTGTTGACATAATGCCGATTCCATTGGCCACCTTCCATAGTTGTTGCATATGTTTTGTTTGAACCCCCAATTATTGTTAGTACAACTCGGCCTCGGTATTTTCCCCTTCAGGCTGCCGAAAATGCGCATTTCTGTCGAGGGCGGCCTGAATCACGAGACCCCCCCCGAACGCAGGTGTTTACTCGCTACTCGAGTGTGTTTGGTCTTGCGATTCGAAACTTGAATCGCCGAGATAATAAATGGGAGCGACTCACACGGCCAGTTTTTCGGCAATGACACAAAACCTAATACCCACGTAATTATATTTATACTACCACCTTTTGTGTGCGCATAATGGGCACACAAACATAATTTCATTTTTATAGATACAGATGATAAATTGAAACATGGCTCGATGTTGCTTGTTGCGTAAACCGAACAAATATCATTAAAGTGGGCTGAATTCTTGAAATGGATCATCAAGAATTCACGATTCTCCCTTGGAGCAAATAAAAAACGTCAGCTTTAGTAAAAGAGCGTCAAATTTTATGAGATACATCATTAAGTTCTCGGACAATTCTCTTAGTTCCAACCAATTTTTCGGAAGGTACATAAAAAACCCCCTACAACTCTACATCTTCTACCATCTCAATATGGATCATTACTTTGGAAGATATGCTTATATCAAAGCATACTAAAATTTGGCGACTTTTTTTTTTTTTTTTTTATGATTGTGAATGGATAACAACATTCCAGGTTGAACAACATCTTTCGGAAACCACTTTACTGTACATTTGATTTCTGGTGTGAAATCGCAGGCCAAATGACGTCTGACTCTCTTCGGCCAGAAATTTGAGGGATTTACAGCTAGCGAGAAAAATTTGTTGACTGTCCGTTTCGTAAGAAGCTTATATGTCACAAGGTTCCCGCGGTGGAACTGTGTACTTTTTTCATTTAAGCCAACAAACCTTATCAGCTATAATCCTTGAAAAAGCCGGCGTGGTGAGATCACGTTGTTAACGGTAGAGACTGCGGAGGGGAACATTACGCCTGTGATGCTCCAACCCAGGAGTATATCCAGAGGTGTTGTTTCATAACTCTTGTCATAACTTGTTCTTCTCTATTTTCAATCTTCGCCTCCACGCGTTTTATGGGCGCTCAAAAAACGGCAATGGGAAAACGATTAAACGATCACCAAGGACCCCGCCCTCACAGCCGACCTTTTCTTCCACAATTATCGAGGGTAAGGGAAATTCCAAGGCAGTGAAATTAGTCATAGTCCCATTTTATTCAAACGCTCCCAGCCAATGTCTCAACATGCGAGGATTGTGCACCGATTCACTTGCAGCTGTTAGAGTGTTGGGTTAGCCGTCAGCCTCCCTATCACTCGCGTTTCAAACCATTCCCCTTTCTACCAGTTGTCCACTATGATTCACGATTTTGAGCTGTAAAAAGAAACGAATTGTTACACAATTACCGTTACAGATATAATTCAACGGTTGAAGCACTCAACTCACCTGCGTTTAAAACTCACAATTCTATTCCTACAATAACACTGACACTGATTTATTGATGTCTCTCGCGAATCAGGAGGTGGAATGTGAAGGACATCCGTGAAGATTTACTGCTCTTTACTCATATTGCGGTTTTATTACCTAATAGTTGTAAAGCTGGAATTCTTAGTCATAGTTGACTAACATACTTGATGGTTGCTTCGATTCTTCACGAGGTAGCCACTACATTATTCAATTCTCTCTCATGAAGCAAAATGGTGAAATGTGTGAAATCTGCAAAATTGGTGACAACGGGCTTTCGAGCGCCTTTTAGACTTGGAATACATTTGAACTAGTACATTTTTCATCGTCAATGAAACGCTTAATTCGTTTGATTCCTTACTTCCAAAAATTTGACCTTGTTTGACCTATGTTTTTTTTCTTTTTTGACAATTATCAAATTTTCCACCCCTAACCGAACCATGGGCTGTAAGTCTCGATGGAATGGGGACTATATCCCATCGCATCTATACATACCACACCGAGCGAGCGAGAAAACACACCCCTAGCGAGCGAAGCGAGCAACATTCCCTACACTTTCAACAGTAATGACCATCGGATCTATACAGCGAGAAAACTAGGCTAGTTGTCAATAAAGACAAGGTAATTGGTATGATTTAGCGATTTAACTCAGATTCGGAGGCCAAGAGCTCGGAAGTCCATCTTTTCGCTTCTGCACCCAGGGTGTTTGAAATTGGTCCTATTTGGTAATGAACCCTTCTAAATGAGTGTATCAAACGATTATGGTAGTTTGATTAGGTTGACATTACTTTTATAATGACTTGTATGCAGTTGATGTGGTTGGTAGGTACCTTCCTAGCCCACCCACATGAGAGCTTTGTAAGGATGTAAGTACTTATTCATGATTTTTGAAGATAAATTGTCAACACACTTTGCAAATCGGTGTATTGTTCATGATGTGAGCAAAATGCGAAGTTATTCAGGTTCGATATTTCTCATAGCAGACGAACGTCGTTGATTGGGTTTTGGCATATTCCTAACGGTAGGTACAGTTCAGTTCGTGGAACCGAAGCCTTCATCGGACTAAACAAGTGGAGTTGGGAGCCTCAACAGGTTGTATTGTAGGCTGCTTGATTGTCGACATGCGTATTGCTGCGGACCCGCCCAACTTGATCAGAGGTGATGCGGTGTAGTGCGGTCGCGCGTGGCAACCGTGTGTAGCGAACGTGAGAGCTGACAAACAGGCTGCGAGCGCGGCTCAACAATTGAGTTGAGCACTTGAGGCCCCGACCTCGGGATTACGTAACCCGACTGAGCCGCTGCCTCGTGTGCTCCCCGGCTCACGTGTTTTGGAGAATAATTCTCGCTATCTGAGTCGAGGCCTACTGGCGCGACGGGACAGGACGAGCACTCGGCTGACAAACACGGGGATCAGACGCCGCTGTCGTTGACGCCACACCTCGCCGGATTCCGGACCGACAACCTCGCGGTGACGTTATCGTCCTCAATGTTAGGAATCTTTCCTCAATCCTGCCCAAGTTTTTCCCTCAAAATCGCTCTGCCCTCTCGATTTTTACCACAATTTGGTCTCTTCGCGTGGACCATAGTGCAGCCTGTACAATTCCGATGCAATATGCACGTGACTTGTGTTCATGAACGTAGAACTCCTCTTAACCGGCCATGTCTAAGATCATGGTGGTCTGTTAGCCATTTCGGCGTTCCCTTGAAAATTCCTCAATGTTGAATCTCTCACCTAAATCTGCTGTTTGCCTCACAATTTCTTGTGGTCCCCCAAGTTTTATTTTGTCTGTTCACGTGGACTGCAGTCTGTACGATTCCCATGAAATATGCACGAGACCTGCTTCTACGTAGCATTCCGATGCAATATACTCGTGACGTGTGTTCATGAACGTAGAGCTCCTCTAAACCGGCCATGTCTAAGATTGTGGTTGTCTGTTAGCCATTTCGGCGTTCCCTTGAAAATTCCTCAATATTGAATCTCTCACCTAAATCTGCTGTTTGCCTCACAATTTCTTGTGGTCCCCCAAGTTTTATCGTGTCTGTTCACGTGGACTTCAGTGCAGTCTGTACAATACCCATGCAATATGCACGTGACTTGTGTTCATGAACGTAGAACTCCTCTTAACTGGCCATGTTTAAGATCATGGCCAGCCATTTCGGCGTTCCCTTGAAAAATCCTCAATGTCGAATCTCTCACCTCAATCCGATATGTTTGCCGCATAATTTCATGAGGTCACCCAAGTTTTACCAACATTTCGTCTCTTCACGTGGACTTGAGTGCAGTATATAAAATTCCGATGAAATATTCATGTACGCGGAACTCCTCTTAACCGGACAGGTCAGAAATCCTGGTGGCCAGTTACCTATTTCGCTGGATAATCCGAATTTTCCTTGAAAAATCTTCTATGTTTAATATCTCTGTCCTCAACCCTGCTTCCACCTTTACCACCATTTTGTCGCTTCTCATAACCTTTTGTGCAGTTTGGACAATACCCATGAAACAAGCGCGTGACCTATGTTTATGTACGTAGAACCCCTCCATTCCGACGGCAGGAATTTCGGTATGAGTTTTCAAGGTAATACGTTGTCGTAACGAATTCAACGAACCACAACATGCAAATTCTCTTAACAATGTAGACTACTCAAAATTTCTTTTAGATGAATACTGCCCTATGACGTACAATGGATTCCAGGGAGTGTGGCACCATTCATATTGACTACCCTGTTTCTCAAATCCGAATGGAAACAGTCACATGATCAACTTCAACGATTCTGCAAAACTGTATGACCGAACGGTCGTTGAGGCCAAGAAATGTGGTAAACTGCCGATCCAAGAAATGGCTATAGCACGTTAAAATTACGTGTATTACTAATTCTAAAGAACGGGCATCCGGTTTTGCAGTCACTTTTTTTTAAATGACGACAATATGAGCTAATCATTTCAAAATATCACTTCCTAATTGGCGTGATGAGTTCGTGCCATTGGTATTAGATTTGTTGTGGACAAAGAAGAAATTAATTCATCCCTCCAAAGGTCATCGTACCTCCTCATTGTTAATAATAAGGGGCGACAAAAAGATTTTTGATTTTATTTCAACGACGAAATATGTGAGACTCTTGGTTACTGTTTACTGCTTTTTCATTATACTGTCTCATGATTGTGTAACCGGGATGATAAAAGATACGGAATGAAATTACTGGCTGGGCGTTTCAGACGTTACGCGGTATTGGAACTCGTCTCAATTGCTATGATTCAAGGTGCGGGGTTGCGTCACATCTGTTAATATTCGAGTGAATTTTGATCCTTTTTAATAAGATTTTATATACCTTTTGGTAATAACACTACCCGTCTGAAAACGGTCTGATGAGTTGAAATCTTTTTTTTTTTCTTTTTTTATCGCACTCTACGCAACGTTATGTAACCCCCCCGGCCAGCCGTCGAGTGACTTTGCAATGGGACTGTTTGCAATAATCGCTATCTCAGCCTCATTTTTTAGCTATCAAGGCTGTCAAGGCGTTGCTGCATCGTTAACGCGCCATTTCAACTGACTATTGACCTAAACTAGTTTGTAGGCACCTACTTGAAGACGACACTACTCCGAGTCCATAAAAATAAATCCTTTCAATGACCACTTACTACTTAATTTATGTTTCTTTCATTCAACGCGTATACATACTTAAATTCATCTGAATACACTTCAAGTGAACCCATACATAAAAACAAAATAAATAAATACAAACCAATCATACTTACAGTTTCTTCCTGTCATGTCGGTGGTACTTCAGTGTCGTATTATTCATTGTAATTCTGTTTTCCCAGACACCAATTATTATTAATAATACATTTTTGGAAGTTATTGAAATTACTGATATTCTCACCCTGTAAATATTCCTATTCTTAGCATAATATTGAGGGTGTGTTTCACCCCGTTATGCCATGCGAAATTAACTCTGAAAATTTTCAAAAATGTGGTAATTTACATCGTCTTCTCCTATCTCTGATTTCAATAGCGGTGTAAAAAGTTGACAATATCAAAAATGTAACTTTTTACTCAATTTAAAATTTGAGGGAACTGGGAATTAAGTTTGATTATAACCACCTCGATATGGCTTGTTTTCTCATGTTTGTAGCCTTGCGATGTGTTTACTCATTCCCGAATAAGGTTGTATTCGACTGAGTTGTTTCATTTTAAACATATTTTCTTCATTCAGGCTTTGGGGAGGTGAACTAAGCAAGTTGTATCTAAAAATAGACAGCCGTAAATTTACTTGCGCGCAAAACTAAAAGAAATGTATGGAAATTCCAGAAACTAGCGTCTTTGATTTATTCATTAGTTAATTTATTATACTAATGAAAAAGCAGCACTTATCATGCACTGTTTTTTCTCACTACATTGCACAGCTGTGCTGTGATGCTGTGCACCCCATGAATTATTTGAAAACTAATTGGTAACTGACCAGCCGTACAGGTCTCGTTGCGTAAACTGCCTCCTCTTTCAGAATTGATTTCTGACGTAAGTTATGCACAAAAGTCACATTATGATGGACTCACATTGGTGCATTTGGCAGTACATAAGACTTCTTGGTACAGTTTGCAGTATTGGATGAGCAATGATGAATGAATTAGGGTTGGATTCATCAAATATCGATCTGTGAATGGAATATCAGAAAACCACATCACAAGAATTCGATAAATAAATCATTCATCGCCTTACTATTGCTTTTATAGGGTTTCCGTGAAGTGAAGTGATGGTAACAGGTTCGTAGTTCCCTACTTTTACATGTCAATTTAAAACGTTGAAGTTTCCCTCAAGGACATTTTTGATTGATTAAAAATCAGAATTTTACTCAAACTTTACAAGAGTGGTCACTGTTTAGAACAAGGGAGCAAAATACAACGTGTAATATGTTTTACATACTCTTGGCCGATCAAATTGAAATTCATGGCAGTTTTGTCAGACGGAAGTTGATTCCTTTCCCTGGACACCTGATGGTGGGATTCCACGCTGGGCTTCGGTCAGCCTTCTCCGAGTGTAGAACGACCTTTCCTAGCGGTTGGCCGTCCTATTAAGCAGCAAATCATTCGAATATCCTTGAAAAATATGGCGAGACAATGCAGAACAATGAAACTATAAATAGTCTGCTGGAGATTCAAAACCTGAACATAAACTTTTGAACTCCACGCTAGAATTCATTCCTGTATTGAATAATTGGTGGAACCTACGTGGTAATGAGGTTGGGAATAGAATCGTTTCGAGCCTTCATTAGGTTATTTTATAATTGCGAGAATTCGAACGCACCTTTGTAGAATGGCAGTGGTAGTTTCTCAATCCAACAAAATAGCTAGTATACTAGTGTGACTACTTAAGAGGTTTCTGTACCAAAAAGATAAAATGTGTAAAATATATATATATAATTTTAAATGTATTTCAATCTAAAAAATCGTGAAGATTTTGGTATGTTGCACTCAATTATTGCATCGAGAGGTGTGTAAACCTCAGGAAAAGCGCTCAGCTGATGCTTGATCTCAACTCAGTCGCTACTTTGACATAAAACTGGAAAATGGCTGGTAACCTGAGCATTACCTTCTTTTTAGACAACAGAGTGTAGTAATAGAACAAACCAACACACGCTAATAAGAAATAAAAGACCCATGTGTTGTTTCCATGGTCCTGAAAGCTCGTTTCTAGGCACAAATGCAATGGTAACTCACCAAGAATTGAACAATCAATAAGAGAAGAGAGGTTGGTGCCAAAATGCTCAGTTTTGAATTGAGTTTATATTTAAACTGTGCATGATAGGGAAGGTAACGCTCATTGCAATGGATGTCATGTCTATACAGTGGTATTTAAACAACGTGCTATACAGTATTGAATACTGATCGTATACAGACACTAGTATACGTACGTTTGTGAGTATATATGCTTGTGCAACTGTAGTATGCTTACGATGTATGAAATATCAAGTATACGTACAATATGATGTATGGATGAAGCTCACCCATTATTCACATCAATACATAGGTATTACTCATCCGTAATCATACTTAATTCACATCAATAAGTTATCGGGAAGGTAATGTTCATTGCATAGGGTATTATATTCTTAACATGTTATTTAAACAACGTGCTACACAGTATGGAATACTGAGAGTATACAGACCCTAGCATACATACTCACAAACGTGCTACTGTAATATGCTTATGATGTATGAAATATCAAGATATGTACAATATGAAGTGATGAAGTTCATTCACCCATTATTCACGTCAATACGGGTATACATTTATTTACCCAATTATTACAAAGGCGATGCGTCTAAACCGCCATAAAACCCCAAATCACATTCAACCCTTATGAACTCGGGGTAGTCGGTAAACCTAAAGTTCGTGTGGACACATCGACATTCATCTGATTTGCATCAAAAAGAGACGTCGGCAGCCGTAGAAGGCGATATCCACGGAATTAGATGTAGTAAAAATTCAAGGGAAGAGGTGACTCGTCACCAGGTCTCTCCATTGGACGACTATGAGGTACCTACCTGAGACAGACATAAAAAAAGCGGCTGTCCTTGACTCACTTACCTAAAGCCAGCATGTATTGTCTCTCCTCTCTCCGCGTCTTCCGATTTTATTTGGGACCAGGTGGCTCCCCACTTGCCAGTTGTTCCGTGTATGAAATTCTAGAATACTTTACATCACACAAACGAGCGACCATAACACTACATCGTTGTGTTGCGCAATCATTCGTGTTACACAATACTAATTGTGTAACTGTAAATTGTAATTGTAACTGTAAACACAAAATGTAATTGTAACCATTACATGGTAACGTGGTTTAAAAAACAACGGAATTTGTTTGATGCAAAACAACGTTTGTTTGTTCAGTAGATTTCTTAGAAAATAAAGCTACCACAATAGAATCAAATCCATAGAAATAATTCTAGGGCTACCCAAATTATGGAAATCCTTAATTTTAATGTATTTCATTGGTATAGCTATTAGTTCAGGTCGGTAAAAACGTATTTTCTATTGGTGGAATTGCATTTTAGCGATTTCTGGTAGAAAATGAACTAAGTATTGTAATGGCTCGGAAAATTTTGAAATAAAAATGTTTGAAAAATTTCTTCATTGAAATCCGTTTTGAGGCATGCTGAAATGAATCCAGAGTTTAACACTTTTTATATATATATATATATATATATATATATATATATGTGTGTCGTGTGTGTGTATATATATATATATGTGTGTGTGTGTGTGTGTGTGTGTGTGTGTGTGTGTGTGTGTGTGTTCGTGTGTGTGTGTGTTGTGTGTGTGTGTGTCTTTCCAGACGATAACAAATCAACATGAATATAATTGAGATAAAAATTCCGTCCTTGCGCCAAAAAATCAAGCTTTCCTAACGAAAGAATGAGTTCGTTGGCCATCACATTTTGAAAACATTAAATTGGTCAATTTTCAATAAATGTACTAAAAAAATCACTAAAAATAGTTAAATTTGTATTTTTTGCAGAATATTACTCAAATAAAGTTTATTAACTATAAAATAGAACATTCTAAAATTTATGTACAAAATTATGCTGAAAAATGTACAAAATTCGTTAAAATTTGCTGAAAAATTGATAAAAACTGTAAAAGAAAAGCCAGAATTCAAAACCAACATTTAACTATGAGATTATTATTTAGAATGCGTTTTTTTTCCATACAATTAGTAGTTAACAATTTCCTTGCACTCAATAAGCTTAAATTCAAATCAATTTAACATTGTACAATTCAATAATTTACGAAAATTCGCTTATACGATCATGCTGCATGACTGGAACTTTTTTTTCCTTTTCAAGGCGATCAAATAACTTTCGCTTGAACCTGAGGGATGTTGGGGGGTCAATATTAGTCAAATTTAAATCTCATTTAGAGACGTTTCTTCCGCGATACTCAATGGGTCGTGAACCCAACTCGTGACATAATCACGGTGCATGGCATAATCTCAACCGTCATCGAATTGAATCAGAGATGCTGCCCTATTTATTTTTATTGGCATCAATAAGACTACAAACACACACCGTTTAATATGAAAGACGCAGAAGACAAGAGTTCAACATCATTATTTAAAATTTGAAACATTACTTGGCTTGCATGCACGGCCTTATCCAACGCGATATACATCTTAATTAGGTAGTTAATCACTGTCATTCGATTGGTAGTTGCTACCAATTACACTAGTTTTCGTTATATAATACAATTGGCTTTATTTTTGACGTTGTTCAAATATGCATTTTCAAAGTTAATTTTATCAGTTTTGATTTTAAAAATATCAACTAATAATTATGTCAGTTCTCATAGTGGTACAGTTAAGTACACCATGTCCAAAGATTGGATCAATTCAACAATCTAACTTCGTCCCATAGATTCTGGTGTCATTGGATGATTCGCCTGGTTTCAATATCCTTTACGGCATTTTTCGACAATCACAACCTTTACACTGCCATATATTTCTTTCCTCGACACCCTCCTTGGAAGGATGGCTGGTGTATTGATGAAACTTTAAATGTAAATAAATAAAATAAATGTAGGGGGTTCTTCCTTATCTAGTAAACACAGAAATCTAGGTTAGGCTTTTGGCACCTTAACAGTGTATGATATTCGTACAAAACTTGAAAAATTGATTTCTCTAGAATCAATATTTCTATTTGCAGACTATTCTGGACAATCATGATTTTTGCCTGTTGTACTTACAGTTTTCAATCGTACTGCAGTCGTCTTCGATCAGCTTCTACTCAAATATGAAACTTTCTCGACTTTTTTTTGCAAATAAAACGTGTCGAATGATGCAATAAACAGCTTTCTGCTACTCTACGTCCCGGTAGAATCTGTTCAAACACCGCGCAACTCTTTTTAATAGTTTCGAACAGATAAGGGGTGATTGATGCATTGTTATTCCTGATTCCTGTAGCTTTGGATGATATATGCATGTATTACGTATCACTAATACATTTAGGGATTAATTGCAAGTAAACGTACGATTGTACCTCTTACTCAACCACCTTGGTCGACATGATTCAGTAAAAATTACCAACATTAATGGTATATCTTACATTGAGGGTATCGACCCGTTCATGAAGTACTCAACAGTTGGAAATGTGTTTTCGAGATTTTCCTCAGTTCACGCAGCTGGAGGAGCATCAGGGTGACTCAGAGTTTTCCGTCACTATGCAGAATCTTATCAGACACCAGGAAAACATGATGTATAAGAAGTGCAGCGTAGATCGGCGCCCTCACCTTAGTATTAGCCTCCTTGATACCAGTGCCTTGAAATGATATATGAATATATTTTTTGTATGAATGTATTTGATGTGTATTCTCACTAATACATAAAGGGAGGAATTGAAAGTAAACTTGCAACTTTTGCCCTCAGCTGACCTTGGCTGTCATAATTGTGTAAAATCAGCCATTCATGGCAACTCTTACTTATAGGTTATCCTTTTATGAAATACATAAAAATTCAAAATGTATTTGGGAGATTCTCCCCAGTTCACGCAGCTGGAGGAGCATCTGTACGTTTCAAAGTTTTCCGTAATTTTGCAGAATCTTATCAGACACCAGGAAAACGAGCATCTGTAAGTTTCGAAGTTTTCCGTAATTATGCAGAATCTTATCAAACACCAGGAAAACATGATGTTCAAGAAGTGTAGCGGTGATTGGCGGCCTCACCTGAGTATATTCTCCTTGATTCCAAAGCCTTGAGATGATTTATGAATATAATTGTTAACATCTATTGTGTATTCTAACTAATACATAAAGGGAGTAGTTGCTAGTAAACCTGCAACTATTGCCCTCAGCTGACCTTGGCTGTCATAATTAGGTAAAATCAGCCATCCATGGCAACTATTACATATAGGTTATCGACCCTTTCATGAAATACACAACAGTTCAAGGTGTATTTCCGAAATTCTCCTCAGTTCACGCAGCTGGAGGAGCATCTGTACGTTTCGAAGTTTTCAGTAATTTTGCAGAATCTTATCAGACACCAGGAAAACATGATGTTCAAGAAGTGTAGCGGTGATTGGCGGCCTCACCTGAGTATTATTCTCCTTGATTCCAGTGCCTTGAAGTTCCGGTATGCTCGCCGTGACCCGGTTTTCATCGGAGCTGTTGGACCGCCCGTCCTCCCCATCGCCGCGGCCCGGAGCTCTCTCTAGCCCAGATACCCGGCGGGACGGAGGCCCTGCCAAGGGAAGGATGGGCCGGGAGGTGCTGCTTTCTCCCGCGGGGGGGACGACCCATCTCGGGAACCCAACAGGGTCGCCCTCCATATCATCGACGCCCCTTAACACACTTACCCCCTTGTTTCACCCACGTCGGTCGATTTGGTCGGTCCGCTTCCTTCATGTCGGCCAGCGGTTCTTTTCACGTCGACCAGAACTGCCTCCGTCAACCGTTTTGAAAATTGAAAATGAAATTTTCGATAAACTTCTTCATAGAAATCCGTTTCGGAACATTATGAAACGATTCCTGGATTTCATCATTTCGCACATAAAGTTTCCGAACAAACGAGTCTCTACTCTGACTTTGTACGTATGTTTCCGCCCTACAGGCCGCAATTTCGGAGCTATCAACCTGAATTCCATAGGTTGCGTTTCGACGACAGAGACTTGTCGAATCGGTACCTACTTTTCCGTAATACCCCCCGCCCCCTCGCACCAGTCAATTTGTCTTCAACACTCCCGCCCGATGTTTCTAGGCATTCCTTCTTACTTAGATTACATATTTACGTAGAATTGGTGACAATTTCAAGCTGTGGGAAGAAATTATATTATTAAAAAAAAGAAGGAAAAAAATTACCGTGTTTTCAGAAGTTCCCGATGTCGGTGAGGATTTGTTGAAACAAATTGGCGTGGTTGTGGTTTGACTACCTTCACATGAATTCGTAAGAGTAGAATGCACATGAATTCGCACAAATAGAATGCACATGCATTCGCACAAATAGAATGCACATGAATCCGCATAAATAGATCAGAATGCTGTATATAGGTTGGTGGTCTGAACAATACGACGTCGTCATCACTGTCGTCAGTCATTGTCAAATCATCAAAAATCAAGTTTGGTGGCGACAATTTTTACATTTCCTCAAACTTCGTGCGGCACCTATTCAGCGGACCCTCTAGTCATATTTTATACATCATAGTATGATCATATTATTGAAAATTATGCTCAAAAACTTACTGACAACATAACATTTGTTTAATTGCAAAACATTATTCAGAAAAGTTAGTTTCCCGTGAATGAGAAAGTTGGCATTGTTTTTAGCATTAAAGTCTGGTCTAAGTCAGCTGTGGGTGAAAAAAATAAAATAAAATATATAAACAATGCTAAAATTTGCTCAAAATGTCATGCTGCTTGATAGTTGGTTTTTAGACAGCACATTGGGCCGAAGACGATGAAAATTGAACTCCGCTGGTACAGAACAGTTTCCGTCGATTCCTTTTTCTCAAATCAAAACGTTTCATTGTCTAATTTCATTAACGATTATTACCCAATGAACATTGGTCATTTATTTTCATTTCTAGTATGAACAGAGTCAAGAAAACCTGAAAAAAACGCCCGTGTGAGAACTTCCTGAGTCCGAGTAGACCATGCCATACTGAGCCGTTTCTATTTTATTTTTTATATATTTTTTACATATAAATGAAATGTCGGAGTTGGGTATTGGAGGAGGGGTAAGCGCGAAGTCGAGTTCAAGTGGAACGTAGGTTCCCAAATGCGTAATGGAAGTTTGATGCGTCATTTGTGCTGCAATATTGAAGAAAGTTATCTTCAACGCCATCAAAAATAGTTTTCACGCGGAAAAATGCATCTTGCAGGAGTCGGATTTCGCGTACGGTTTCACGGTTGTCATCTTCAACACTAGGACTGGTGTGCGGACTGGAATTTCGTCTCATTCCATCCAAATGGGCAGCTCGTACAGTGGTTATTCGTTGAACGGTGTCAATGAAAGCTTTGTCCACAATATTAATCCCGTTCATTCCATTCCTTTTTTAGGCCCAAAATTTGTTTGCGATCCGAATTCGGGCTAAAATGCTGCTTCCTAGGTAGGTCCATGGTCTACACTGTGGTCTTTACCAGAGCCTTACTCTGGACTCCAATAGCCTGGTCTTTTCAAGACCACATCTGCCATGCGAAACACATTTTGGATGTGGTTTTGGTTTTCGGGCTCTTTTGTGGTAAAAATTGTTTATTTTGAAGAAAAACCATGAACTTTTTGTTTTTTGTGTTTAAATGTTAACTGTTGGATAACATTGTGGTTAAAATTACTATAATAACGTACTTTCTGGGGGTGGTATTCACACCCCCCTTCTACCTTGTCTTGATGAGTTGCCATCCGTAGAGGGATCTAAAGTATGAAAAGTGACACAAGAAATTGCATATCCGTCACAAATGGAGCGTTACGAAAATCCGTCACAAATCGCTATTTATCATCAGAACAGCGTTCGACAGACTACCAGAGCCCTGAATCGCGGTAAACAGCCTCTTCGAGACATGTGGAAGCGATTGCGAGGAAGTCAGATCAGCTGTGTGAGCGATAAAGCTAATTTCTGTCCTTGTAAATCCTCGAGCCCCAAAATCCACAGCCTCTTGGGCACCACTGAAAGTAGATACTGACATAAGCTGGGTGAGAAATAACCCTAAATTCTCTAAAACACATCCTAGAGCCTTAAAATTTGGTACAGAGCCCCTTGGGGACCTGAGGAAGTGATTGCGAGGGTGTCAGATCAGCTGTGTGAGCGATACAGCTAATTTCTCTCCTGTACATCCGGTAGCTACCCAAGCCCCGAAATGTGGTAGGTAAACAGCCTTTCAGGCACCACTGAAAGTAGGTAGTGACATCAGCTGGGTGAGCAATAACCCTAACTTCTCTCGTGCACATCCTAGAGCCTTAAAGTTTGGTACAAAGCCTCTTGGGGACCTGTGCAAGTGATTTCGATGAAGTCAGATTAGCTGGGTCTTCTTTTCGTGACATTCTTGCTCTTAAAAATGAAGTACAAAATATCTGCACGGTTTTTTTCCTTTACATAATTTAATAGTTTCTCGTTTTAGATTGAACATGTCAACAAGTCTGTCGACTTACTATAAAGTTCGCTCGGAGCGCAATGTCTATTTTATTTGTTGTGTTTTTTTGGACGAAAGTAGATGAAATTCTGAAAATACAGACACCAACCTCACTTTTCTATGATTCATCAAAGTTTTTGCTACAAACATCGAACCCCTCTCGGCTGGGCCCCCAGGCCCCTCTGCTTACGTCAGTAGAAAGAAAAGACAGTGTTGTGTTCCAACCGCCCTCTAACCACTCCCCCCCCCCCCTCCCCCCCTCACACCCTGCCACTACCTACCCCTCTTTTATATCGCTACTTGCCATTGTGTAATAACCACCATTTTCAACCCCCCCCCCCCCCCCCCCCCACCATGGTCAGATCCCACCGATAAAGAAGGGGGTTCTCTAATCGAATCCCGAATGTCAGCCCTTTGGAAGGGTCGGAAGGGCGAATTGGAGCACAGCTGTCCTTTTTTCCAGTTAAGTCACGTTTTGCCTAAATATAGAAGAATCGGAACAAGAAAACAACTCGTCGAAGGAAATTATGGGTGATGTCAAACTGTCCAGACGATTGGGTAACCTTCAACCTTCCTTTTTTCGGAAAATCATCGTTAGGAAACCAGGAAGAGGAAGAGGATATATATAAACGGCTGAGTAGTTATATTTGCGAATCTTTTTTTCTCATAACTGCCCCCGACAGATCAGACCCCCTCACCCATCTGTCATTCCATCATTTATCTGCAGATTGGGAAGATCTTCAGCCTCTTTGCTCCTGTTTCGGATAAGAGGATCGGAAAAAAGGCGAGGAGGACCAGAATAATGTAAGTTGAGGTCCAGATCCGCCAATCAGACATTGGAGTTGGCCTCTTACATAAGCGTTGGCTATTGGACTCACGTGTCCCGGCCACGCCACCCTCGCCGGCCCTTGCAACGTGGTTCATTCCCCTCCCCCCCACCCTCTCCACTTCCCCTCAATGAACCCCCCCTCCCCCCAGTCCCCACCACACATCCTATCAACAAACACTGGTTGGCCTCCACCAGTGCAGCCCTTCATTGATCATAATGTCAAATTCAACTCGTGATCGCTTGAGCTAGTTTAACAGGTGCTTGACGTGTGAGAATAACCTTGTTGAAACCTTCTGTGATACCCAGCAGTTGCATAACATTAACAGCAATATTGTTTCTTCACGAGATAGGATTCGAACCATTCGCCGTATAATTCGCAGTGAGGTAATTAATAATAATATCCTTAAAATATGAACAAGAAAAATTATACCGTGGATCGTAACAAGGCACCTTTGTGGAGTTTTGCTTCCAAGTGTACCTAAAGGAAGCGGAAGCTTTGTTGTCACATTCGAGAGATGGAACAAACTACCGTCTCCGAAATCAAAATTTTCATTCTCATTTTACGAACAACATTCGTCCGACGTATGTGTGTATTCGTCTGTCAGTGTGTGTGTGTTTCTGTCGTACATGAGCAAATCCTAGTACCTAACAAGCTTGATTTCCACAGTTGTCATCCGATTTCGATGAAGTGTTCAGGGAATGTGCGGGTTAGGCTGTCAATAGTCTCCGATCAGTTTCATTATTCCCACATCAATACTTGCTCCTGCGCATGCATAAACGTGAATTCCATCAAGCACTATTTTCTTGCTCTCTAGTCGTCCGATCTCGCTCAAATCGGGAGGATAGGATGTGACGATTTAATCATTCCATATCAATTTCAACATAACTGTTTCATTAGTAACCGCTGCAGACCGCGAATGTGAACTGCTTGTAACAAGCTAAATTTCCACAGTTCTCATCAGATTGTGATGGAATGTGCTGGTTAGCCTGTTGATGGGCCCCTATCAGCTCCATTGTTCTCAAATTAACACTTCATTCTGCGCATGTGCAAACGTAAATTACATCGAGCATCAGATTCTCGTTTCCTAAATGACCGATTTTGACGTTTTACGCTACTTCTTGATTTACTATTTCCCCCAACCATAGAAAACCCGCTGTCATGGAATTATTGATTCGACTACAATGTAATTCATACAGGACCATTGAGGACCTGCGCAATCCTTGAAAATTTCATCAAAATCGGATTTGAACATAGTATAGTTAAGGGCGTGACAAGGAACTGGCACATGCACACAGACAGACGGAACCGAAATTGATCAGCAAGCTCTGAAACGTGAAAAAATAGTGAAAGTTTTGATTTTGGAGGACAAACAAATTTTCGACTTTTTGCGCTAACACCTTCGGTAGGATGGAAGCAAAATTACGATGACGCCATTACTATAACAGTGATGAGAATCATACAGTACGTCCATTCTATTGACATCACCTATGTACACTCTTCGCCGTAAACACATCTTATTATTACAACAAATTTATGATTACATGCAGTTTATAAGACCTAAATTATTACCATTACAATGTGTTATTATGTACGATACAAGCAGCCGTCATAGAGTTGCATGTTTGTATTTTGATCGTCATTAGATTTCATGACGTTGGAGGCTGTTCCGCTGTTCTATTCATAGAAACGATGGCGGTTGACGTCGGTCAGTTCCTCTCGATTACCCATCTATTATTACAGCACACATTCGTGATGAACGCACGAAGCTCATGAATTTTAATCAATATTGGAATTATTTATGACATCCTTTTCATCTTTCTCATGACCTCACATCTATACTACTCCCGTCATTAAATCAAGCATTACGTACATTTAGGGTACCTACGTGGTTTTCACATACCTAGCCTTTATTTGCTTTCAGCTGATAAATCTGCGTGATATCTATGGTGGAACCGTGACAAACACAGCTGTTACATTCTAAATGGGCGCCATCATGTTTGCTCAAGATTTTGATAAACATTTACGACAAAAGGTTGTCTATTAATACAGCGTTTAAAATACTTACGATCATTGCATCTAGAGTTTCTGACAAATAAAAGATCTCGAACAAAATTACCATTATCAAATTTAAGGGGAAAACATGAAATTATCTATGAAATATCGATTTATTGAATAATGTGGTGGTATAAAGCTGATTTTTTGGGGAAAAAGAGAAGAGAAACTTGTAAACATAATAATTCGTTCAACAGTTTGAAATCCAACCTGAAGTTATTATTCATAGCATAAATTAATTTAAGCAAAGTTAGAATAAAATGGGCTATACACTGTTAGAAAGGTGAGAAAATTATCATTTTTTTCTTTTGTCTAGTGTAATGATGGTTTGGGGTGAGGAATGTTAGTACTAAAAAACCACTGAATTTTCTTTGAATATGATAAAATAGGAAAAGTTACACTTTGGGCTGAAAAAACATCCTGTTGTTTTTGTTATTGAGAATTGCTTTGGATCTCATCACCTTGGAAATTTAACGCATAGATCCTATTCATCGATTTTCGACGATACTATCAAACTTTTCATAATCTATATTTCAAATCAAATCACGATTGGTTTTATGAAAATATGGAGGGAATATACATGAGTGATATTATCCTGAAATAAGAGGATATAGAATATTTTCTAGGTGATACTGTTTGTTCCAAATTAATTATTGAATTGACCCTGGCAGTATGGGTTTTTCATTCTGAGATACCCTATATATGTGCGTTTTGGTTTGAGATTTTGGATGCACTGCCCGGCCACATCTCACAGCAGATGTCTTCTATCGCTATACGATTAATTGTTTTAAGAAGTTTTGGATGTTGGGAAAGTAAAAAATGATGAGATGATATAAAACTCTCAATACTAATTACTTTACAGCAAAATGAATCTATAAGCAACGGAAAATATTCAGTTTGTGGTTAATAGACAATTAAACATTCCTCTGCTAGTTGAAATCGGTCACAAATCGGACAAATAATAATACATTTAAAGGATAGGCGATTTTGAAAATTCGCTGTTCGAAAATTGGCAATGCTGTGAATAGGTGCAGTGCAAAGCTAATCCACGTGCTCAAAAGTTCAACACATGGAGACGCGCGTGTATCCCTGAAGTATAACACGTGACAATGAGTCAATTAACTACGTAGGTACTCATCAACCCAGATAGTTTTCATTGAACGAATTCTATACATAATGAATATAGAAATATTTTCCCGTACATTTTTATTTGTTCTCAGTATGGAAATTATTGCGAAACATGCTTCAAGGTACTCCGGAATTACGAGGTGTGTGTGTGTGTGTGTGTGTGACGATACGGTCGTTTCATGTCTTCAGTTACCACGGGCTGTGAGATTATCTACTCCTACTGTTTGCGAATCAACAATGTGAACTTGATCTACATTTTATCTCACATCACTTTTTATTTGTTCGTTTTGGTTTTTAACCCACTGAACTGTTCTCGAATCCAAGAAGCAGGCAACATTCCACAGTGTTCATTCAATTGTGATGAAACTCTCAGGGATGCACTTTACTCAGGCCTCACTGTTACTTGGAGAACTGTATTTTATCAGTCGTACCAAACGTTGCCCGAATCCTGAAATCCTCAAAACACGTTGAATTCTCAAATCCAATATTGATGCGATCCATAAACTGAAGATGGTGGATGCGTGAAATGAAAGGAAGACAGAGTGAGTCAAGCAGGTAATAATTCTTCTGATCCGTGAATAGAAAAGTGTTCTGTTAGGGTTCAGATCTGAGTATCACAGAAGTCCCAAATGTGCGAGTTAAAATTTGTAAAACTACCAACTGAACAAATATGCAGAGAGATGAAAGGTAAGATTCAGTAATTTATAAATCAGCATGACTTATCTTCATTGATAATACGGATCAAACTCTCTACTTTTTGTTGGAGTAGATGAAAAATTGCCGGATTCGTATGGCACGCAGTAACGGGATTTTTTTCAAAAACATTTCACCATTTGTCGTGAGCAAATAGCCCAAAATGCCCAAAGGCATGCAAGAGTAAATATACACCTATTTAGTTTAGGTATTTATGTAAGTACGTATGAAGTAATACCTAGTTCTGATTCTACTAACTTGCTGTTCATTCCTAGACGGAGACGCATTTTGAATTCCCTGATGAATCCCCGATTTCAATGAAATTTGTCTCTCTTACATGAACATCAACCTATATAAAATGAACATTAAAACTACGAAGAGTCGAAACATGTTTTTACGGGAATTTTTTAAAATTGCTTCCCAACAGCTAAAGTGTGGTTTATCGTTATGTTCGAATGTATGGGAGAGTATGTTGAAGCTCTTTAGAGAGGCATAATGTTGTTCTGTTGATGGGTATGTGGTGTGTATACATGGCGGCGCATGCGCGCACCGCAGTCCGGCTTGAATGAACGGGATGCGCGAAACGGCGCATGCGCCGAGCGGGTCGGTCCACCTCCCGTCGGTTTCTTTTCGACGATCTCATTCATGATTCGCAGTTCTTCCTGTTTGTACGTGTTTACGAACGGACTCTTCAAAAAGGTAACAGATACATTATTTAAAGTATTCGTACTTTTTTCCGCTCTTAATACTTTTTTCAATGAAGTACAAAAGGGCTTTGTTTTTGAACGTCAATGGAATAGGACACCAATTTAATGTGCTCTAAAAGTGTTAACTAATGAAATCATCCTTTCGTTTGGAAAGCTTGATTTTTTGGCGTAAGAACGGAATTTGTATACACACACACACACGCACGCTCGCACGCACACGCACACACGCGCGCGCACACACACACACACACACACACACACACACACACACACACACACACACACACACACACACACACACACACACACGCACACACACACACACACACACACACACACACACACACACACACCTACACCACACACATATATAAATGTTTATATATATACAACATGCCTCAAAATGGATTTCAATGAAGAAATTTTTCTAAAATATTGATTTTATAATTTTCCTAGCCATTGCAATGTACGCTTTAAAAAAAAAAAAAAAAAAAAAGATTTTATTCAGCATAACGTGGAGAAAAATAAAAAAATATAAACTCAGATTTGACCTCTGGCAAGTTAGTATTACGATTGTGTATAGTATTATGGTGTAGTACTATGGTGTAGTATGGCATTCCTCTCTTTAAGTGGATTCTCACTCAATTAACCCCCTTCTTCATTGCCACCCGGTTTTTCCTCCTTCGTGACTTTTGCCGCAGACACGTGACTCCTCTAATTTGAATCCCAACTCCCTCCGTCATCGCGTTCAACGGCGTTTGTAATCGACCGCTCTTCGCAAACTCACAAAAGTCCCTGCCATGCAGCATCGTCGTATGAGCGAATTTTCGTAAAACATTGTAGGCACTATTTTATGTTACATTACTTTGAAAATTGAGGATTTTGAGTAAAAAGCTGTTTTTAAAGACCAATTTACGGCAAAAACTCGTTCTAAATAATAATCTGCTATTCAAAAAGAGATTTTGGATTTTTTTGTTTCAGTTTTTATAGATTTTTTAGCACATTTTAATGAAATTTAAGTAGATTTTCAGCATAAGTTTGTACATAAATCGTTTAATACTCTTTTTTATAGTTAATAAACGTATTATTTGAGTATTATTCTGCTAATGAAACAATTTTTAGACGTTTTTTGCTATGTTTAGTGATGAAATGTGAACAATTTACTGTGCTCAAAAAATGCTGGCCAACAAATTCGTTCTTTCGTTTGGAAAGCTTGATTTTTTTGGCGCAAGAACGGAATGTTTATCTCAATCCTAAGGAGAGCTATCGTCTGGAAGGACACATATATAAATGAATACACACACACACTTATATATATATATATATATATATATATATATATATATATATATATATATATATATATATATATATATATATATATATATTTGAAAAAGCGTCAAACTCTAGGATTCGTCTTAGAATGTCTCAAAACAAAACGGATTTCAATGATTTCTACGAAAACACGCTAACAAAAAATGGTCATTCCCTCTTGCTAAGTACCTATTTACCGACTAGGAGAAACTCGCTTTCCTACCTTAATGATCTCCAGTAATTGGATTGTTGTTACCAAATCCGAAACGGCTAGTTTCATCCTTTATTGACAAACTTCCAATAAGACAAACACGTACACAGGGTGTTCCGCATAAGGTGGTCTAGGTACTCACGAATTTTTAGTTCATTTGTAATGCTCAATTTTATGTGTTTTTAAGGGTAAAACTAGTTAGTTAAAGTGTAAAACTCTGTTATAACGGAGTTGGGGAGATCTGCAAGTGTTACCATTCGATTCAGCGTGAAAAAATACGTAGAAACCGGCCCCAAACTCGAATTTTTTTAGAGGGTCATTTTTCACAAAACTCCCAGATTTCATAGAAAACCAAACCAGCCCTGCAGCATGATCGTATGAGCGAATTTTCGTACATTATGGTGCTGTATTATGGTTAATTGTTTTGAAATGTGAGGACTTTGAGTGAAAGGAAATTGTTGATTACCAATATTATGACCCGATATTTTTAGCACATTTTAATGAAATTTAAGTTCATTTTCCAGCATAATTTTGTTCATCAATTTTCGAAAGCTTTATTTGAGCAATATTCTGCTTTAAAAAAATAAAATAAAATAAATTAGACAATTTTCAGCCGTTTTTCGCTATTTTTGCTGATATTTTCTCAGTTTTTTTTTTTTTTTTTTTTTTAAATTTGACCAATTTAATGTACTCAAAAAATTCTGGCCAACGAACTCGTCCTTTCGTTTGGAAATCTTATTTTCTGACGCAAGAACGAAATTTTTATCTCAATCCTAAGGAGGGTTATCCTGGAGGTATTCATATATATATATATATATATATATATATATATATATATATATATATATATATATATATATATATATATATATATATATATGTATATATATATATATATATATATATGAACTTGACGAGTCAGTTGACATTTCTATCATAGAATAGGTAGTACTTATACTAACGTATACGGACTAAAGTATGATTAAGTATGATTTCGATGAAGGAGAAGAGAGTTGTTTACTCCACGAGATCCGAAAAATTGTGAAATGCGCATGCGTTAACTATGTCCTTGCGTTCGATTTTTGGCAGTTCCGAAAAAGAAAAAAAAACGGGGACTGTCAGAACCGTTCGGAACTGGGTTCGCAAAACACTACGAACGCTCAACTCGGCGATCTTGGCGTTCCGGAACTGGGCGTTCTGGCACTACGAACGACAAAACTCAACTGCGCTTGCCCCGAACCGTTCCGAACTCGCAGAACACACTGAGAACGAAGCTTAACGATTCTCCATGGTCAGAAACATAATTCAGTTTATCGTAAAATCAAAAAAATAACATATGATGTTTCAATTTCGGGACCTCGGTCGCGTCTTCTCCTCAAGATTTAGACGCCTTCCCCTCCTGTTTGTTGAGTTTTCGAACAACGCTATTATTAGAGTTTTAAATCGGAACGCCCAAATATCCCAACCTTCGAGGGTCACTTGAAACGTGACGGGAAACGGCGGAGCAATCGAATTAACGAGCGAATGACGTGATGTAATGATCCGCTGAGACGAGTGGTAAACAGGTAGAGACGGTGTCACCTCTTCTATGTACGCGCACTTTGCTCATCAAATAAATTTATTCGGACACTTCGCCTATTGTTTCTGAGAAAATCGACGCTCCCGCTCTTCCTTGGTACGGACAGGCAGGCAAATCCAACACGTGACTTCAATAATTACCTGGAATAATTACCGTATTTACGGCAAAACTGAAATAGCCGCATTCCAACTTCCGAATGTGAAGAAACAGTTTACAATAGAATGTTGTTGTTCTTCCCGTACGATTTCCCCCCGTTAACGCGTAGAGCAGCGTCTAGAGCAAGCAACTGCAGATGCTAGGTATTTCTACACGTATTTTTACACGTATATACACGACTAACCTTACGCTATCGTCACGTATTTCAAAGTCAACGATTCTCTTGAATTTGAGATCGAGTAGAAGAATTTTGAAATCATTTTACAGTGATTCATCAGCTATTCTGCATATTGAAGATATTATGTTCGATAGACGGTGGGTCCACTTGCTTTTATCTTGAACTGCAGTCGCAATATCAACTGCAGAGTAGTTATCGTCACTAATTAACTTTCCCTCATAATTTCTCGGTATCCTTGATGGACCTGGGAGAAAAAAAAAATCAAAAATTTACTTGTGAGAAGTACGGAGTAAACATCGAAAACATCGTCCTACAAAACTCGAAATTTCGTCCCCCATTTTGAATTTCAACGCTTTTAAACAAAATTTGATTCCTCTTTGTGCGCGAATCCCTTCCCACACCCATAACTCCAAATCATTTCACCCAATGAAACAGAAATTTATCGCAATGTGCAATATTATTTCTAGAATGAACGATAGAACGTACGATGCGCAGTTGCTCACACGATACGAGACACGTGACTTTGATAGTTACAGGGAAATTGAAATCGTCGCTTCCTACCTTGGCAGGTGGAGTCACCAGTGACGTAATCACGTGATGATTTCAGAAGCAGTTTACGACTTCGTCCTTCACAAGTCGAAATTTCACCCTGCAATTCGGATTTTAAGTAGGTATTTTCCAGTAAATTTGGTTTCTTTCTGTGTGCAAATCCCTTCTCATTCTTGTATGTTCAAATCTATCCATCCAACGACTCCGAAATTCATCACAATACTGTATTACTACAAGAATGAAAGGTAAAACGAAGTATGCCCCCTTGCGAACGGAATACGAAACTCTTGACTTCGATAGTTACGGGGAATTTTTACGTCATTTACGGTTAAGTTGAAATTGTCGCTTCCCAACCTCCGGAAGTGGAGAAGCATTTAACGATTTCGTTCTCCAAAACTAGAAATTTCGACGCGCAATTCGCATTTAAACGCTTTCCAACTAAATTTTGGCTGTGTACAAATCCCTCTCATTCACCAAACTCCGAATCAGCTCATCCAATCCAAAATCCATCCAAAATTTATCGTAATGCACCGTACCTATTACTTCTTGAATGCACGATAAAACGTACGATGCCCGTTTCCAAACGGGATTCCAAACACGTGACTTCAATATTTACGGGGAACGTACACCGTATTTACAGGAAAATTTAAATACTGGTTTTCCAACTTCCGCAGATGGATGGTTTCTCTTTGTATACACGTGTGTCTCTATTATGGTGGGATTTCGATGACATTTTCAGGGATTAGACGGGTTAACTCCTAGACGGCATCTTATAATTTTCAAAGCCTTAGAATCAGTAAGTGCCTGTGCGCATGCCCAAACGTGATTTTCTCATATCGTCGATTCCCCATCATCTGTTTGTCCGATTTCGTTTAATTAATTCTATACGCCCATGTTGCAATATGTGAGGATCTATACAGCCCACCCAACTTGGCAGACGTTTTTAACATAGATCTTTGAAGGAGCTTTCTAAAAGGTGCAACTTGTGGTATCGTGGGGTTTGTAGAATTACGTCGTAGTGCTTAAAATTCAGAACCTCGATCGAAAATGACAAACTCCAACACAAATTTATCCATTGTCGCCGTTCATGCAGGTGATTTTAGTGAGGTTGCACCTGGTAGACGTTTTACAAGGAGGAAAATTGAGAGGTTACGCACGAATTCCGATGTTTCCAGCACGTTATGACTCGTCAAAATCACAAACGGCGCAAAAGGTGACCTTCCGTATGGGTTTAAATTCCGTTGTGTTGTGTGTGGACGTACAAATGAGATGACGTAGGACCTCAAGGATCGAGTGAAGCTGAAGGCCGCTATGTTATGCAACCCAAGGAGTTTAGCCACAATTCCAAGCATTTTAGCCGGTTACATGGATATAAAATAGCACCGATACCATGAAAACAGCTTATAGTACGGCCTAATAGGATTCTGTTTGAATAAATTCCTATTCAACCGAACATACATATGTTTTTGGCGTTACAAAAGTATCTTAACTTGAATTATCGGAATTCAACAGTGTTGCAATTTATAAAGCAGCAAGCTTGACGAATTCTATTTCCAACATGTTTATCTTATAACTATTATACTATATTTATATTTTTTTAAATAACTATTATACTATATTTATATTTTTTTAAATAACTATTTACTGGGGACCGTCTACACCCTAGCCCGCTCATTCCCCAAAAATTTTCATCCATTTCGCATGAACTCTCTGGAAAATAAGCTTGTTACAAGGATTTCATTTTGGCGCATGCACAGTCGTTATTAATGATACAATCATCTTGAAATTGATATAAGATGACCAAATTGTCATCCCCCAACTACCTATCTTCTAAATTCGAGCGAGATCGAATGACTAGAGCGTGAGAAAATGATGTTTAATAGAATTTACGTTTGAGCATGCGCAGAGTGAGGTATTGAGACACACACACACACACAGACACACACACATACAGACAGACACGGAACTAAAGTTGTTCAGAATGGTCGAAAACGTAAAATGCAGTGGAAATTTTGGAGACCAAAAATTTTTTTTTCTCCCAAAAGTGAAAACACTGCTTACGTTACATTTAGGTAGACTCGGAAGCAATAAGTATTACATTTTACGATTTAATAAATCATTCTATATGGAGGTTCCTTCAGTCAACCCCCAAAACACCCTAAATTTTGATGAATGATCAACATTTCTCGTTTGCGCATTTAAATATTTGGGCGATGTTTTATGAACAATATAGTGTGTTCATCACAATTCCATCTTAAACCGCCAGACACGTTTTATGTTGAAAACCGTATTTTGATATATCTCTGCGATATATATGGCTGCAAAGTCTCACCAAGCCTTGGTACGTTTATTCTGTCAATTATTGGTTTCCATAAACGGTAAAACTATATGGCATTAATCGTTACTTTGCCACGCTTTAAAGCAAACAATAGCACGCCGTAAAACCGCAGCGATGAAGTCAACGACCTTCTCTTCTGGGATTTCAAACATATAAAGTCACTACTTGGTGAATATTTACTGTTTCCTCTATGAAATGTAACTTCCAAAATAACGCAGCGGCTATAATGAGTGCAAAATGTGTATTGTAAAGGAGTTCGTATTGTTCTCATTTAGGTATCTATTGTGCTGTTAACATTCGTGATGATAGGTTGTTTCGAAATGTTCTGCTCGAAATTTCGATGCTTTAGTGTTAGGAATAGGTGTGGAGTTCTCTAAGGACTCGACACCAGGGAAAATGTCTACGGGTTTTGCGTTCAATTTTGAATGGTTCACGATTAACCTTGAATCCTGCACCTCGTTAGTGCAAACGGCAATCAGTAGATGGCTTCCTCTTGTATTGATGATGCTGAAATCAATCAAGTTTCGCACAAATTATCGAGTTTGCATGATTAGTTCCATGGAGGAATCTCTTCAGGAGGATTTGGTCTTTGAGAGCCTCACTTTGTCTCGAGGAGTTGGGGCCCCGAAGGAGGGGACCCGCAGCGTTCGGCCTAGCGCTGCCAGTGGCGAACGGAGCGAAGCGGGGCAATGAACTCGGATTGTGGAATCATCGGCGGGTACGGGCCCCGTTCGCCGAATCCAGTGAGAAAATGGTGCGACCTGCCCGTTAACTCAGCCTCCAATGCTAATTCATTTTTGGGTTTCTGAACAGATTCATTGGGGGAAGAGGTGGCCAATGAGGAGAAGCACCTACTCCGCCCGAGCCGGCTCTCCAACGGTGCGTGTGAGAGATGAAATGAAAAAAACAAAAACAGCTTCCAAGTTTGAGGTCTACTTAACCCTTATCTCGGCAAGAGAATCAAAATTCGTCTAATCTGGCCAAAATTTTTTTATAATTGCCAAATATCTTCAGGATTACGGCGAGAACAATATAAAATGTTGCTTTCCCCCTGACCATGAGTTATGAACATTTTTATGGATGAGACTCTAAAGTATCATTGCCAAGATACCGGTGCTACTGGAAAAATTAAAATCGAATGATCATCAATGACCATGATGTACCAAATGGCAGGAAATGGTTCACTTATCAATCAATAATTCAATAAAATCAGGCATGGTAACAGATAAATTTTTTATTATAATTTTTTTTTTTTTAACATGGCAGGAATTTTAATCACAAAAATAACATCGATACTTCGTATACAAAATAACCTTGAAAAAGTAATTCTTCTTATTCTAAAATGTTGACTGAACATAATCAAAATTTCAGGTACAAATAAGAACTTTTCGAAGGAGAACTGACGAAACTAAGTAAAACGTGGTCACTTATTTTTTTACCTACAAAATATACCAGTCCTTCAACAGTCTCACAGTAAAAAATTAGTTACAAAGCAAACGTAATCATAATTTAAGGCACTTATAAGAACTTTTCGAAGGAGAACTGACAAAACTAAGTAAAACGTGGTCACTTATTTCTTCACCCACAAAACGTATCAGTCCTTCAACAGTCTCACAGTAAAATATTAGCTACAAAGAAATTAGTTTCATTGTTTTTACTTAAGTCAATGGGGACCAGATTACTACGGGGCCCAGGGGGGGGGGGGGGGGGGGGGTCTGTAAATTTTGGAAATATAACCAATAAAGTTCTCCACTGGACTAATTTTCCACCAGCGGGCAAAACGCGGGCAAACAGTAGTAAACTAACCAAGACTATTTAGTTTTAGACATTACCGCCAGAACGGACATGGTTCAACTCTTTTGGCGGCAAAATGAATACAAATTTCTTCATTTTTTTTCACTTCAACATTAAGGACCATAAAACTCAGATTAAATTTATATTCAATATATGAATAATAAAAAATATGAATCAATGAATTAATGGGTGATATAGGACGAGGAAACACCAAAATCTTATGACCAGCTATGGAGGTAGTGAGAAACTTTCCAAGACTGGAGAAGATTTAACTCCCTTACAAAACACCTGGAGAAGTTATGAGAAAAGCATGGGACGGCGTTCGGTGGACGGACGAATTTTGTTAATTAGATTTTTGGAATCTTCATATCTTAACATCACTAAATTTTGAGAGGGTAAACATTTTATTTCTTGGTCGATTACAAAGGTTCGTTATTGAAAATAATAAACTAAAAGCGATAATTCGCAGAAGGAATCACAACCCAATTCTATAAATACCCTTTAATTACTCTCAGTGAGCCATTCAAAAAACTTGAGAGCCTTCATGTAGTTCAAGTAGGCAGTAGATAATATTAACGCGACAGACGGAAAATGGAAATAACAGTGATGGGAGACCTTGTCGTTGAACGCATTTCCGATTATTTCAGCAATTTCACTACTCTGCTCCCTAAGTGCACATTTGATTCCAATGCTTCTTTGCAAGCTAATAATAATTTTTATTCTGGCATCGAAATATATGATTACCTACTATGGGCAAAGGTTTCATTTTCAACGTCTGATTTTAGCGAATTCGGTAACAAATGTAGCTATTGCAATGGCTCTAAAATTTTCGAAAATCAGAGTTTCTACTGCGAAAATTATTCACGAATGACACATTAGTAGGGATCCTCTTCAAAGATTGCACGAGTACTGAGATTCTCAAGACACTAGAGAACTTGCCGATCTTTAAGGAACGTCCCTAAAATCACCCCGTTTTTAGAAAAGCGGAATTGGTGACACACGGAGTTTCTAGATATTACTAAGTGATAATAACCGGGGAGAAAAAGAGAAAGCTCCTGTAATGAAAGAATATTGTTTGCGACGGGAAATGCTTAAGGCTTGTCTTGTCCATAAACTGACAGATTTACGTACGTTTTCCCAAGAGGCGGGGTTCGGCGACGATTATCGTACTTCAGTTTTATTATTGCTCACCGCTATCAAGTCAACCACCCTGAGAGGCCTCACGTGAGAAATATGTGTCCTTTTCAGCATCTATTCTAAAATGAATTGAAAAAGTTAATTACCAGTATATTCCAAATCAAATTATATGATAATATCAAATTATTACTACCTCACCAAATGATCTAAACGGGATGAAATTCAAAGGGATCGATTCTATATAACAAAACTTGAGAGAAATCCTATGACATTTCAAGGTGGGATGTGTATTGCCAACCAATGAGACGAATACAATGAATTTCATAAAGATAAAGGAGGAATGAATGGTTTAAACTGTACCATCCCCCTGGTAGTTTTACTAAATTAATATTAAAACGGGTTGTAATTGATAGAAAATTCATGAGATTTTTTGTTTGAATTCAACTTTAGCCAAAAATCTGTCCCTAGTCCGAATTCCCACACTAGTTTGTTTTTTCACATGTATTTTCACATTATATCTGACTGACAATTGGCTTTGCCTCAATGTAGATTATCACGTAGAATCAAGGGAGTTTAGAGTTCGAAAGTAAAAGGCATTTTTTTCAAGTTTCAAACTTCTTGATAAATTTGATAAAACTTGTAGGATTGAGCAAGTTTTCAAAGACAAATTCGTACATACGGAATTTCAGAGGGCCAAAATGTTTCAAATTTGAGTTTATGATTATAATAGTTCGCTGAGAGTAGGATAATTTGTACAAATCCGTTCCAAGTCTGGTTGACTGAATCGCTGTTTTGATATCAGCTGTAACTCCCACGCTCATAGGGACATTACCTACAAAAATAGAACAACAATACGACAGACACAACATATTTTCAGTTGAGTTTCGATCGTTGTGTATCCAGAACAACAAATTCCTCTGAAAACGGTCAATTCGAAACGAGCGAATAAATGAACGAGTATAACAACAGAGAGTTAGTGTTGACCGTGGGACTCTTATTTGCATAGGCGTCCAAACTCTTTGTTTCCTTGGAGTCGGAGTTAGGACACATTGCGCAACTCTGAATTGAATGAAATGCGCCCGTCATCTGAATGGCAGCTCTGCGGCTTTCTGACGGTCGGTTCTTTGTCAGGTCAAGTCCTCAGGTTGTCCGCCAAGGTTTTCATCTGGCCCTCTGAGAAACAGTTTTATCGGAGCACCGAGATCATTACATTTGTAAATAATTTACACAATTACTGTGTATAATCACACAATTATTGTGTTTCTTGATGCCCTGAATTCCTTGATTAGCTCACACGCTTCCAAAAACTGGGTAGGTCGTGGTGGGTCGATGGCGGCAGCATACGTGAGACGAGGGTTTTAGTTAGTTGAGTTGGCTAAGATGGATGGTACTTGAACCTTCCTTGGTTGAAGGATGGAAGGTTTATGTCTCATTTCATGAACGTAAACCGTTTCGCACAGTTCAAACATGAGCTGACCAAGCTTTGGAGTATGCTGAACATCATTCTGGACTTTTTCAGTCCAAACATCATCGGGCACAGACACGTCATTTGAACGTCACATTCAGCAGAAAATCTGAATAAAAATCAAATCAATACACATCAATCAATCATGATGCCAGTCTCTTCGACTGCAGATGCCCAATCTGTACAAATTTGCATAAAGTGCACATTATTGATTATTAAAGGTGTTATCTTACAAACCGTTTACCTAATGCCAGTCATGTTTGACATCTTGAGAGATACTTCGATGGAAATTATATTTTGAGAGGAACATTTTCCCTTTCTGAACAAAATAAGAACGATTACTACAAAATGTTATTAGAATAAAAATGTTTAGTTTTTGGAATTTTATTTATCTATACTCTATAAACCGAATTTATGTAAAATTATCCAAGCCAAAGTGTTTTGCAAAGTGGGTTTGTTTGAATAGCTTCAGTTCATACCTAATTACTAAGAAAACACCAGGTGGAGGCATCAAACACTTTTTTTCAACTTGGGTGCTGTTATCAGTGATTGTAAAACCATGATAATTTCACGATTAACGAATTGCTATATGGATCAATTTTTAATTATGGTGTTCCAATCGTTTGTACTTACATCAAGGTTAACTTAACTGCTTATAACCACAATTTTTCACTCATGATTTTGTTCACCTTTCGATTAGCAATGTAAGGAACTGATTCTCTTTTTAGTATCTATTTTGTTCTTGAGTATTGAACCCCATAAAATAGGAAGATTTAATGTTGTTTCTGGAGGCATGAATGGACGACCAACTACATACACAACGTCTTGTGCTGGGGACATAGAGATAGTCGCAGGTCATACATTTTCTCTGCTTCATAAAGATGTATTTCAAGTCTCGTTCCAGACCCAAGTTTTGGGGAAATCAAATGGCCAATCAAATTTGGAAATCATTATCATCAACTTGTAGCGTAAAAATTGTTCATTCCATTCCTCTACTCAAGTAGTCATGAAAACATGTGTCCCACGCACAGCGTTATAGTACGTACAAGTGTACGGGGATTTTCTCCCTTTTAGCTGATACCTGTGCCAGTATTAATAGTTGGAGGGGTGCGGTTTGCGCTCATCAAAATTATGAAATTGTTATGTGTGCTGGGTGTTTTGCTTTGAGTGAACTTCACATTTCATGACTGCTAATGAGGACGTCTGAGGAGCCCGAAGTTTCATCACGAATCGACTGAATGGAAAGATCCTCGCGAAGTTTCCCACCGCACGATGTCTCAATTTATCTCTCTCATCCCGCATTTTCGAGAGCCGCGTTTCGAATTTTTTTAATTCTTCTTTTTTTCGCGTGTATATGTTGTACAGTCAGCGGTGATGCAATCACCTGAGTTGCGATACGCGGAGCCAGCAGATGAGTCACGTCAACCTTGACTTTGGTAAATGATCAGCTTATACTCGTGAAGTAGGCGCAATTACCCAATCTTTATCAAGTAAGTACGCGCATATTTCACCAATAGATATGGTTGTCATTCCCTTGTAGGTTTGTAAAATGTAGCTCAAGATTTGACTTGAAGGTAGATCAAATTATTTTGACCGAGATTTCAAGTTCCAGTTTTTCGCTTGAAAGAAAAAATAAGAAGCAACTAAACTCAAAAACCTTCATAAATATATCCGTACAAAGTTCTGATCCAACACAGTTACAGACACTGGTCACATGAACATGCCGTATGTTCTACATCAGTTGGTCAGTTGATTGTGTCTCTATACATAACTGTCCACGCCCTTTTGGATGTGGAGGGCATGTGGACAAAGTGGATACATGTTTGGTGGAAACCATTTGAAGCCTCGAATTGACCATTTTCACCGTGCTGGGCTGTTTCTGAGTGCGGAAACCCAGTCGTCGTTCCAAACTCAATCTTCTATGTCGTTCCAGGAGGCGATGATTGTGACCTCCAGAAATAGACAATCGCCAATTTTGTACTTGGTACACATTGTACGAGGTATTCTCCATTCGTTGATATTGTTTTTTTTACCCAGAACTAGTAACGTCCAGAAAACTTGGAAAAATTCAGTACGAAAATGGAAACATGCAAGGAAGCTGGCGGTGGTTTCGTTCACTTCAAAATTTTACATTACTACGACTCTTTCTTTTATTCTCGTGCGTCATTCGAAGAAGAATCTTGTTGATTCCACTGCTAAAAAATAAAAATTCACTAAAACTTACAAATTCTTGGTTATGGGTCAGTTATAAAAATTTGTGTAAGTACACGAGCGCTGGGAATAAACTCATATGCGAGGACGAGGTTAACTGGATTAATTGTGAACCCAACAGGTTCTGCGTCATAGTCGTTGTTCTGGATTCAGATGGGAATGTCACATAAACAACAGTCACTGATCACATAAACATGCAGTATGTTTTACATCAATTGGTCACTTGATTGTATCTACATGTTGGGTGGAAACCATGTGAAGCCTCGCATTGACCATTTTCACAGTGCTGTGAATCTTCTATGTCGTTCCAGGAGGCGATGATTGTGGCCTCCAGAAATAGACAATCCCCACTTTTGTATATACAAATACACATACAAAAATTTTGTGCAAGAACACGAGCGCTTGGAATAAACTCATATGCGAGGACGAGGTTAACTGGATTAATTGTGATCCTAACAGGTTCTGCGTTACAGTCGTTGTTCTGGATTCAGATGGGAAGATGTATTGGACCAAATGCTCCGGAAAATGATGTAGTGAAAAATATTACGATAGTCGAAGCTGTGTTGGGAGCGTGGGAGACGGAGCTATTGTTCCAAAGAGTGGGATCAACGGCTTGGCACGGTTCATGCACCTCACCTCCCCTTCTTTACTCCGGATACCTTCGGCCGGACTCGAGCCTCTCCACCGCATTTCGTTGACCCAGCAGACGGCAAATGGTCTCTCATTCGCCAAACACTATGGTGATCTCAGTTCCACCCAATGATCTGATTTCCTCGTTTGACAGCTGAGTTTTGTATGTTCGTCGTGCTTATGGTTGAACCAGGGATAATGGCGGGACTTCCTATCAGAGGTACTAATTGTTCCCGGAATGCAATGTTCTGTCAAATATCTTGAAAATAGACATACAGGAAGACCAAATACTATGGTGATCTCAGTTCCACCTAATGATCTGATTTCCTTGTTTTACTGCTGAGTTTTGTATGCACGTCGGGCTTATGATTGAACCAGGGATAATGGCGGGACTTCCTATCAGAGGTACTAATTGTTCCCGGAATGCAATGTTCTGTCAAATATCTTGAAAATAGACATACAGGAAGACCAAATACTATAGTGATCTCAGTTCCACCTAATGATCTTATTTCTTCGTTTGACTGCTGAGTTTTGTATGCTCGGCGTGCTTATGATTGAATCAGGGATAATGGCGGGACTTCCTATCAGGGGTACTAATTGTTCCGGAGTCCAATTTACTGTCAAATATCTTGAAAATAGTCACACAGGAAGACCAAATACTATGGTGATCTCAGTTCCACCTAATGATCTGATTTCCTCGTTTGACTGCTGAGTTTTGTATGTTCGTCGTGCTTATGATTGAACCAGGGGTAATGGCGGGACTTCCTGTCACGGGTACTAACTGTTCCCGGAATGCAATGTTCTGTCAAATATCTTGAAAATAGTCATACAGGAAGAAAATCTCTCTATTGTTGAACATTCAAGAAATATTGTTTCATTTCCAATGTTTGAGAGCTATATCCATGGAAAACTACTCCGTAAATCCAACTAGAAACAAAAATTTAGATAATGTAAAAACCATTGAGAGAAGATCTCATCAAAGGTAGGTAATAACTTGAAATGTGAATCAACAATAATGAAAAAAAAAAAAAAAAAAAAAATCATCTTATTTCCAACGAAACTTTCCAAAAACCAGTAAAACGCATGGCTGATCTTCTACGCCATCCTTTGGTGCTGACATTATTTCAATTTTCGTTTCTGGTTGAAGACAGTCTTGTGCTCCTTGTAAATTGTCCTAAAGGCCTGATGATGGACATATATTTTAGAAAAGTCGGCAGTAGAGGTGTCTTCTAGCAAGACTCTTTCCCCGATATTAAACTGATTTATGAGTCCCGCACCTACCTGTTCCATACCATTCATAAATTCATCACAAATTAGTGCCTGACTACCCGTTTAATTAGGATTTTCGTCTACTCACCTGCCAAATATTTTCATGTCTTTGTGATGGTCTGGATTGACGACTGGATCTTAACTCCATTTTTCTTTGGTCATAATCAATCATGGAGCATTTGGTTGATTCATCTTGTTCCTCCGGTACCCATATATGATGGTGATCTCATCTCAAGTGTGATTTTGAGGAATTCTGACGACAAATTTTAATACCATACCATAACGTTTATATGATTGCGTAGACTCTTGAGCCTGTGTGAATCACATTGTGAATGGATGACGGGCTGGAAAAGACAGAAGCCAAAACATGAGATAAGAGCATCCTCCTGAACTTTTTTAGTGGATGTGACTCAGAACTCTTTTAAAAGATCCTATATGCTGGGTATTTGCTGAGCTGAACTGGATGGAAATGGGTCATATTGAAAACGGGGCTCCGCCCACCTGAGGCAACCTCGAGACCTGACGCCACGCGTAACCTTTCCACCCGGTTATTACGAAAGTAGACGGCATTTTGAGCCGATCACCAGAAGTCCAGGAATATTCAAGTTTAGTTGAATACGAATTTGAATTACACGATGCACAATTCCGACCTTTTACTGCATTTTAATTGCCTATTGCTGAATTAAATCTAATTGAACCTACTGAAGAACGAATAAGTTGAATCAATTATCACTTAATATTCTGTAAAACTTCCATCTATCATACATCCCTTATCATCAATTATCTCAGCATTTTAGCCCATTTTATGTGGTACCCAATGGATAAAATCAGCATAACTCTTCAAAAGAGTTTGAAGGATATGTTATTACGATACAGATAACATTTCACAACCGTCTCAATAGGTTGGAAAAATTTAGCTCAATATCACAAGAATAACTAAACATATAGAGGTCCAGTAGTAACGAGATAAGACTTTTGCCTCATTGGGGATTCTTGGTAACAATCACGTGTGTATTGGAGTCTTCCATAATAATCCACTAGAGGAAATCTCAACAAATCGTTTGATTCCAATTGCTCAGTTGCCCGGTTACTGTACTGCTACCGGATGGAATTTAGCACTTTTAATTACGATTCGGTTTCGATAAAATTCGCAGATGCCGCCTATCAATGTCCTTCTCTACGCAGGACCAAATTAAATTCTTGTTGCATCCTCAATTTCCACAGTTCTATCCAGTTGACATTGAATTTCTCAGAAATCTTCTTGAGTTGAAATCAAGACGGTTTCCTGGGTAATTTCATACATTTTGTTTTATTCCATCAGCGCACAGATCATGCCGAGAGCTTTCCAAAAAGGTGCAACATGAAGGGTTTCGGTATTTGGAAGTGTCCGAAACAGCGGTGTAAATAAAGCTGAAAGATGTCATAGGGGAAAGATCTCATCCTAAGCGATTTGAAGTTTGGAGCTGAAAATGCGTAGTCGGGTGTTTTCAAGCTCGCACAATCCTTCTCCTAGATTGAAAATGAGACATTCAAATAAACAAAAGTTGAAGGTGCATTGGTGCAAGCATAAAATCCTGCAAGCATAACGCTCTGCTTCTACATCGATCGACATTATATGTACCGGTTTACATAAAACCCTCTCTCGTAGCATATTTCTATAAACTTCACTGAAATGTTATGGGTATGACTAAGCTATTCGACGTACATGTTTTCTATGTTCTTGGCAATTATTCCTTTATATCTATAATTTGGATGAATTGAAAAGTGTAACTTAGATCCCTGTTGGCCCAGGCCTTCAGTTGACGGCCAAGCTACGAGGAGAAAGTAGCATTCCTCCCCGAAGAACTATGCGATTTTTTTTACCTTTTTAAATTAGAAACCATAAAAGATAAATCCGTCGAATGGCGATGGAAGCCCTAAAGTTTATTTGACGGGGCTTGGTAGTTTTCTCTCGACACCTCTCGAGTATTTCACCGAGGGAATGACGTCCTCTACATCTCGCCTCTGCCTCTACTTCTGCCTTTTGCCTCTTATCTGACCCTGGCGCTCAATACCGCCACCAATTTTTCAATAGACGAAAGGTCTCTCCCCTGTTAGGTTTACACCGACGTGTCTTCATACCGATAAACTGCCGAATGCATTCTACGAGTTCACGGTCCAGCGCATAACTTCGCTTCCATCAGTACGACCTTTGTCTCGAGCACCTACTCAAGCGAGATCCGTGGATGCCGTTTTCTTACCTCTTCTTTACAACCATTAAAACTGACAACAGTCTTTTGTTGGCCAACCAATTCCTTCAAAGAGATCCTAGGACCGAAAAAGGTATAATATACCAATTTATCAATGTTCTTCTCACGAAGAGCAGGTAACTTGTGTAAATTTTAGCGACAATCTAGAATTTCTTCCTTTTCCTAATAAACCATGAACCATAAGTGAAGGTTTTGAACTATATTTGGTTTGAGAAATGATATGGGACAGGGCGTACCTAGGATCAAAAAATAACTGGGAGGGGGTGGGGGGGGGGGGGGGGGAGCTATGGTCATTCAGGTTGCAACATTTTGAAACAAAAAAGGCGAATGAAACCAAAATTTAAAAACTACTTATAATTTTAGCACTGATTTAATAATAAAATTATTATAAGTCGTTTTTATTTTAGTTATACATACCTATGCCCTATTTTCAGATAATTTTTCTCGGGTTCGATCAATACTTTGTTAAAACATCCAACTTGAAGAATTTCGGGTGAACGATCTTCAAACACAACCTCCAGTTCAAGTTCTGGTGGAATTTGTGGTGTCCTCTCTCGTTGTACTTGTGAATCAGGTCTTCACTCTTTGAAGGGTGTTGAAAAGATCGTGCAACAGCAGCTGTTGTGGATGGGAAAGCACATTAAATCAACAGGCGTGCCTTGTTGCTGGAAAAATATATTAACCTCCTCTAGAAGTGCAGCCGCTTCAATGTCACTCAATTCGTCTCCTGGCAATTCCTCTTTTTTCCACACATTAAGTATTCCACGAATCCAATTCTGCGGAGATATTCCTCATCTCATAAAACTCCTCGAAAGACTTAACGTGGTTTTCCAACTCTTTGGAAAAAAATTTTCATTAGTCTTTGTTTTCAGGAGGAACAGCTGCTCCCCCCCCCCCCCCCCCCCCCCACCGCCAATAGCTGGATATACTCACGAAATATATCATTATTCTTCTCACGAAGAGCATGTACAAGTGTACATTTTAGCGACAATCTTAAATTTCTGCTTTCCCCAAGTAAAACGAAAAATGAAGACTTCAAACGATATTTAGTTTCCTTTCTGGAACCCTTAGAAATGACTTTAAACGATATTTAGTTTCCTCTCTGGAACCCTTAGAAATGATATGGGAAACATCTTTTGTTATTTGTCCACACATAAAAAAATCCATCAAAATCATTGGAATCGCATGACAAATAAGTTCAATAAAACACTTGGATTTGTCCCCATATTTAGATTTTTAATCCTAAATGCCTCTTTAGTAAAGAAATCCTTCCTCGAAACTGTGGTTTTCGCACAGGTCTTCTTTTGGGTGGAAATCCTCCCCACTAGTTGCAGGCATTCTCACTGTCACACAGAGTGACATAATTATAGATACGCCAACTTAGTTTCTTGTATTATTCTGATCCATGAAGCTATGTTTCCAGTTTAGGCTGAGCCCAGTGAGTTGGCGTGGCCTATTGAAGTATAATCCGCGTTGTTCGATGTAGCCGTCGTAAAATTGCGCTTCCCGAAAATTAGCGTGTTAGTTACAGAAACAAAGAGTTCGGGGGCAGGTGGTGGATGTATTTCCTAGGGGTCTGATAGGAATTCCGTCTGGTTTGTCAGTTTGGCGGGTGGGAGGAGATGGAAGATGTGATCAGTTCAAGGCCCTTCAACGGATGGACGGATGGCTCGCGTCCCTCCTACCCTCAACCCGCCCCACCAGATAACCGACCGCTACCACGGTGAGGTCAATTACTGGCTGTCACGCCTAATTTTCTTAATTTTTTATCATTTTTTGTTCTCTATTCCACATTCTCCTCATTCCTTACATCACACACTCATGCATCTACCGAATGAGATTCATGTCATACAGACAGGATCAGAGCATTTCGACAATCGTGCGAAATTTGCTAGAGACCATTGAAATTCGGACTAATGAAGGACTTCAACTGGAAAATAGAATCTAACAATTTTGATGGGAATGAAGCCTGACAGAGATGGTGGATGTGCTAAGTTGACACCAGAGTTGACCAGATTAAAACGCCTGGAGAAAAGTATGTGAAAACACCAACAAATTGGCGACAAACAAGTTTAAATTTTCAAAATTTTTCCACCCTCAAACTATGTACCCTCACGAGTTTCTACCCAAGACTGAAATTTTATTTTTCATTTTTCTTTTGTCATATCAGAAGGTCGCCATTTTGAAGGTACATTAGGTACATTTATACATACGTTAGGGGGTGGTGATACTGCGGAACATTCCTGCTGCGGTGCCATTTCAACTGGAGCATCTCCTTGGTACTTTCCGACATGACACGGTCTGAGCTATGACCATGTTTTGTTTGTTGCTAATCCTTTCAAGTGGGATAAACACATCATCCATATACACCCATCCGTCCTCTCTACACGAGTATATATATGTTTGAAACGTGTAGATATTTATGAGTTCCCCAAGTAATCAATGTCGCGGTAGAGATCAATTTTTTGAAGTCTACTGCAAGACTATCTCTTGACCTTTCAAGTCAAGTAAGCAAAATTAAGATGTCCTTACCTCTTGGACCACCTGATGTTGCACCTTTTCAGAATGCTCTAAGATGTTCATTTTTGAAAAAAAAAAAAAAAAAAATCTAAACTCCACATGGACCTATGTTGTTTGAAAGTAGAATAATCAAAACTTCATACAAGATAAGCAGTAAGTACATTATAATGCGGTAGTATCGTGTTTAGAGACGAGGTCATTTCAAGGTTCTGTTTTATGGGAGAGAAAGCGTTTCATTTCTCTTCTCGATATAGACATAGACAACGGTGCACGCGAAGAAGTGAAGACATAGAAACGTTCTTAGACGTTTTCATGGATTTGATGGAGTGCGCTAATCATGACTTATTATTCAAAAATAAATTGACTGTAATTAATGAATCATATGAAAGGGTTGTTAGAGTAGCTAATCATCTTTTTAAGTAAGCCTAAGATTTCTATTTGCCGTATTATAGAAAGGTGTTGAATTATAAATCCATATTACCAGATTCAAATTATCTTGCGTCAGCTCCATTTTTGACAAAAATGTAACAGGCAAATTTTTATTTAAGACCCATCTAATTGCGCTCTGGAAACATTCGATGAATTTTTGACAATGAAGCGAGGTTGACAATGCAAGGTCAAAATTGAACCGCGCTAGGTGTAGTAAACTGAGGTAAGATGCAGGTTACATGGGCGTGCACGGGGTAGGTGATGCCATCATGCAAACCTTGGAATTTTTAGACCTGATTTCATGCGAATTTCATCATTAGACATCCCCCATGATTGACCTTTTAAAGAGCTATCGCTCAAGTCATTCAGTTCACAAGACCCAATGCAACCATTGACGTTTCACATTCTTCACAAACTGAACCAACGTGATTTTCTGGGTTCGTCAAATTGAATCTGTCTTTGATATATGTGTACCGAATCTCCACAGCTGATTCTGCAGACAACCTGGATAGGAATGTTTAATGTTTTGCACGTGTTTTATATGGATCATGGTTGGACGGATGCTTTACAACGACAAGACGAAAAAAAGCCAAATTGAAGATTCACGGAACACTACAAAAACTGACGGAATCCCGAAATTTCCAGAGTGCTGAATAGAACCAAATTCGACCAGAGTCCTTGATCGATTGATTGCTTGGATACCTACTCAATGGTTTAATCTTTATACTATTGCATTGTAGTCCACATTCACCGGATTAACGATGGCGTTACTCTTAACCCTCCTTAATCGACGAATGGTTCAACTTGATTCGAACCGTCACAACATGAAAAACCTTAAATAGGGACCAACAAGCCCAGGATCAGCGGTGGTGATTCGTCGAGAGGAGGAGGATAACCTAAAAATAGCGTAACCTTAATCTATATTTGTGGGCCGCTCCACATTATGTAACGTCCCCTATCAGCCACACGTCCGCGCCGCGCCGACCTCCCCACCTCACTCCCTCTCCTTCGATCTCGCTCATTCTCTCTCTCTCCCTCTCGCAATTCCTTCTCTATAATACCTTCTGCCTGTTTCCACCCTTCAGATGCCAACATTGAAGGTCATCGCTCTCCGAGGTCCTTTCTGTGGACCGAACAGGCAGTTGGGACGGTCGCCCGAAACCCCACGACGCTGTACTTGATCCGAATTCGCGTCTTTGAATGAAGCAAACCTACAAAAATTCTATTTCAGATTCTTGAACATATATCCGAGGTTATATCAATACAAAAACTGAGTTGCTGCTTCCTTTCGATTATGTCAAAAACCACGGAAACATACAGTACCTACTCCATGATACCTGGTGGTGGTGGTTTCCGCGTTGCCTTAAACCTGCACTATAATCACTTGTATTTGAGGCTGAAGGATTTGCATTGCATAAACGAAAACTAGCATATTCTTTTCGTTCATGCGTACACTTTATGGGTAGCAGTCTTGGGAGTTTATGTTGCTACAGGATGTTGCATACAATGATTTCATTTTGATACAACAGAGTTTGCCAACTCGTACCTATGCTACTGGCAAAGGTAACTTCTATATCTCTATAGAAACTTGCTGTCTATCAAGGTCAGAACTTAGGCATTCCGTTTCTAAGTCGGCCATTTCCAGTAGGTCTTCCCCTTCCTTCAATCCTGAGGTGTTTCCAAGGGTTGAACTTATAAGAAAAAGTTTGATGAAGAAGTATACAGCATATCTTATATATACATGAAGTATACAGCATATCTTATACATACATATAAGAAGTATACATCATATTATTTTTCAAGGAAAGAATGAATTACTCAGAACGTCTAGTTTTTCCATGGAACCGACTCATGACATAATGAGGAATTCGCACACCACCCTTTACATGAATCTCTTGTAAAATCGGTATCAAAATGAAAACCACAGGATGATTTCATCATTAATGACCTCGAAATATGCATTTTGGCAGTATTAAGGTGGCGAAAAAAAGCTATGGAGAGTAAAACGTAAATGAACGATCATCAAGTTCGCAAAACTTCGTTAAGTAACATTATTTATGTACTGTTAAAGGTTTGGCGTATCGTATTTGGTACTACTGGGCTTTTAATTCTTGCAATTTCGCTCAGCATTTATACAATTTGTGATTGTAACGCGTTATAGGTTCTGTTAGGTTTTAGAATACGATACTACTTTTATGTACAATGATACGGACGATTTGAAAAGATTGGAAAGCAAATAATATAATTTTTAAAAACTGATTGAGCCACGCGAGTCACATGTGCCACATAAGGAACACGAGCTGTACCAGCCGTTCGAGACTCGATGTTGCAGAAATGGTTGGTGGCCCTCACGCGTAAGAAGCGCATATATAACAGGAAAGTTAAAATTGTCCCAGCGCCAAGGTCAGGTCTGAGGTCGGGCCTCCGTTTTCAGATCGTTTGGATTATACGCAGTTTCCTCCTAAATGCTCCGACCCCATCATGTATACGTCGGACTGGGCTTGTACTTCTTGGCCAAGTTTTCATTTCTACATTTGTATACTTATTATACAAATGAGTAGTACAGTATCAAAACTCTATCTCAATTTTTTATTTTTCGGGTTGAACGGTGAATATCAAACTTGTTGACACCAGGTCCAGACGAGAATTACAGTGAAAAGTTGCCAATTTCACGTTAATTTTTTCAAAAGTCGTTTGTAAGAAATGTCCAAAAAACTTTGTCTTGTTTTTCTTTGATGTACTGCATTTTTAACTCATTAATCACCAAATATTATAAGTTGATGTTTTGCGTTTTCAACATCCCGAAGGACAAGGGAAAGTTATGTAAAAAACCACATATCATTTTCTGAATTGAAAGACGAGTTTCAAATTTGGAAAGCCGTACATGTATATGTGATAATCGAAAATCGTTTTTCTAGACCGTTTTTTCTATTCGGTGTTTGGAAAGTAACATAATAAATAATCCGAACCACAGATATGACATGTGTAGCTAACGATAGAGATAGACCCATCTTCAAAAACAACACTAAATTAATACAACAAACTAAATCACTAACGACGAAGTTATGGAAACCAATTTCAAAACGGAAGTCAGCGAGAAAATTTTGACTATTTCCACGAAAAATAAAGAGTTACAATGTTAAATCGATTTCGACGTTTAGGCCATCGTCAGTAACTAACAATAACTGAAGACACATAAGAAAGGACACAGCTTTATAGTCACAGGTGAAGGGAGATAGAATCCCATTGGTCAAGAGAAAGGAAAGCGAGCAGGAGGTACAACCAATTAAGTGCAAGCAAAGTGAAGGGGGATTATAGCTAATCAGATGAAGTGAAAGGAGGGGAAGAATTATTGGTTTCAACAATTTGAAGGTATAATTCCAAGCTTAACAGGAATGGACTTATCAGTGGGGAAATATATTGAGGGATATTCTCATTTAAACATTTACCAGATCTGTCACTTTCGATCATTTCGAATTTTTCAAGTACATTCAACATACCTCCCTTTGGACAAAAATGAAGAAATTCTACAAACTGATCATCTGTCAAATCAAAATTGTAACTATGACTCTATAACTCCCTTCTAATTATAACTAAATATGGAACTATAACTCCTTGCACTTCATCTGATTAGCTACAATCCCCCTTCACTTTGCTTGCACTTAATTGGTTGTACCTCCTGCCCCCTTTCCTTTCTCTTGACCAATGGGATTCAATCTCCCTTCACCTGTGGCTATAAAAGCTGTGTCCTTTCTAATATGTCTCCACTTATTGTTTGTTACTGATGATGGCCTAACCGTCGATCGATTTAACATTGTAACTCTTTATTTTTCGTGGAAATAGACAACGTTTCTTCACCAACTCCGTTTTTTTTCTCTCATCAGTGCACCTCCATCCATCAATTCCTTTCCTCAATACAGAATCGAGCTCAGCTGCACGAGACTGTGTCGTTGAAACGACAATCTTTTTTCGAACAAATAAGGAAACTGAGGATCAGGTCTCTAATTACAATCGACGGCGTTGCTCTGTTTGATGAAACCGCGTTTAAGTTTACTCAGGTTATCGCTGTTGGTCGTGACGATTCATTTTTCCATATTTCTGCCCTCGTCGAGTTGTGTAACCGGCCAAAATATTGCGAGACAAAATAATATCCAAGAGGCGACGTGTAATCTGCGTGCTACTCCCACCGTTGGCGGCCTCTTTCGAGAAATTCTCACAATTATCTTTCAGAGCTAGTCCTCCTTTTTCATCCTTCTGCCCCATATTTCCTATCACAAAAATACTCTTTTCAGAATCTTGAACCGCTGTTATCGGAGTTGATGTGATGTTTTAGAATTTTCAAATCCATTGTCACCAAAGCTCTGAATTTGGAATGATCTAAGTTGCCACACCTAGTGGATTTATATTAGTAACTAACAATTCTCGCTTGCACACTCAAGTACAGTTTAGTAGAGTTTTAGTACAGTTTCAGTGCATTTCTCCATATGTGCTCCGGGAGAAATTACTGAAATCTAAAAATATGTTTCATTGCAGAATGATGTATAGTATTTTCCAATCTAATTCAACCTTTTTTCAATTCACCAAACTATACACAGCATTCTGATCTAGTTTACCACTGTGGACGTAAAAATGATTGGGGATCAACCCGATCAATGACCATTCTATAGAAAATAGTTTGTGAATTTATTTATTTATTTAATATATTTATTTGCACTTCATACAATACATTACAACAATAGTGTACTTCAAAAATAGAAAAATAACTGTTACAATAATATTCTTTTCAAATTAGGTACATTATATGAAAAAATGCATTGTGCCACGAAGGTTTAAGTTAATAAGGAACTTGTGTTTCCCCGTGGAGTCAACCAATACCCACTTTAGCAAGTGGACCTTACCATAATCATCGCTTCAGTATGATAACATAATAATATCAATATGATATCAATCATCTTTAACTATCTTAATTATATCAATTATTATTTATATCAATAATAATATCCACAAAAAACACCAAAATAACAAAACCAAGAATGAAAGCAAAGGTACACATCTTTATCTTGATAATACGTTTAAATCAATTCAAGTTGGGAAAATCTTCTAGCTTAATATTATTATGATTAAAAAAAAAAACGAGTAGCAGTGAGATAAGAACTTCTTTTATAAATTTCCAAATTAATTCTGGGCAGTCTAATATTTGAACCTAAACCCGTTCTGGTTTCTGAATGAAAACCCAAATGCTCATGATCAACTTTTCTCTTATATACATGACCACACGAACAGTACAAACAAATTTGGTCAACCTTTAGAACATCAAATTCTTTGTACACATCGAACGTTGAGTACCTATGATGTTTATTTAGAATAATTTTAATTATAGAATTCTGTGCAACTTGCAAACCTCTCAAGAAAGTCACAAATGTTCCTCCCCAGACCAAAATACCATATTTCAGTACAGAGTAAACTGCGGAGATATAACAGAAAATACCCCGAATTTTATGTTGTATATAGCATTTACAAGTCAAATTAACCTTTTTAAAAGTCAATTTAACCTTTTTACAAGTCAATTTAACCTTTTTACAAATCAAAATAACACTTTTACAAATCAAAATAACCCTTTTACAAATCAAAATAACCCTCCTTGAGCAATGCGCAAAAATCGTTGAAGGGCAAAGAAAAGAAACTGAATACATTGAATACGACAAAGTAGGTGTAATAATAATTGAAAAATATCAATTTTCCAACCAAAAATATATCAAAATTTTCCAACAAAAAAATGAGGTAGGTAGGCAAAGAGGTTCCGAAAATAGGTTTATCAATATGAGTCCCGGAAAAAAACGGTCATACCAATGGCTGTCCTGGGGCAGCTGTCGGTAGTTTCAAAAGTACATCAACAACATAATTTTAACACTCGGTGTTGCTTATAGTTGAAACGCCACGAGAAATGACTTCTGTAAGGTCATGTTGACACTCGAAAAACTAATGTTCACTTCAACAACGGAGAAATCTCGATAAAGATTATCGCCAACAAACAGATGGATATGAAAATTACTTAAAGATCACAGTGAGAAGGAATACTGGGGTAGATATTCATGAAGATCACAGTGAGAAGGAATACTGGTGTAGAAATTCATGAAGAAGGAATGCCAGTGAAACCCGTACTGCCCTGTTTCTTTGCCCTTCAACGATTTTCGCGCATTGCTCAAGGAGGGTTAATTTGATTTGTAAAAGGGTTATTCTGATTTGTAAAAGGGTTATTTTGATTTGTAAAAGTGTTATTTTGATTTGTGAAAAGGTTAATTTGACTTGTAAAAAGGTTATTTTGACTTGTAAATTCTATATTAAGTTGAATACGAATTCGTAATGTTTTATTATATTTTGTTGTTTGTTTCTTGTGTTGCAGGCATCTTCCGTTCCAAATGATGGTTGCAGAGTTCATCGAGAGGCAAAACACGTCCCCTATGAATGGGGAAACCGCCCTCCACAGCTCGGGGCCCATCAGCGGGGCCCTCAACGGGGCCAACAGCAACGCCGTCAACGGCCTCGTCGCCAACAACAACAATAACAACAACAACGGACCCGGTCCGAACAGCTGCAACGTCAGCTACTGCATGATCGAGCCCGAGTATGGGATGATGTCCCGCGAGAGTAACGACTCCAACTCGGAGCACGACGGACAGTATCCTAGCAACTACGACCTCAACCAGATGCAGAGGAAGGATTTGTTCTCTCAGAGGAAACAGAGGGAGTTCATACCGGATAATAAGAAAGACGAGAGTTATTGGGATCGGCGGAGACGGAATAACGAGGCGGCTAAACGGTCTAGAGAGAAAAGACGGTATAATGATATGATATTGGAGCAGAGGGTCGTCGAATTGAGCAAGGAAAATCACTTTTTGAAGGCACAGCTGACTGCGATTAAGGATAAATATGGAATTAGTGGGGAAGCTGTGGTGAATGTGGAGCAGGTGATGGCGACTTTGCCGACGAACGATCAGGTGTTGAGTATTACGAAGAGGGCGAAGATGAACAATCCGGCGCCGCCGATGTTGTACCAGGGGAGTCCGGTGTCGGTGCCGATACCGACGCCTGTGATTCACAGGGCGGCGGTCGGGCCGTCGCCGCCCCTCGTGCCGCTGCACCCAGCAGCGGTGTACCCAGTGGAGAGCGACTCGTACCAGCCAGAACCTTCTGATAGATACCCGTTCCCGTTTACCCCCGTCCTGCCCCCGCTCAACCCTCCCGTCCTCGAGGCCGCCGGCAACTCCGTGTTGAACCTGAGCCGGAGCCGGTCGTCGCCGAGCCCCTACGAGCTCCCCCTGCCGCTGGAGCAGCCCTCCGGAGCCTCCTCCCTCCCGCACAAGCTCCGGCACAAGAGCCACCTCGGGGACAAGGACGTGGCGGCGACGGCCCTCCTCTCCCTCCACAACATCAAGCAGGAGCCGAGCTCGAGGGCGAGCCCCCCCTGGGACGGCGAGGGCAGCTCCGACGAGAGGGACTCCGGGATCTCCCTGGGCGCCGAGTGGATCATGACCCCGCACAACCTTCCCACGGAGCCTCACCACAGCCCTTCCCACGACTGCATCGAGCCTGACGACGACGACGCCACCCACATCAAGTCCGAAGTCGCCCGGCTCGCCTCCGAAGTCGCCTCCCTCAAGAGCCTCCTCTCCCGGAAGAAAGCCGCCGCCATCCCACCCAACTGAATCTTCCCTTTCCACCATAATTTTATCGTACTTTAGACATAATTATTGTACAGTATTTATTTTAGGTTTACTCATCCCTTCAATCGTTGCAAGTTCTTTTAAAAACTACGCCAATTTTGTTGAAAAGGGAGCGACGGACCTCATTTGTAATTATTTGTAAAAACAATTTAAGTCCCTATGTTATATTTATCTGTATTAACTTATTATCGAAAAAGCTAAGGAAAAAACGAAGATATTTAGCCTACTCCATTCATCCTTTGACAATACGCTGAACAAGAAAAATAGAGAAGTTCATTCATGATTGCCCGCAGTACGTACCATACTATCGTACGCAGTACGCACCATACTATCGTACGTAGAATGTTTAACGTATACACATCAATAAAGACCACTTCAAATCAGCTTCAGCGATAAAGAACGCGCTTTTGTTCGGATTACCTTAATTTCTTCATTTTCTCCAATTATCAGTGATAAGACGCTTTTTTTAAAAATTAAGGAAAATCAAACTTGAGCTACTGAATTCCCCACACTCCAATCAATATCCCACATCCAAAATAATTCAGACTACAGTTAATAATAAAATGAAATATAATATAATACTTAAGCGCAAAACAAACAACAGTCCTAAGACTCAATTAATGAAGCTCTTAAAATTAAGGTTTCCATGTACATTTTGGATTTTATGACTATTTAATTGTAAATAATGATTTTTTAAATGTGCCCTTGTTATTTTATAAGAACTTTTGTCGATTTTAAGGCTTATAGAGAAATTGTTTCCAAACTATTTTCAAAGAGGGAAATCGCGTTTCTTGCAAAAATCATGTGATATATTTTGGAGTGAGCATTGTTGATTTTTCTTTCTTTCAAATTGTTTAATGATCGTGCATATTCACAGTACTGTTGATTGGTTGTATTTTACAAATCCGAAACTTCATAATTGGATTTTCACCAAATTCGTGAAGGTTTCAAATGTTTACCTCGTGTAATGCAGATATTGAGGTATTCCTGTTGACTAGGTCGATGTACAACACGTAAGTACCTGAATATCATGATATGCCCTTTATTATATGTTGTTTATGGCTGTTTTTTTTGTTTATCAAATTTGATATACGGGGCCTGACGTAACTTTTAATATCTGACTGAAGATATGACTTTGTGAAAAAATCATTACTTCTCGACATACTGAACTAATAACAACATACCGACTATTTATGTGCAATACGAGTAACCTTTTTTTACTGTATCAAATAACCGTAATTTGTTCCCCGAATCGTATAAGTCGTAATCAATGAGATAATACGTAATCCAATGAAATTATTCGGTATATGTGACCCAAAACCTGTCATTATATTTTTATTGATCTTCATTTTAGTAATTGTTGAATCTACATTAGCGACGATTAGTGATTTTTGATCGTAGGTATGTTTTGACGATCGTTTTGAAAACTCGGATGGGATCGTGTTAAATAAAATATTCACCTTTTCAGACCCTAAATTTGCTAAATCTTGATTAAATCGTTTTTAATGTTTGTGTACCGTTTCTAAGGTACTTGGCAAAAGTTTCAACTTTTTTCTCTTCTGAAATTCAGTTTTTAATTGGAGGAAGCGTTCACGCATGGTAAATCCAATCGTGGCCCGGTGTGGATATACATATACTGGGTATCCTCCATTCCCTGACCCTCAAAGTTAAAGGCGATGCTTCTATTTTTGGGAGCGCTGGGTCAGATGACGAACACGACTAGAACAGTCCTTGATACATTGCTGGATGCATGGATCATAGAAACATGGATCATCCTCCTACCTACACAACGTGCTGTAGCTTACCTACTTATCCAGCATAGCCAACCAAATACAAGAATGTATAACGAATTTCATTCATTTTCATAATAATGCAAGTCAAACTCCAAAACCTACTGCAAAGAAATCGTTTAGGGAAAAGCAATCGCCAGAACTAGGTATTATGATAATCTGATTTTAATTTAACTTTGTCAGTGGTCAGTTTCTAGTTTACGATTGATTAATCGAGTTCACCTTTTGGACTTACAAGTTGTGTGTAAACAAACTGAATACCTTCAAATGTACGCATTGTCATTACATCATCATCAATCACCCAACTCTTTTAGAATGATAAAATTTATCGTAAGTGAGGTATTTTCATTTTTTTCGCTGATGATGAATCGATTTCCGAGGTTGATATTTAATGCGGTAAATTGGCATCAGCTTTGAGAGGTAGTGGACGGTGAGGTGGACAAGGAAAACAGGCACAAGCACAGACTCCTAGCTGGTAGTTCAGGCATATTGTACATAGTTGTTGATATCAACATAATGAACTTATTCAAGCTGCTGATCAGCAGAATGAGGCCCTAAGAAGACATAACCCCATTCGGTCATTTGTATCAGCCGTTTTGCATCCTCCATTTTGTAATCAACAGATTGAACTAGGAATCAATTCTGTGACGAAAATCCCCTTTAATTATAGGTACATAAGATTACACATCTCAAAGAACGTACCCCACACTCAGCAACTCTTGCACAACCGATTTCAATGTTTAAACTTTAGTTTTTCTCAACTTTTACGCTTTTAACTTCGTCAACTTCGCTATTTCTTCAAAGAGAAAAATCATCAATTCGTCAATCTCTCTTCAGTGTAATTGACTACATGTTCATGCTCGTAGAACACATTATTTTCTTCTAAATACTTCGATGTCGTCATGATTTGTACATAAATGCTCCTCCAATACAGCTTCTACGTGTAATATATATTGAATGTTGTATCAATAATATATGAATATTTTGTACGTACGAATCCGTAACTTTGAAATCTTGACAAACGTCACGTTGGTGCTCACTATTCTCAAATGGATATGTCAAGATTGCTCTAGTTGACAAATATTATTGTTAATAAACGCCTCTTTTTCATTAAAATTTCTGTGCTTCAAGACAATATTGTTGTGATAAAATCAAGTGATCCAAATCATGATAGATTCCTGCGCTCTACATTCGTACTTTTATGTGCAGTATATGATAAATTCATGTAATATACATTTACCTATACCCTATGTAATTTCGCTTCCCTTCTATTCTGTACTCCTTCTGTACTTTTCTACCTATCATGTCTCATATTATGAATTATTAACGATTAACGGAAAATTTGTATATATTAGTTAAAACTGCATTAGCGACATTAAATGTGTTTCTGTGTTGCACCATTGAAAATTTTATTGCGTATTTCTACCGCAGTTAAAGATTTTTTGTATTTTATTTATTTGTTGTCAATTGCAATTGGAAATTGATTAGTGTTTGTTCTGATCAGCGCTCCATTCCAAGTCATACGCTGTAACATTTTCCGGCGACAGAAATATTTTGAGTCGATCGCAGTGAACCAAAAATGTAATTAAGGGAAAGCCACTGTGTATAGCATAATATATTTTTTTAAATTGATATCTACCTGACCAAGCCTTCAATGTTACACTTACGCCTGCTTTGAGAGCTTATGGTGAAGTCCTTCTTTGTGATACAAATAGGTATTTTGAATATCGCTTTACTCAGAAATAGTGTGAAGGAAAATAATAATATATTTAAAATAATATCCACTGTAGTTTTACTTACAACCCATTCACAGTATGAGCAACAGCTGCTGAATTTTGATTAACTAACATTGCAATCAGTACAAGTAATGTCGTAATACCGGCAGCGAATTAAAACTTTTGACTTTTTTTGAGGTTTTACCTCTGTATGCGCAAGAGTAAAAAATGAATTCCAAATTGCGATACATCTTCTAGTTGCAGATGAGTATGAAATGTGGCCACATGCATGCCTCAAAGTAAGTATGAGGTTTGTGTAAGGTTAACTGAATTCTTCCCATTTATTGATTGATAAAAAAATTAATTAAAATAATTATCGAACATGCAACGAATGAGCATTTCCTCGAAAAGGTTAAAGCAGCCGCGAAGAAACATGAAACCCAGTTATGGTCATTGCTCCATCAACCATGGTTGATTACATGAAAAGAAATAGTTACGTAAACTAAACATCTACTCATTTCAGCAACATGGATATATATATATATATATATATATATATACCTTCTCCAATTCTAACATTCAGTACAACCTTTTTATAGTAGGCATATTTTCAGGGTAGGTACCTGCAAAAACCAACTGCACTCAATCAATAAGTAATGCCAGCTCCGAATTAATAATGAAATAAGTTAAAATAATTAAATCAGGTAAAAAAAAAACCTTTTTGTACCTCCAAACATTGATATGCTTAGAATGGTTTCATTTAGTTCGTAGAAATTGAACCCAAACTACTCTTTTCTTGAAAGTTTTTGAGATACTGATTTTTGAAAATTTCGTCCTCCGAATTTCATTTCGATAAAGTGGCACCGCATATGATGTGTTTCTTTGGAATTTTCAGGAACTCAACCGAACAAAGTTATGAAAATGTTTTTCAGGACGAAGGTTCATTAGAGATCTTCACATCCTAAATTGTTGTTATAGACGAAGCTTTGTGGGAAAAGCGTGGTTTACGGAAAACAACTTAAAAATAAAAGCTAACGCTGTGACAATCGAAGATGTACTTACTATTCCAGTATCATCGGACTGATAAACGGGAGGATGAACATTTCTTCGCATCGAAAACAGATTGAGATATTCATGCCCACAGTGAATGGACAACCCTTCAGATTTTTTTAAATTTAGCCCTATTTACAAGAGAAACATTAATAATTGAAAAATAATAAATTATTAGATTTTACAATACAGAGAAGTTGGATTCAAATTATGTATACATAAAAAAAGAAAAGCAAACAGGTAGGAAACAAACTTGATTAAAAAAAAGTCCAGTCATGCAGCATGACCCCATGAGCGAAGTTTTGAAGAAATCTTCGACATTTCGAGCGGAGCGAGGCCTTGGGTCTGCGTGCTAGTACGTACATAAATAGAACTTCTTCATAATTTCATGGCTGATATTTTCTAAGCCACAGTCAGTATTAAAGCTACATCAAGTCCTAAAACAGTTGAGCGTAAAACATTAAAGAGAGCGACCGAGAGAATCGGAGGACGGAATATTTCACAGAGTAAACTCATCAGTTGTGATTACATTTTTTTTTTTTTTTTCAACAAGCACCTACTACCTAAGTATTAAACAGCATGGTTCTAGGATTGGTTATACAGGGATACTTCCATAAGAGTAGTTCAATCTGAATTTCGACAATGTTTCATGCAAATATTACCGATTTTTACAACTAGCGAACGGCATTATTTCGATTTTTGACTGATTTTTCAACTTTGAAATTTTTGAAAACTTGATACATATTCTTATAGGAAATTTTACGCTGATTCCGAATATACCACATGTTAGTATGCTGAAAAAATTATTTCGCACAACAAATCGCAAAAAAACAGGCTATTTTGAAATTTTTGACTACATTTTTGAAAATTTCAACCCGAAGATGTAATCCGATCATGCTGGCCAACGAACTTGAACTTTCGTTTTGTGTCCTTAACATTTTAAAATTTGTTTGAAGTTTCTTGCACAATTCTACGGACAGTTATCGTCTGGAATGACACATACATATACATACATACATACATAAAAAAAATGCGTTAAACTTCAGAATATGATTCAGAATAGCCTGAAACGGATTTCTGCATAAAATATTTTCAAAAATTCACATTCTACAAATTTTGAGGCGAGAGCAATAGCTTAATTTTCTTCAAAAATTCGCTAAAAGAAAACACAGATATAGTAAAAAACCAACAACTTCAAAACCCTTCACAACACTACACGATTCTGGCATATCTCTTATAACAGTTATAACTTGCCTCCCCAACACACAGCAGATCAACGTGGTCTGAAAGGAGGGCTATTCGATTCTACTTGCGCTCGGATAACTTCTCGTTGGCTGTTTATCAACTCACATTTACCTGCAAGATACCGCTATCTGCTTGGTATCCTTACCTGAGACTCATCTCCCTCAGTTAGCGATTTATCCTGGAGGTAAGTTGTGTGTGACGTGTAGAAAATTCACGAGGTACTAACGAAGTTGAAGTTTCATGAAGAAAGTTGTAGAAAAAAAAAGTCCAGTCATGCAGCATGACCTCATGAGCGAATTTTTGAAGACATGTTCGACATTTCAGATCTTCGACATGAGATTGGGTCTGCGTGCTAGTACGTACATAAATAGAACTTCTTCATAATTTCATGGCTGATATTTTCTAAGCCACAGTCAGTATTAAAGCTACATCAAGTCCTAAAACAGTTGAGCGTAAAACATTAAAGAGAGCGACCGAGAGAATCGGAGGACGGAATATTTCACAGAGTAAACTCATCAGTTGTGATTACATTTTTTTTTTTTTTTTCAACAAGCACCTACTACCTACGTTTTAAACAGCATGGTTCTAGGATTGGTTATACAGGGATACTTCCATAAGAGTAGTTCAATTTGAATTTGGACAATGTTTCATGCAAATATCACCGATTTTTACAACTAGCGAACGGCATTATTTCGATTTTTGACTGATTTTTCAACTTTGAAATTTTTGAAAACTTGATACATATTCTTATAGGAAATTTTACGCTGATTCCGAATATACCACATGTTAGTATGCTGAAAAAATTATTTCGCACAACAAATCGCAAAAAACAGGCTATTTTGAAATTGTTGACTACATTTTTGAAAATTTCAACCCGAAGATGTAATCCGATCATGCTGGCCAACGAACTTGAACTTTCGTTTTGTGTCCTTAACATTTTAAAATTTGTTTGAGGTTTCTAGCACAATTCTACCGTCAGTTATCGTGTGTAATGACACATACATACATACATACATACATACATACATACATACATTAAAAAATGCGTTAAACTTCAGAATATGATTCAGAGTAGCCTGAAACGGATTTCTGCATAAAATTTTTTCAAAAATTCACATTCTACAAATTTTGAGGCGAGAGCAATAGCTTAATTTTCTTCAAAATTCGCTAATGAGTATTTTAAAATTTCTGGATCCATCGCAATAGCTTTATTTTCTACAAAATTCAATAATATACACGTAGCACACTATCATTATTACCAATGACCTTTCAAATAAGTATCATAAGCCATAACAGCAAACAAACACTTCGGTGCTCCTGAGTTTTTATATACCAAGGTAATACGGCCAAATCGAAACTTCGATTGGTCTAACAAAATTCTTCTGGGCTCCAGAGAGAACTATAATACAATTTTCCATGTTTTTGTTATACAACAAAGAATTCTTCAGCCTTTCGTTTTTAGGTCGTTCCTCAGTCATAAATTCTTTTCGGTCTGTAATCTAGCCTAGAAACTGAACAGAAAAGATCAAAGAGAAAGAGATCGTAGGCAAGATTAGCTCAATTTCCAAATTTTCGTAAAACTCCCGTAGTTTAGAAGATAATCTATAGTTTTAGGGGACTTTTATGCTCTACAACTTCCGTACGCAGGCCATTTACGTAGAGCACTTGTACGGGTGCATTTCTATAATTACTCATACCAACGACCAACCCACTTCGTTATCCGTAAAAACAGAAAGGAAAAGTAATAACACAGGAAAAAAACCGGAAGAGCAGGAGTTGTTGTTGTTGTTGTTGTTGTGTTATGTTGAAGAATCTACTTTTTGCCCTTGGACATACCAAGAAGAATGAAAAATAACATTGTTAAGGCTGTTATGTGGGGAAATCATTGTTGTTATTGTGATACCCCTATTTCCCATGGACGAAGTTATCTGAGCAGTTAGCTACAGGACAAACACAGTTGGCTACAGGGGCAAAGTTAATTGGTAAACGCCCTATCAAATTTTTTCTATAGGTTCAGGTAAACACGAGGTATCTTTAGGTATTTACGGATCATTTAAAAGGTAATTTGGTGCAACAGTTTGGAGAAAAAAGGTCTTTTGAGTCGATTGGCATATGGTGGCGCTTGGAATTTCCACTCACTGCGAGAAACATGGGGCAGTCAATTTTGTAGGAAATTAATGTGTGAATAAACATTACATCAGCCTATATACGAGGACACAACAAGGTATTAGTACCGACAGGCCATCGAACAGTTAAAGGCATCCGAAGTAACGACCATTCTATAGGATGAATATCTCAGGAACCGTTGCTGAATCCTTTCTAGCTTCTCTTTGGCACTCATATAATCACCATCTCAAGGCATTCATAAGATTTGGTACAGAGAAGAGTAAAAAGTTTGTCGGCAGGTACCTACATTCTTAGTAAGAAGTTAATAGAAAGTTCCTAGTATAATATGCATTGGCATGTTCTGAATTCCGTTTTTTACTATACTTTTCCGCCGATGATCCATAAAACACAATACGTCGTGCGGTATTGACAATCCGGCGCCGTAACTCTGACGCGATGAGTTACGGTGACGCATCCTTCTGTACAGAAACATTAACGGAATGCAATCCGGAAAAAACGTAATCGTCTAAAATAACCTCCTTCCATGAACTCAAATAACCTCCTAGGGATAATTTCTTCCTTCCATGGATTTAGCGTTACAACTAGATCCGTTAAGGACTTGACGTGACGTTAAGGTGCGGCAAAGTTTTTCGTTACCGCAGCCGTATTGAGACCGACGGATCTCCAGGAACTCTCTAATATGGATTTCATACGAGATAGTATTCGGGGAAGTAATGAATGAGAAATTCGTATGTAGTCAAATATATGCCTTGGTGAGTTCAAGTATTTTTTTACAAACCTGATGGAGGATTTGGATGAATCTCATCTACTTGAGCAGAAATGTGAACGAATGAAGAAGTACATTTACCATTTACAGAAACAAATTACTCGTAGGTACAAGACTTGTGGATGTATGTCTTGAAGAAAATAAGTCCTTTATGTATACTAGTCTTAGGTACCCCCATACCCCTGGTTTTTCTAACCCATCAATATAAAAAAAGGTATAGGAAAATGAAGGTGTTAGAAAGTATTCAACAAATGACTTTTTAATGGTGAAAAAATGGTGACGAATCATCGTTCAGAAAGGTTCTGCAAATTGAATGATTTACTGCCGAGTTTACTTGGTCGTAAATGTGCTCCCTGTATAAGTAAACAACGATTTACGATACGTACAACTGGGCTATTGCAGCCAAGTAGAAATTAGGTATTATAGTTGGAAGTTAGGTATTATAAGTGGTGGGTAAGAAATCTACATAAGTATTACTACGAGATGCAAATAGTTATTGCCGTTTGACATTCGAATCAGCTTGGAGCTCTGCATGATACCGTGATGATTTGTTAGCCATTATTCTACTGTATCAGGTAAGTAGATACAATTCATAGGTACCTACTTTACATGTTCAACAGGTGATTTATTTCGGAATAAGGAAGTGGGAGAATTAGGAATACCCTTCATATGTTTTATATCATATTTACAAGCAGATAAAATTATAAGAGTACAGACATCTAACGCATTCTTCTACTACAAACAGTTTTACCCAACTTTTCGTAGAAGAGGGGACGGACACTATTAAAGCCGTCGGCAGGGCGGCACTAGGGGATGGGGATGCATTTTCTTTGCGTTTCAGAGGGTGTAGAAGACGTTTACGATGGTAGATATATTTTCAGCTTTCTTTGTATACCAGCCTAGTTTTCTCGCTCGCTCGGTATGGCTGTATAGATCCGATGGTCTTTACTGTTGAGTGGGACATGTAGAATGATTGGAAACGGTGGATCACTAAGGGTGATTTGAATGTGTAGGGGTTGTATAAATGCGATGGGATCTATAGCCCATCCCGAGTTCGTAGGAAAAACCCCGTTGAAATCCGACGTGTGTAGGGGATGTTGTTCGCTTTGCTCGCTAGGGGTGGGTATTCTCGCTCGCTCGATGTGGGATGTATAGATGCGACTGGATATAGTCCCCATACCATCGAGACCTGCAGCCCATGGTTCGGGTGGGGGCGGAAAATTTGAAATAGCTTACAATCCCTTTCTTTAGACAATCCCATGGCGACCCTGTTTGGTAACGCACTGTTTAAGACCAGGGAACATCCCCATGCCGGGAAGAAGAACGGTTACGTCAACAAACAGAATTGCCGTTATTGGGCTGGTGAAAACCCTCGACATTTACACCAAAGGCCTCTACACTCTGCCAAGGTAACGGTGTGGTGTGGAATTTCCAAACTCGGAATAATTGGGCCCTGTTTTTTTTATGGGCCGGGGTTTTTTTTTTTTTTTTTTTTTTTGAAGATGGCAGAGAGAATGCAGTGACTGTTAACTCTGAACGTTATCTCGCGATGCTTCAAGAATTCTTCATTCCTCAGCTTGAGGAAAATGAAGTTGACACCGACAACATGTGGTTCCAACAAGATGGAGCAACAGCCCACACGGCCAGGATTTCATTGAACTTTTTGCGAACGATTTTTCCCGGACTCGTGATCTCCCGGCATGGGGATGTTCCCTGGCCTCCGCGTTCCCCAGACCTCACCCCCTGTGACTTTTTTCTATGGGGCCACCTGAAATCTAAAGTGTACGTGGACAAACCACGAACCATTCAAGCATTGAAGCAGTCAATAAGACGAGAAATCGCGGAAATACCGGAAGATATGGTGCAAAGAGTTAAGCAGAACTTCAAGGACCGTCTTGAACTGTGCGTTACCAAACAGGGTCGTCATTTAAATGACATAATTTTTAAAACTTGATAATTTTTTTCGATTATGAGTAAAACGATTTTTCGATAATTAAGATTTTTCGATTGTGAATAAAACTTACTGATTTCCTCTACACGTTCTGCTTATTTTATAATCCCTACGATCGAATTTGTGAATGTTAAAGGATTTTAAAATGTGTCCGTTTATTACGGACCACCCTGTATTATGTGAGGAAGTTATACTGCCCATCCAACTTGGCAGAAGTTTTTTCTGCTGGAAATTACTTACAAACAATTCAATGTTATTAAACTATGTGGAACCACGAAAGTATAGTAGGTTTAATAAGGATAGGCCATTATTTTATCTGCGTAGAAGCAAGAGCTTCTAATACAATGTCCAGAGTAACTACTTTTCAAAGGAATAATAAAGAGCAGTAGCTCGAAATCCAACGTTTTCGTCTACATTTTCGTTCACTAAGATCAGAAAACACAACTTCATGTCTCGAAACTCGAATATGACCAAATCGGAACTTCAGCAAACATTTTAAGACCAACCCGAGCCAAAGCCGTCGAAATTTACTGGCTCTATGGCGAAAAAAAAAGTAGCGGGGAACGAATTTTGTTCGTCATTTCCCGCATATTTACGCTGATTTCCCAGGGAATACAGCATCTTTCGGCAATTTCGACGGCACCGTAGTGTTCTACGGGTCCAGGAACGTAACTTCCTTGCTGACATACGAAGTGCTCTCGATCAAATTTTAATGTGGCAGTGGATAGAAGATCGAGCGCTCGGTGAAAAAACGGCGCATTAAAAGGGGCTCCCACCCCTCTCCCGCCCTCCAGCCCATGGTTCGGGTGGGAGTAGAAAATTTTAAAATCACTTACGCCCCCTGTCAGAGGGGATCATTTTGTACTCACTACTCCTCCAAAACTGCTAGTCCGATTTGAACCAAATGTCAAACTTAATTTTTATTCTTCATACAAACGATCACCTTACTCAATTTGTTATACTTTTCCACGACCTGAAGAACATACTGCTTCTGTTCTTCGTTTGTACTTCGTTGTACTTCGTTTGTACGTTTGTACTCTTTTTTTTTTTAAAGCGATAATTTAACAATAATTGAATTTGGAAGCGGTTAGCTGAACTTTTCTTGAATTTATGCATCATTCTAGGCATCGGGGCCTTGACATCGGAAAAATGCTATGTGGAGGGATCCTTGGTGTGGGGCACTGATAATGGCATCAAAGCGCCGTCCTCCAACCCGAGACATCTGACTTTTCTCTTCGTTCCTCGAACATAATTTAATTGAATTAATAAAATTAATAAAAACAATAAATTGAACCAAATGTTGATACGCGGTATCATCATGTCGGAACTTGTGCCTCGCAGACTTTGGTGAGAATTCGCTGACCACGAGCCGTTATATCAATCATAATCATGGACAAATTGTGCTCAAAACCTCTCCTAGTCACTATAGGCCGTCCAAATTCGATAGAGAGTCTTTCTGGGACAACAACAGACGAGCGAAGTGAGGGGTGTCATCCTGATCAGCTGAGTGAGCTAAAATAAAATGTCTCCTGTTCACTGTAGGACGTTGAAAATTGATAGGGAGCCTCTGTAGGACATCAAGGGACCAATGAAATTACGAACTCCGCCCTGAGTTCCAGCTGACCGATTCGCGTGGCGTTGTTTGCAACTCGCTTTGTGAACCAGCAGCATGTAAAAAGGAAAACATTTTGTAACCAAATTTTTTAGGGATTCCAATCGTGAACTTGTCCTTACACTTTCCTCTCTTCTGATTCATAAAAAATAAAAGTGTTCTAAATACTTTTCAACTACTTATATTTTACCTATCTCTATTCGATAAGTTGGTTCTGCCTACGCCTAAGTGTTTTTAGCGAATTTTTGAAGAAAATTATTAGCGAATTTTTGAAGAAAATTAAGCTATTGCTCTCGCCTCAAAATTTGTAGAATGTGAATTTTTGAAAACATTTTATGCAGAAATCCGTTTCAGGCTATTCTGAATCATATTCTGAAGTTTAACGCATTTTTTTATGTATGAATATATGTATGTATATATGTATGTATGTATGTATATATGTATGTATGTATGTATGTGTCATTCCAGACGATAACTGTCCGTAGAATTGTGCTAGAAACTTCAAACAAATTTTAAAATGTTAAGGACACAAAACGAAAGTTCAAGTTCGTTGGCCAGCATGATCGGATTACATCTTCGGGTTGAAATTTTCAAAAATGTAGTCAAAAATTTCAAAATAGCCTGTTTTTTGCGATTTGTTGTGCGAAATAATTTTTTCAGCATACTAACATGTGGTATATTCGGAATCGGCGTAAAATTTCCTGTAAGAATATGTATCAAGTTTTCAAAAATTTCAAAGTTGAAAAATTAGTCAAAACTCGAAATAATGCAGTTCGTTAGTTGTAAAAAACGGTAATATTTGCATGAAACATTGTCAAAATTCAGATTGAACTACTCTTATGGAAGTATCCCTGTATAACCAATCCTAGAATGAGTACCTCCTAATTATTTTTAATAATTTGATTCCATGTTTGTCTATCAAAATCATAAACTACAATTTCTCTACATGATCAATAGCGACTGAAATGTCGAAGATTTCTTCAAAAATTCGCTCATGGGGTCATCATGCTGCATGACTGGACTTTTTTTCTTTTATATAAAAATTTTCAATGTTTTGACTATAAACTTCATCATTGCACCCCTACCCCTTCCCCATTGACCCCTTTGCCATGTTTGACTTCACTTTTTGCTACAACTTTGAAAATTATAGAAAAGTGCGAGTTGTGTTGATATTCTCAGGATAAAATCTACTTTCATTTTAAAATATTGAACGCAACATTTTCAGACCAGTGGGTAGTCCTCATTGTACAAAATACAAAGGCAAATCTTCAATTATTGCATGCATTAAGGGAGACGCCCACACTCCAATGACTCAATAGTTATGAATTTGAGAAGAGAGGAAGGTTTGATTTCTGAAAAACTGGAAATATGATAGATAAGAAGACGAAAATATGAAGAGGAATGTGGAGAATGATAAGAAGATGGAAAAATGGTTCATCGGAAATTATACGATATTATATAATTATCCTCATTTCAGAAGTGGAATTTAACATCACGAATGTTTACTGTTGTATTATTTACGATTTTATTATTTGAATGATTCTGAATTATTGGACAGGTATTGCTGTTACTCTCTGTGTTTTTCCATACCTCCTGTAATTTGGGACTTCCGGCACGCGGCGGCTGATTTCCCCGATCTGAGAAATTCAAGGAAATAGTTGACATTTTTAATATAACTCTTGATAATAATAAATTATAAGATTGGAGAACCATGTATCGCTTGTTTAGCAATCATGTTTAGCTGCATCTCAACGCGAAGCCCAATACGGTCACGGAGCGGTCTGAGGAATGCTCGTTATGTCCACAATTTTTTGTGCAAGTGTCCAGTTTTAAGTGAGTTTATTGTTCATTTAGTAAGTCAGAGCTTTCTCGGGATGAGGCAGTAAGGCTGTTAGATGAAGAAGGGTGACCCAAATTGCTAATATATTGTAAATTAGCTTGGCGCTACAGAGCCATGTTAGTACGCGAATTTGATTTTTCATTATTATTTTTTTCTGATATTGTTTTCTGTAGATTTCTTTTAATATTTATTGCTGCTTGATTCATTAAATTCTTGTAAATTACAAATATCTAGTTGATCAAGAAATTATTAATATGCTGGCACTTTCGGCAAACGGTTTAAATAAATCACGTTGTATTTTGTGCAAACTTGATGGCAAAATAGCAGAAAAATCTTTAGTGACGGTTCTAAAACTGGTGGAAATGTAGGAAATGCGTTTTACTCTCCGAGCGATAGAGTCCAAGCGGCCTATAAGGGACCTAACGAAACGTCAAGCCTCATTGCTGAGGTTATAGCTATAATAAAAGCTTTGGGATATTTTCTGTCAAGCGGACAAAACGATCTATCAACGTGGCTAGTCCTTACAGATTCAATGAGCTGCATTCAGAAAATGAGTGACAGTAACATAAGAAGAGCAGACAACCCCCTAATTACCAAGCTAATAAAATTATTATATATGGGAAAACGGCAGGCATTCAAATTGTGTTCGTATGGATACGTGGTCACGCTGGCATACGCAGCAACGAAATAGTGGATTCACTAGCAAAAAGACCAAACAACCATTTCAACAGCGGATTACCACCCGAAAATCAAAGACCATACCTTAAACGAATGGCAGCAGATATATATACCAATAACAGAGACAAAGGTTTGTTCTACAATCGAATCCAGCCATTGGTCCCCTTAAGGCCCTGATTCTACCAAAAAGTAGTGTCGAAACCTATCTGTCGTATAATAACAAGAATGAGGACAAACCACGGGCTAAGCGAACAAGCGACCACTACCTTCACAGATTTGGCCTGCAAGATGACCTTCAATGTAACCGCTGCGGCACTATTGAATATTTTTTTAATGGAGTATCCCTTATACTTTAGAGAAAGAGACGATATGTTTAGACAGATAGCATCTGAAGTAGAACTCCCAATTAATTATATGTATCTTTTGTCAATCCGCAATATACAAATCAATGTGTGGATATATAGAAAACTGTGATGTTTACATTTGATTAATTTACATATTATAATCGAGTATCTTATGACTGTATAGCATGATGTTTAGGGATGAGTCGATTCCCGATACCGATTCTCGATACCGCCGATTCTTAGGCATTGGTATCGGTATCGAGAATCCTAAATCCGATACCGATACCGCCCGGTGATGGGCGTTTTATTACACTACGGTACTATTGCAACCATCTAACAACGAAGATGGTTGTACCGTGCAACCGTTGTGTGAAGTTAGAAGTTGCGAAACATGAATTGTCCAAAACACAACTTACAATTATAACTTTGTTTACAAGTAGGCTTGTGTTATTTTGTTTGTGACAACAGAAGCATTAGACCAAGCTATGTTTTCCAAGTATAAAAGCCTAGAGCCAGTCTTATTTGGAAATACCATACAGTTACCGACGAAAAACTAAAAAACCACCAAGTCAGTCTGCTTAACATGTTTTATTCAGAAAGAAATCAATCCTAGACAATAACAGTTGCCAGTTAATTGATAGTTGATAGATAACAAAAAAATATCAAATTTTGTATCCATGTTTTGTTTTTATTTAAAAATTCCCTCATTTGCAAATATATTGGGATCAATTTTTTGTAAGTATAAGTTATATGTTGTACAATAAAATTTGAATGTATAACTAGTTCAAGAGGAATTTTTGTTTTTCACCTACAGGTAAGTTAGGTATTATGCACCGATGGTATCGGTATCGAGAATCGGGAATCGATTTTATAGGTATCGGTATCGGGAATCGATAAATTTTGGTATCGACTCATCTCTAATGATGTTAATGCAAAAACATAAAATAAAATAAAATAAAAAATAAAAATAAAAAATAATAATAATACTAATAATGATAAAAAAATAAAATAATAATAATTTAAAAAACCACGTTGTATTGTTTATTTTGTCACGTAAGTATGATTTTTATTGTTTGAACATTTATTAATAAATTTTTTTCTTCTTCTTCTATTGAAAATAATAAACCAAAATGTTATAATTTTCCGAAAAATACAGTATTTGTTCGAAAGAAACTTGGGGCCTTTTCTGTTCTATCCGCAAATTTCCGTTAATTCTTTACTATTCATTCATTCTGACCTACATGTCCAACTAATCTGTTTTTAGCGAATTTTTGAAGAAAATTAAGCTATTGCTCTCGCCTCAAAATTTGTAGAATGTGAATTATTGAAAAAATTGTATGCAGAAATCCGTTTCAGGCTATTCTGAATCATATTCTGAAGTTTAACGCATTTTTTTATGTATGTATGTATGTATGTATGTATATATGCATGTGTCATTCCAGACGATAACTGTCCGTAGAATTGAGCTAGAAACTTCAAACAAATTTTAAAATGTTAAGGACACAAAACGTTCGTTCGTTGGCCAGCATGATTGGATTACATCTTCGGGTTGAAATTTTCAAAAGTGTAGTCAACAATTTCAAAATAGCCTGTTTTTTGCGATTTGTTGTGCGAAATCATTTTTTCAGCATACTAACATGTGGTACATTCGGAATCAGCGTAAAATTTCCTATAAGAATATGTATCAAGTTTTCAAAAATGTCAAAGTTGAAAAATCAGTCAAAAATCGAAATAATGCCGTTCGCTAGTTGTAAAAATCGGTAATATTTGCATGAAACATTGTCCAAATTCAAATTGATCTACTCTTATGGAAGTATCCCTGTATAACCAATCCTAGAACCATGCTGTTTAAAACGTAGGTAGTAGGTGCTTGTTAAAAAAAAAAAAAAAAAAATGTAATCACAACTGATGAGTTTACTCTGAAATATTCCGTCCTCCGATTCTCTCGGTCGCTCTCTTTAATGTTTTATGCTCAACTGTTTTAGGACTTGATGTAGCTTTAATACTGACTGTGGCTTAGAAAATATCAGCCATGAAATTATGAAGAAGTTCTATTTATGTACGTACTAGCACGCAGACCCAAGGCCTCGCTCTCCGCTCGAAATGTCGAAGATTTCTTCAAAAATTCGCTCATGGGGTCATGCTGCATGACTGGACTTTTTACTAAGGGATTGACTACTTGACGTATGTATTTTTGAGATGCGAGCTTCCGAGCATCCAGACCGCCAAACTATACACAGCATTCAGATCTATTTTACCACAGTAGACGTAAAAATTATTGGGGATCATCAATCCGATCAACCCCCATTCTATAGAAAATAGTTTGTAAATGCAGGGATTTAACAGAAAAGACCCGAAACCTGTTTGAAATCTGTTGAAGCTGATTTTCTTGGCAGTAAAACGTGCCATCTATCAGAAAAGACCGCCCGTTGAAGGGGTAATTTTTGTCCTTGGGGGGTGCATCACCTCTCTAGTTTGCATCGACTGAGGTGTTCTCGTGCAAGAACTGAATTGTGATCTCAGAAAAGATCGAGGATCGATTGAGAATTCCAAATCTCGTGCCATTGACGGATGCGGACTTTTGAATCGGGGATGTTCCCAACACAAGCTGCGGGGAGCCCCACCTCGAGGGTGGCAGCTTCAGGTCTGTACTTGAGAGCGTGAACAGTAGATCTGATTATGTAAGGTGGGGATTGTCGAGGCCTCTGTCCTTGAACTCCTTCTGTTCCTCTGGGTTGTAGTAGGCAGTTCGTTCACAAGAGATCGAGAGGGGGGATGGACCAGGGGACGGGGGAGTCGTCGAGGTTGCGAACTCCTCGTCTGGTGGAACAAACCTTCTGCACTAATCAACACAATTACTTACATCTTCTCATAACTTACATACTTGCATGCTACTCACTTAAATACTTTCATCTTCTCATTCTAACTTACACATCGTTATAATTTCCTTTATGGACGTTTGTACACTTTGCATTGCTTTCTATTGTTATCAGTGGCGGATCTACTCAGGTATTGCATCATGAATAAATAGAATACACTGGTCATCGCTGTACCCTTAGTTTCCCCCCTCCGATCTGCTAGTGGAGTCAATGATGGCGCTTCATTTAGTGACGGAGACCAAAATGGCTGCCCTTATATTAATCGTCACTTGCAGGGTCCCTTTAGGCACCTTATTCAATACTCTAATGACCCTGCTGACTGAAGTGCGGCTTAAATCTGTTAGATATTTAAAAAAAAACATAATAAATTAAAATAATAAAAATAGAATTTATTAAAATGAGATAATATAATAATAATAATAATAATAATAATAATAAAAATAGCCTGCCTTAGAATCGTGCCCGTTGCAGTGTCCTTTTGACACCCCTTTTTGACTGCCGCTAATGACCCTTCCGGTTGAGACGCGGCTTAAATTCTTAAAAAAAAAAAAATAAATAAATAAATAAATAAATGGAATGCCACCTTGCGCCTAAAGGCTAAAGAGTGATGAGAGAATATACGTGTTTCCGTTTTCGACGAAAAAATATGCTATTTATAGGTAATTCAATTCAATTCAACAGAACGGCTCTTTGAACCTTCCCGAATACCTCATAAATGCAAGAATAGTATTCCAATCACTGTTTTTTGTATCATTTATATTAATTATAGTATCTTCAAAGCTAAGAAGTCTCGATCTAAAGTATAATAAGACATTCGCATAGATATTGTTCCATAGTTTCTGTGTTTTCACATGCACATCTATTTGATACTCTCGGGTTTATGTTGTTTATTTTTGATCTGACAGCTTAATGTTCTGTCAGAGCCCCTATTTATATTCAGTCTGTTCAGTCCTAATAGCCAATTTGTATAGGCTGAAATATATTTGGTAGTTCCTGTGTTTTTCTAGTGTTTGTATAGGCTTTCCTTTTCTATGAATTTGGAGGTAACCTTATTCCACATCGTTTTATTTCGTTTTACACTATTGATGGGTGATTCCCTATGAATGTGTATTCTGTGCTTCTTTTCGCTAATTCATCAGCTCTTTTGTTACCAAAGTACCCTTGATGTCATGGAATCAATTTGAGTGAGATCCTATTACCTTTATCAATTAGCCCCTTACTTTGTTTATTAATCTCTTTGATTAGTTTGCTTTTTATTTCTACATTTCCTATCGTTTTAATACCTGACTGGCTGTCTGTATATATTGATATAGTTTTATTTATAGTATTTCTAGATATTATTTCTTGTAAACAAAAGTTAATGGCTAGTAGTTCGCTCTGGTAAACCGTTGTGTAATTGCCCAGAGCGATTGAAGTTTCCGTATGGAAATGCGGTATCCAAATACCTAACCCTGTGTTACCGTTGGGTCCTGACATTTTGGACCCATCGGTATAGCATATTATATCCGCCTCATCTATTATTTCTGGTCTACGGTCCCAATTTAAGGTAATATAGCTTATATTACGGTTGATTTACAGGTAATATAGCAAAGTAATTAGCTCCTGACCTCACTCAGCTGCTGTAAGGGGCAAAGACCGTATGATTTGTTTCTAGATGTCCCAAAGGGCGTCCATTCCAAATTTTAGCATCATGTGTTGAATAGTAAATAATTTAGCTCCGGAGCTACCACAGTTGATCTGGGGGGCATCAGAATTTATAATTAATTTACAGATGTTCCAAGTGGCCTCCATTTCAAATTTTAGCTTCATTGGTTGAATAGCCAGGAATATATTTCCGGATCTCACTCAGCTGATCTGGGGGGTTCTAGACTTCATGATTCGTTTCTAGACGTCCCAAGGGTTCTTCAATGTAAATGGAAACACAAAATACCCTGAGGAATAACGCTGTATATCAACTTATTAAGATTGAGTAAGCTGCTCTGCTCTCAATTCAGAAAACTCTGTCTGCTGTAATTTTTAAAAAATGTGAAATACAGCGTTGTTCGTCCACGCGCTTCACGGCCACCCCCTGTATAAAACACAGTTTGTAACTCAATGGATCTGGCTCGTAAAAATACCATGTTCGATGTAATCCAACCACGTTTTGGGGGAGTTTCTCTAACATAGCTCCGCCTAGACATCATACTGTATTGTGAAGACAAAACATACAAATGCTAATCTTCAAACTACTTCTCCAACATTCTCCAACAATCTTTCATTCTTGGTCAAACCGTGAAAACCAATTTTTAAACAGACTTATACATACACTACAGACATATAATTTTTTCAACGCATACACATCATTTACCAACCTCAACTCAAGGGTGACTCGCGTGAGCCGTTCCACATGCTTAGAGTTGTTTGGAAGGTAGGAGGAAAAAATAAAACAGCGGTTTTACCATTTTTCCATGTTTTACTCGCTATTTTCATAACATTCTCTGTGCTCTTTACGTTGTAGGGAATGCAAATAATTTGAGGAATTGAATTTTATATTTTAAAAATGGAGGATTCGCTTATGTCCACAAATTGTTGAGTTCTGTTCTCGCAGAATTTTGAATAAATCACTTACTATATCCTGCAATAATAAATACTGAAGGTGGGTATGTGTAAGGTAGGTAATGTATGTATAAAATTTGTGTTCAAGTTTATACAATCCGGCTGAATGTGCGTTCCAGTGGGAAGGCATCTGACTCGACTATTGCAGATTCATATTTCCATCCTTCTAATAATCAATTATGGCTCGATGCTGCCCCCAAGATTGGTTTGTCAGGTTAAAATTCATGGAAAAAGTCATAGCACAATTACGATTGGCATACAAGGCGAAAACTGAAAATATATCATAAAAGATGCTTGTGTGAGTTGGATTGTTCAGCGCAGTGTATGATCTTTAATAGGCGGAAGTCATTTTTTATTCCTATGTTTGATATACAAGCCATTTCGGAATCATTATCTGACTAAATGTATACCAAATTACTTGAAAAGTAGCTCTATACCTACAGAGTGTATCCAGTCTCTGTTACAAAAACTACTAGCTTAGGATGGCAATCCGAAGAAGTTTGTAGACATCTTTGGCTATTGTAAACAAGCTCTAAAATTAAGGGCTTTTTCTCTGAATGTGTAGAATCATTCTTCTCCCCCTGTTGTCTGATTCCATGGTAACATAGATTCAAGTTTTATTTACTATAATACCGCGTTGAATTATATTTTCAGACCTCTTACTCAATTTCCATTTGAACGATGAGGGGTGATTGATTTCGATTCATATTACAACATGTTATAGGATATAATATGAATATTTATGTAATTAACCTAATTATGCGCTTTGTCGTTATTGTAATGTAATAGCTGGATTGTTTGAAGAAAAGTGGAAAAGGGATTCTATGCCTACAGATGGATTGTGATGTAGTAATATTCTTATTCTACGTTTCTGTCATCACGTGTGGAAAAAAAGCATAAATCTATAATGATAATACCCAAAGAGTTCAAAAAAATAAACAATTTGAATTGAATTAAATTGAATATTTCCATTGTTCCAGGTTTTAGTAGATAGAAGATAGATAGTAAATAAATTCAAAACGCTGCAAATTATTTCATAAAGGTTTATTATTTTTTCAATTGCCCCAACAAGGCGCCGCGTCTCCTCCACCTCCCCTCTCATGACCCTCTGCCAATGTTTTCATCATTGCCAGGCGTGCGCGCGTACGTCAGTCTAACACTCAAAGCCTCGAAAAAGACACTTTTTCATCTATTTTTGGCTCATAGCACCCATGGGTGTGGAGCGATCGAGCTGGCGAGAAGTTAGGACCAACTAGACCCCAAGTGGAGTCTATGTGCGAAAGAACGGATTTTTTAAGTCAATTCTAAGGCCTTTTATGGCCCGGACGGCGAACGGCGGATGGCGGACGGACATTGCAAATTTGGATTCTACGCACTTTGAAACGTAAAATGACAAAGTTTGAGGGGGGTTATAAAAATTTTTTGCTATACGATCACATAGGCTTATTATTGAAAATAATAAACCAAAAGTAGCTTCAGCAAGTAAAAGTGAAAAAAGACCTCCAACAATACCACCAATAACCACCGTTCCGTAACCCTCCGAACGAACAACAATGACCCATTTCTAAAACAAACAGATAACTGGAAGTTTGTGGCACCTCGAGAAGCGATGAATCATCAATCATATCAAATGATGTTTTGGAAGGGTCGCTAAGGTCAAGTCACAACACGCTTCTGAAAAACCCTGCTTTGGCCAACATGGTTGAACTTTTTAATGACCCCATTGCAGCCCAAAAGCACATGTCAGAGGCAGAGGAAACATTCCTTAACGCCCTGTACGGCAAAAAATTGTTACCTGGAATTAGGCTTCATTGAATCGATTGCTTTTTAGGGACGTCTGCTACTCGAGTAGGAGCCAAATTGATCGAACAGTTGAGCGTCTTTTCATTTCATACAGAAAATGACGATACCAATGGAAAGTAAAAAATTCGAGAAAGCTTTTCCTGCAGTGTTCACCAGATTGCTAAGCTTTGGTACAATGAATGAAACATCTACTTGTACCTACAGCATGACCACATAAGCGAATTTTTGCCCTCATGGCAATGGTCGGCATTTCAGGTCGATTGGCTTGAGATGTAAGTACTTCATGTTTGGACAGAAATTCGTAACCATCATATTTATGGCCACACCATTTTTTCTAAATAGTGTTCTACACTACAAACCAATTTTAGGATTACTAACAATATTTTCAGTTTTGTTCCTTACTACTGAAGGTGGGGAAGCTTTGTGTTCGTAATTGAAGTCGAAAAAAATTGATGTCCTCAAAAATCAAAATTTCCACCTGCTTTCTGTGTTTCAAAGCTTGCTGATCAATTTCGGTTCTGTGTCCGTTAGTCTGTCTGATGTCTGTCTGTCTGTCCTACCAGTGGTAAATCCTTGTCACGCCCAAAACTATTCCCAGTTTCAGTCCGATTCCGGTGAAATTTCCAGGCATTGTGCGGGTTAGCTCATAGAAGGTCCCCTATAATTCTCAATGTCGTGGAATTTACAGTAGCCTGTGCGCATGCGCAAACGTGAATTGATCTTAGCATGGTTTTTTCATAATCTGTTATTCCGATCACGTTGAAACTCGGTAGGTAGGTAGGTAATCGAGTATATTTTATAGAAAAATGCCCTGTAAATTATTTCGCGATTGGTTGAGTAATAACCATTGCGCATGCGCGAAACTAATACCGATTGACACAGGCAAAACTCCGATTCTATTGGAATGAAATGAAATTTTCAGGAATCGTGCGGGATAGCTTCCAGACGATCCCCTATAAGTTTCATTGCAGTCACATAAATAGCAGTCTTTGCGCATGCGCAAACGTTAATTTATTTAACGCCGATTTCTTATAATCTATTGGTCCGATTTCGTTCAAACTCAGAGAGTAGTAGGGTACACGTTCCAGAAAAAGTTCTCTATGAACTATATCGCGAATGGTGGAGTAATAACCATATCGCATGCGCAAACTGAAATTAATCGACACAGACAACACTCCGAGACTAATGCATCGATTTTTATGACATTTTCAAGGATTGAGCGGTTTAGCTCGTAGATGTTCCTCTATAAATTTCATTGCTGTTGGATTAATATTACCTAGTCTGTGCTCTTGAGCAAACATTAATTTCTTATAACGTTGACTTATCAATCATTTCGACACTCGTACTTTGTTCTTCAACTAATTCTATACGTCCAAGTTACAATATGTGAGGAAGCTTTACTGCCCACCCTACTTGGCAGGCGTTTTTCTTCAGATTTAACCCAGATCCCACATGAAAATGCCGTGATAAAATGTTTAGGAGGCAATACGAATTGCTGAAAATTTCATCAAAATTGGACTGTAATTTAGTAAAGGATTAGAGGTGAAATTGATTATGTGCATTTTCGTAGAGGAAGTTGACTGCCAAGGAAACAAGGAGGAAGTTAGAAGCTGCGATGGAAGCGGAATGACGTCACGTTGATATTCCGCGCAGGATTGTCCCAAGAACGGGCCTTCTCTCCGGTACGGCGAACTCGGGTCTTCTCTCGTCGAAAACCCGGCTTCGACCTACAAGCCGGAGCTGACTCATCTTGGAGTGTTCATCATTGGGGAATGATGATGGGTACCCCCGCCCATCATCACAACCCATGCGGTCATCATCACAACGCCTTGAATTGTCTCGATATCTGGCTTCACCCTTATTACGAAGATATTATGCAGCTACACCAGCTCTTCTTAAATATGGGATGATTGTAACAAGTAGTATAAGCAACAGTAGACAGAAATTATTCATCTAGTTTGGTCGATTTTCATGTTCCAATAGGGATGTGTTTGAGCTCTTCCAAAATGTCGCATTTACTTCATTACTGTCAACTATTTTCTCCGTTGGGCTTACAATATAACTACCCCTCCATCTCCAGTGAATTATCTTGATACATGTCCTCAGTACGAAGAAATTATTTATCTATAGCAGCTTGGTTATGGGATCGTTATAACTAGAATATACAACTGATGCCCAAAATTATGAAACATTTTCCTAATGATTTGGAAAAGGATCATTAGGGATGTTTTTATCTCTTCCAAAACCACACATCTACGTTAATACTATTAACCAGTTTCCCCATTACCTGTGACTATTTATAAAAACACGTGCATGCGTATAGGTAGTTTTCTGCTACCTCAAGATTCTGGTGCTGTCAGAGTCATGTCTTCCTTTAGACTTTCAGAGAAGTGTTCATCATTGGAAGAAGTGTTCAACCCTTGCGGTCATCATCACAACTCCTTGAATTGACTCGATATCTGGCATCACCCTTATTACGAAGATATTATGCAGCTACGCCAGCTCTTCTTGAATACGGGATGATTGAAATAAGTATTTTAAACAACAGTCGACAGAAATTATTCAACTAATTTGGTCGATTATAATGTTCCAATAGGGATGTGTTTGATCTCTTCCAAAACGTCGCATTTATTCATTACTATAAACTATTTTCCTCGTTGGGCTTACAATATAAATACCCCTCCATCACCAGTGAATTATCTTGATAACTGTCCTCAGATTATAGCAAGCATACAGGGTGTATCAAACCTAATGGTCAAAAATCCAAGGATCGATTCTACAACTAATTTGCAACAAAACGTGCCTCATAGACTTTTTTTAGGGGCTTCGTTTCCGAGTAATTTCACTTTTAAGATTTTTGTCGTGTTTCCATGTGTATCGTCTTAATAACCATAGCTCCCTCAAATGACACTGATAATTGAAAAATGAGTCACCTTTGGAAAGAGTGTTGAATTTTCTACGACGCTGATACCAATTCAAAATTTTGTAAGCAGGTTTAAAGGAGAGAAATTCAGCTGAAGTTGGAAATGACAAATCTTAAGCAATCTGTCAAAATTCGGAGAGCTATAACTCGGAAGTCTTCTATCGGATTTTACTCCAGAGACGGGTAAAACTGTGCCAAGATCTCACCTTTCTAACAGCGTAGTCAATTAAACTTCACTTTGTTAATTAGGGGAGAAAACAATCAAATGGTTTTTCAAATGGTCAATTGTTTTCTACATTTTCAATGTAGAAAAACATTGTTTTTTCAATGAAATCAAGGGTTTTCTTGAAAAATGACCTTCTATGAAAATATGAGTTTGGAGTCGGTTTCTACATTTCTTTTTACGCTGAATCGAATAGTAACACCTGCATATCACCCAAACCCCTTTATAACCGAATTTTACGCTTTAGCTAACTAGTTTCAACCCTAAAAACACACAAAATGTATCATACCAAATGAACTACAATTTAAGGATTTAAGTGTTAAACTTGGTTATAATGGGATTTGGGAGATATTCAAGCGTTTCCATTCGATTCAGAGTAAAACATTACGTAGAAACCGACCCCAAACTCGTATTTCCATAGGTAATTTTTCTAGAAAATCTCGATTTCATTGAAAAAAAAAAAAAAAGTCCAGTCATGCAGCGAATTTTTGAAGTACATACGTACATAAATAGAACTTCTTCATAATTTCATGGCTGATATTTTCTAAGCCACAGTCAGTATTAAAGCTACATCAAGTCCTAAAACAGTTGAGCGTAAAACATTAAAGAGAGCGACCGAGAGAATCGGAGGACGGAATATTTCAGAGTAAACTCATCAATTGTGATTAAATTTTTTTTTTAAACAAGCACCTATACCTACGTTTTAAACAGCATGGTTATAGGATTGATTATACAGGGATACTTCCATAAGAGTAGTTCAATCTGAATTTGGACAATGTTTCATGCAAATATTACCGATTTTTACAACTAGCGAACGGCATTATTTCGATTTTTGACTGATTTTTCAACTTTGAAATTTTCGAAAACTTGATACATATTCTTATAGGAAAATTTACGCTGATTCCGAATATACCACATGTTAGTATGCTGAAAAAATTATTTCGCACAACAAATCGCAAAAAACCGGCTATTTTGAAATTTTTGACTACATTTTTGAAAATTTCAACCCGAAGATGTAATCCGATCATGCTGGCCAACGAACTTGAACTTTCGTTTTGTGTCCTTAACATTTTAAAATTTGTTTGAAGTTTCTAGCACTTCAATTTGTTTGAAGTTTCTATTTCTATATGTATGTATGTATACATACATACATACATACATATATACATACATACATTAAAAAATGCGTTAAACTTCAGAATATGATTCAGAATAGCCTGAAACGGATTTCTGCATAAATTTTTTTCAAAAATTCACATTCTACAAATTTTGAGGCGAGAGCAACAGCTTAATTTTCTTCAAAAATTCGCTAACAACATTTTTCAACATTGAAACACAGTTTTCTCACCTAATTAGCAAGGTAAAAGTAAGATTGACCATACCGTAGGAAAGGTGAGATCTCGTTATAGGTTTTCCCGTCTCCGGGGTTCAAATTCGATGGAAAACCTCCAAGCTATAGCACTCCGAATTTTGACTGATTTCCTAAAATTCGTCAAATTTCAACTTTAGCCCAATTTCTCTCCCATTAAACCTGCTTACAAAATTTTGAATTGGTACCAGGGTGGTAGGAAAATTCACTCTCTTTTCAAAGGTATACTAAGTTTTTAATTTTCACGGTCATTTGATTGAGTTATGGTTATTCTAGTGATATAAGGTTGAGACACGAAAAAAATTTTAAATATTGAACTACTCGAAAACTAAGCGTTTAAAAAAATTTTTTTAAAGGAACTTTTTGTTGCAAATTATTTGTAGAATCGATTCCTGGATTTACGAAAGAACTGGATCGACAGAAGAATTATCTACCTATACCAGCTCTTCTTGAGCATGAGGTTATTGTAACAAGAATATGCAATTCCTGCAACACTCAATTTTTGAAGGAATTCGGGCTATTACATAGCAACTAATCACTGTTAGACAGCTGATGATGAAATGTGATAGGGGGCCTCCAAGAGCCACACAACGAAATGAGAATTTGGTCATAATATGAAGAAAACTGTAGTAGTCAGGTTACAAAAATTATAGTTGGTTAACAGATAACTGTAACTTTAGTAGCTTGCTACACCAATCTCATTTGTGCATGCGCAGAAGCTCTCATAGATACGCCAGAGGTGAATTCATAGGGAAACATCGTGAGTCCGACCAGCACAGTCCATAAAACTTCGATTGTCTAAAAACAAAGTAAAATACGAGTGGAAATGATCATTTTGGAGGCACATTTGTGGTTCAATGGATTCACTTGGAAACCACAATTAATTTTTGCTTTAAAAAATCCTTTTTGTAATAATTTGGGCTGTTGGGAGGGTAAGTTTTAATGATGTGGGAGGAAACATACATTTAACACAAGTGCAAACTTCTTATGTAGATGCTCATAATTATATGGAAAATTTTCAAAATTGAGGTTCGATTTTGGGATGCATAAACGGATTTCCATGGAACAATAGTTCGAATCACAATGCTTAGACGCATTGCAAAATCTTCATTTTCAGCCTAATATCGCTAACGGATGAATTTTATAAGTAGGCAGATGCTATAAGGTGAACTTAACGAGCAAAACGTTTCCGAACCTATGTAAATTGAATAATATCATTTTTAGAAAGTAGTGCGAAGCCTCGAATATTGAATGTGGTTCCTGCAACTCACGCGATAGGTTAACTGTAAGCTCTCATCGAGTGTTACGTCAAGTTCATGGGGCTGAACCTTGTGGCAAGGGCGAAGACTTACGGGGGTCTCATGCTCTTGGAAAAGAAGTGGGATATGTGTCATGACCTCATTTTTGAAAATCAGGGGGAATAGCGGTCACCGCATCGGAGGTAGCGCTGTGTCTGACACCTACCGGCGTTGTATTGAACACAACGGCTTCCACAAATGATCCACAGAGTGCTCTGTAATGCCCATTCACGGAGCTCCGCGCTCTCCACTATCGTTCAGTACCGTAGTCGTAAGCAGCGTACGTACTATGGCCCCAGATGTGAATGAGATTTCAGCGACCATGATATTTCTGAAAAATATTCTTATATTAGTACAGCCGCACCTCAGCTTCCATATTCGAGCAAAAACTTCACAAATTTATTCAAAATCATGTGAACAATTTTCATGTTTCTGGATTAGTCCTGTCATCATTAATTTAATGTAGATTATAAGGCTAACTTTTTATTTTATTTTATTAATTTATTTTTTATTTTTATTTTTTGTATAGAACAAAACATAAGAAATACATTATTCAATATAAAGTAGTACAAAATAGACCCCCCCCCCCCCTCCCTCCCACTTAAAACAAGTTTGTAGCGTGGGGTGGGGAATCATGGGCTCAAGTCCCTATTTTTCATTAATTCCAAGGTACCTACGTTGAGAGAAAAGAAGTAGACACAAACATACCACATGAGAAATAATCGAAGTAGAAAAATGAAACAAAAGCCCGCACATCCCCTGAAAATGTCATCCGAATCGAATGAAAACTGAGGAAAATAAGCTTGTTAAAAGGATTTGTGGACACACGAGACACACACACACACACACACACACACACACACACACACACACACACACACACACACACACACACACACACACACACACACACGCAGACAGACACGGAACCAAAGTTGTTAAGAATGGCCTAAAACGTAAAATGCGAGTACAAATTTTGATTTTTGTGACCATTTTTTTTTTCCTCTTCGAAAACAATACTTCCGCTACTTTCAGGTATACTCTGAAGCAATATGAGACTTTTTACCACTGAGTTTTTTAAAAATAATCCAAGTTCTTCCGTTCCATTCGTTGATGGATAAAATTATTATTATTAGGATACACAAGTCGGTACACAATAACGAATTAGAATACCTAGAGGAAGGTCGCACAAGAGCTAGGAAGCATTGTTTTATGAAACCTCCTATACGTAGGACGCACCATAGTCAACTGGGTTTTGACTACAGAGGAGTAAAGCTTTTTAATGGTTTGCCGCATCGCTTGCACTCAATCTCAGCCCCAAACCTGACTCACTTCTTGACTCAATACCTCACTCTGCGCATGCACAAACGTAAATAAATTCCATCAAGCATCACTTTCTCACGCCCTAGATGATTTATAATCTTCTATCAATTTCATCATGGTTGTATCATTAATAGCTACTGCGCATGCGCCAATATGAAATCCTTGTAACAAGCTTATTTTCCACAGTTTTCATCCGATCTGGATGAAATTTTCAGGGAGTGTGCGGGCTAGGGGGTAGACGGTCCCCTATCAGTTTCATTGTTGCCAAATCAATACTTCACTCTGCACATGCGCAAACGTAAATTCCATTATGCTCCATTTTTTCACGTCCTAGTCGTCCGATCTCGCTCAAATTTGGATGATAGCTTGGGGGATGACGATTTGATCATCCCATATCAATTTCAACATGATTGTATCATTAATAGCTACTGCGCATGCGCCTATGTGAAATCATTGTAACGACCTTAATTTCCACTGTTTTCATCCGATTTTGATGAAATTGTCAGAGAATTGAGAAAATGTCTCGCTTCGATAAATGTACTCCAACTCACGCAATCCATACACAAGTGCGTTAATATGCCCGTCTCACCTCAAGCACTCATCAAGCTCCACCTTAGGTGAGTAACTGCAACTTGGTTTATTTCAGGACAACTGACTTAGTGCACTTATGTACTGCCCATAATGCATGTTATGGTATTTATTGGTGCCGGTACGGGGCATGTCCCGTTTCCTAAGGGTGAAGGCAATAAATTTTTTTTTGTGAAATTTGCCATCATTAAAGCCTTATATTTTGAAGGTTTATCTTTTGCATTTACTTCAATTTAATTCTTGGAAAACGTAACTACAGAAATGACATTTTTATAAGTCCAACAGTTTACATTGACATTACTTGGCAAGAACTTTGAGCATATTGATATTTCCACTGCCGTAGATGTAGTGTTAGCTTGGTACTTTATCTAGTTTGACAATAATAAAATAATGGGAAACGGAAGTTTCATGAAGAACATAATGCAAATGATTTATTCCATGCCAAACACAACGTTAGTCGTCAAGACAATTGAACATATATTAATAATAATATTAGGAGAATCTGGCAAGTACCTACCTATGTGGTTAATAGTTAGGTAGCATCAATAAGTCGATCCCACGACATCCCTCCCTTACACATCAAAACGATCCGGGGGTCTTCATAAGCGACGCGGTCTTGAAATTGACCCAGAAGGTGTAAGCGGGTGCGAACTGGTATTGAGAATGCTGTTGGAGTTGGTGGTCAAAGTTGTCACTTCAGCGGTGCGTTTATTACCAATATGTGCGAGATGAAATCTGTTTCGTCGCACCATTTCTCCCTGACTGGTTTCAACTATGACCTGGGGCTGTCATGGTTCGCTTTAATCGGACCATGAAGCCATATCTCGTACATACACAGAATCGCCGCCTACTTTCAAACCCGGTATCACTTTAGCTCCATGTCTTTCGTCAAAATAGCATTTCCTCTTTGCTTTATCTTCGTTTTCGAACTCTTGCACTTTGGTATAATTTGGAGTTCCAGGTTTGAGATTGACTGGCGCAGTAGGAACTAGTGTTCAAACGTCTACCCATGAGAAGTTCTGCAGGTGAATATCCATTAGGGAGAGTGGTGGAATTAAATGAAAGCAATCCGACAGAAAGAGTTTCATATTTATTTAACAAATTCTTTGGCATATAAACAGCAGGTTCTGCCTGACCATTAGACTGTGGGCAATGTGGTCTGCTTGTTACTATTTTAAATCCCCAGAATGCAGCGAACTCTCGAAACTCTTAGTAGTCAAATGGAGGACTATTGTCCACTCGTATCACTTATTTATATAAATGTATTAATATCTCGTACATACACAGAATCACATACTTTCAAATCAGGTATCTCTTTAGCTCCATGTATTTTGTCGAAATAGCATTTCCTCTTTGATTTATCTTCGTTTTGACATACTGTCAATTTCGAATTACAAATGTTCAATCCTAGAAAGAGCGTCAGGACCAAAAAATTTTTTTCCGGAAACGTGAGAAATTGTGAAGTTGAAACCAAGAAGTCGTAGCCGAAAGCGTTGTATTCGAGGCGAGAGATCATGAATAGGTTTACTATCCAATAGAGAAACCAGAGGTTTGTGATCCGTTAATGTAGGGAACTTAAAACCTTTCAGATACACGGATAGGCGCTCGCATGCCCATGAAATTGCCGCCTTCTTTTCGATTTGGGCATAAGATAATTCGGCTGGTATAAGCGCACGAGAAATTTAAACAACTGGTTGAAAAGTATCTATACTGTTAGCGTTCTGTTCCAGAACTGTACCTAGAGTGAATGAGGAAGAGTCAACGGACAGTCTAGTTTCTGCATTAGGATCAAAAGGCCTAAGGCTGTCCGTCCAGTGGACGCGATTTCGCGCGAAGAGGCGAAGAGGCGAAAAGAGGCGAATTCGTACGAACGGGTCGCCTCCCTTTCAAACACACTGTTTTAACTGTGCCCGTCAACTGCAAGACGCGAAGTGGGGCGAAAAGGGGCGAACGCGACGAAAATCAAGCCAGTTAGTTTTTCTACGCGCCAACAAGCGAAATGGATGTTGACAGTGAGATTGAAGGGAGGTGAACCGTTCGCGCGAATTCGCCTCTTTTCGCCTGTTCGCCTCTTCGCGTGAAATCGCGTCCACTGGACGGACAGCCTAAGCACTGGAGGAGAAGATAGGGCTTGCTTAATTTTATCGAAAGATTTTTGCTGGGTGACACCCCAAATATATTAATTTTTTGATTTGGGAAGTTCTTTCACTGGAAGTGATATTTCAGCAGCATTAGGTGTAAATTTGGTTAAATAGTTGAACATCTCCATAAATCGTTTTAACTCGGCTATATTTTTGGGTGAGGGTGGTCAAGGACGGCTTTTACTTTGTTCCTGTCTAGCAAAATCCCTTTATCGCATTTTCACATTTCTCGCGATTTAATGTATTGTTGAACTTTTGAAGTCTTTTGAGTACTGTATGGAGACGAGAGTCATGCTGTTCTAAAGAATTTCCGAACACGAGTATATCGTCCATAAGGTTACCACACCCATGAATGCCGATCAATATTTCTCTTAATCTGCTTTGAAAATGCTCTGGAGGACAACACATTCCAAAGGGGAGACGTTCAAAACGGTACCTGGAAAACGGCGTAATGAAACATGTAAAGTTCTTTGATTCGTCATCCTAAGGAATTTGCCAAAAACCCATACGAGCGTCTAATTTTGAAAAGAATTTAGCTTGATTTTGGTTTGCCGAACTTCATTCGATTCAGAGTTCAATTATTTCCAAAGTTCATATCGGGCAAGTTTTAGCTGAGACGTTTCCCCAATGACTTCCAGCAGAACTCGTGAATTTTGTGTCATTTTACACAAAAAGTTTGTAGAAAAGGCGTTTTAGTTTGTACTTAAATGGGAAAGGGTGTCAGCTAAAACTTGCTCGATATGAAATTTGGAATGTATTTAACCCTGAATCGAATGAAGTTTGGCAGACCTGAATCAGACCAATATTAATGCCGCTAGGAGATTATGAAATTATGAATGGCAAAAGTCTTGATGAGGGAGGAGAAGACCCAGAATCAACCCGATTTTCAATTGTTTGTATTCGCTAATTTTGGGAGACAATACATAGTTTTTGGGGCGGATCTCTTTGTATTTTTATGCTCTACATCTTAGCTACGCATAAACATTTCTGTAGGATGAATGGTTTAGGAATTATTAGAGAACACTTTATGATGGGAAAATTAAGCCATCTTTATAAGGCCACCGTTTTTTACTCCACCATTTTCGAGGTGGCAGACCACGATTTTTTCAGTAGGAATGGACTATATTTTCAAAATCTACTCTCAAACCTTCTCGCACAACCTATTTTCGGCCTGGCTCTTGGACTATGATTGGTCCTATCTGTTGCTGTTTTGATAAGAACTTTTTAGAAAAATTTTTCGCAGATTTTTAATTTAATGTTAAATTCAGGGTAACCAATGTCATTGTAAGTTAGGAATAGTACCTAAGAATATTATTAATATTATTATCAATAATTATTTAATATTTAATCAATCATCAATAATTATTCAATGTTTATTTATTAATATGATTATCGATAATTATTAATAATATTATATTAATAATATTAACCCTGATTTTAATTATGAATAGTAGAAATGTTCAAATGAATTTAATACTAAATATGGAGTATGGTACGAGCCTTTGGATAATTCTTCATGGAGTTCCAGTCAGGTAGCCGAGCCGAGTGCACGTGTTTTTTGCGAGCTCCGTATTATTGATTTAGCAGGGTTGTATTGTGAATTTCGTTTCAGTTTTTGTTTTTTGTGGTTGCTCTTTGATTAACTCTCAGCAATAACAATTTTCAAAAATTTATCGGGTAGATTTCTGCGAAAAGGTCATTTTTGCGAGTTTGGTTGGTGATTTGTTGTTTACCGAAGGGAAAGGGCTATCCACTCGACCGAATACCGTATTCCTTACTCAGCAGCACTTGAAGAGCCGACCGGTGTCGCGTCAAATAATTGCAACTACGAGAATGTCGACCTCCGAGTTACATCAGGTAATTCAATGCCTTGACGTAACACAACCAAACAAATGTTCTAAATAATTAAATATGTTTTAAATACACGGGTCAGCAAGAAATTGCAAACAGCCAAGAAACTATCTTGCTCATAAAAAAAAATTAATAAGAGAATTAGTTAAGATAGTATAGAAGAAAATCTAGCATTATCTGAAAAAAAAAAAAAAAAAAAATAATGCGAAACATAACCGGCACACGGACAACAAAAACGATCTTATTCTTCATTACGTTTTAGAAGGGAAAGAAAACATGAATATTCTCAAGAGGAAGGTGATGGAAATTTTTAGAACGGAATTAAATTGTTTTCTTGATGATTATGAAGTTATAGGAGTACGACGTTTAGGCACCATCCAACCTTCTTGAAGTAGACCAGTTCACATTCATTTTGCTAATAATTTCTCTAAATCTAAAGTACGCCAGAACATTTACAAGTTCGAGGGATCCCAATTTAATACATCCGAGTTCTACGATAGACGAACACGGGAATTTAGGAAGCATCTCTTGTCCAATTTGTTTCAAGCAAGAAAAGACGGGAAGGATAAAAAAACTTATCATTCACTATGGACGAAGTACGTTGGAGGATTCTACATCTACTGGGTCAGAAGTGGAGATTAATTTGAATACTCCTCCTTCGTCCCCTCCCAACATTTCCAGAAAACATTTCAAGAAGAAGATGAAAATCTACAAGAGATAGAGCGAACATCAACACCGCTTTGGAAATTTAGGCAATGACTCGGGATTATTATTGAAATTTGGCAGTGGAGTGTAGGCATTATTGATTGTGATCTATGTTAACTATGCACTGCTCATTTATTTTACGTAAATTTTGTAGACCTATATAAGTAATTATTTAATACATCAAACGTAAAAGTCTAACATTGTTTGTTGAGGCAGAAATGAAGGCAATATATCATGTGCTATTTTTTAATATGTATTTAAGGAACTCCTTGTAATTCCTACGGGTTATACAATAAATTGAATTGAATTATACCTATAATTCCTCATAGTACGAACTTAAGAAAGCCTTTCTCACATCTGCTCTTTAGCCTGTACGGCAGTTACGTAGTTGGTTGATGATGTAGGGTGTATTATAATGTTTCACCGCTATCTGGTACTTACATATCATTCCTGAAATACTGTAAGCACGCATAGGTAAATAGGTGTTATGAGTCGAGTGGAAATCAATGAAGAAAATGGAAAAATACTTTTCCACAATTTCCACGACAAATAAAGAGTCGTTTTGTTCGTATAAGTGGAAATCGTTTTCCGAAGCCGTATGTATAACAATGGGTCAGTTTTCAATAGAGAAGAAGAGGGGTATTGCGAGATGCAAATGTTGGTCGCACTGCCGTTCAGATGAATTGGGGAGGGTGAAGAAGGAATTGTGTGTCGGGGGTGGCAGCCCTGTTCGGGGGCGGCGGCATCACTGTTTGGGGGTGGTACTAGAGCCCTATCGATCGCTGCAGGTTGCGGCAGTGTTAGCTCTAACCTCCAGGTATGTCAGGCTAGGCCGCACTCCTTTCGAAATTTAGTCCCTTCTTTCATCCCCCCCGGAAATCAACAAAATTTCTTGGGGACTCAATCCCTCGTCAGACTGTGAAAGGAGGTCCGCAGGATCTCAGTATTGTCTTCTTCAACTTCGCGTCTCCTGGGAGCACGACAGGGCAGCCCTCATGATCGGGACTTTCTGGAATCTGTGCAGAGCCTGCCCATCTATGCCAGTAGATAAGGTAACCAATATCACGCATTTATTCGTAGTTTAGGTGATCCTTTAAACGGCTGCATCAGTCGATATAATTATGGCTCATCCACCCGCCCCTCCTTACTGGCCTACAGACCGACCGACCCACACAGGGGCAACAACCCCACAGCTGGTCTGGCGATCCGGCCCCATTCTGACACCTTGAAAACTGATATTTTGTGCAACGAAATTGTAAAACGCCGGCATAATCTAAAACCGGTTTCAATTGTCAGCTATTTCAGATCAACGTAAAATAGAATAGAGTGAATCATTGTCGGATTGCCACACAATAACGATTTGAGCAGTTTCAGTTTTCTAAACGTAAACTTACACAAAATCAAATGTTCATGTAAAATACCCCATGATCACAGTAAATGAGAAGCATATAAGCCATCATTCATAGTAAAGGAACAGGTAATAAATTAGGGTATTGATTCTGATTGCCGTTGAATGCATTTGACGAAACGAGTAAATCTACATCATGTACTCGTTCTAACTGACTTAGTACGATTTCAAAGATGTTTCGTTAATTTGCTATATAGACTAATTGGAAGTTTTCATCAAAATTGAGAAATATCTGGAAGTCAGTGGCCACGCAGTAATTCATTCTAGGTTACGTTGATACATATCTAAACGCCTTTTTTTAGTTTATCGTAGTTCAACAACAAACTTGTCGCTGTCTCCATTCACCGGTGCCACAACTCAAAAATTTGAGATTTTCAAGTTTTGAGATTTTTTGGGGCGATAAAAATGCATGTTCATGTATTGTGTAGATCATGATAGCTGAATTCACATAGATATTCTGGTATCTAACCTCATTCTTAAAAGTATTTCTTTCTTGGAACAATTTTTCAACAATATTTTGAGTTGAAACGGTCTATGAGGCAGAAATTGGAGATAAACATCTTAAATGCCCCAATTTCAATTCGATAGCATTGTTATATCATTAAAATTTTGGCCATTTTCAAAGTTAATCGACGTCTTCTAACTTTCATTTCAAAATTCCTGAACTTTCCTTGCTCAGATTAAGAGACCGCGAGTTTCATATCTTTATACAAATTAGTGAGTGATTGCGAATTGTTAGCCAAGTTATATCGACTTTTCATTGCAAATAGAAACAGGTTTTAATAAGTTATATTATTTTATTGTAAAAAGTTCTAAGTTCAAAGCTTACTGAACAAATTATGAACAATTTATGTCAGCAATTCCTGATTATGTTGTTTTTCTTTCATGCGCAAGCAAGCAACTCTTCAATGCGCTTCTTTTCCCCTCATGTTTCATGATTTTAATCTTTATTTTCAATGATATGCTGGTTAGTTCTCTGATGGTACTTCATTAGTTTCATAGTAATAGATTGATTTGTTGCTGTTGCGTATGCTCAACCGTCGAATCCCAAACAAACTTTTACTGATCAGACGCATTAACTAAAAATATACTTTACATGCAGATACTTTTAACGAAGAAGATCGAACGCTGCCTGCTTATTTACTTACTTATTAATTTAGAATAGGATCAAGCCCTATACAATAGGCTTAGCAGGAAAAATTACAATGTTAAAGAAGTAAAAAATGAAAATTAATAAAAATAAAATAATAATAATAAATAAATAAAACACCCACATGGAGGCAAGGTGCGGCCCGGTGCGGAAATAGGTTGCACAATCCGACTCACAGATTGCCAGGGTCCAAATCTTCCAAAAATGCGCTCTGAGGGACATTACTAATGCCCCATGGTTTATGAGTAATGCCAACATCCATAAAGGCCTAAAGTACCAACAGTCAGAGAAGTTCTCAACTCATCTTATGCGAATCTAACCAACTCGTGCTACCATCACGAAAGCACCCTCATATCTGCCATATCCTCCATCTGAGCTCCCCACGGTAGTCCTCGATCGGATTTGACCTCAAAGTGCTTGCCCTTCAAGTTTTCTTTCGAAATATGATTTGGGAATGTTAGGATTATAATTCAGCAAAAACTGAAATCAAACATTGAGCCGTTTTTGGAGCATCAACGTATTTTAAACAACCCATGTTACAGTTTTAACGCAACAATTCAAGTTTCTGTAGCAAAATGCGGCAACTATTTCCTTAGAACGAATTCGTTGATGCTTTCCAGAAGTTCAATGAAGCTGTCAAAGCATCTTTCTCAGTCAGGCTGGATCCAAAATTCATTGAATACATCAATGAATTCAAAGCATCATATTTATCTTTGGATATTCCAGATACTCCAAAGTTCACACGGTTTTCTTTCATGTGGAAGAATTTTATACCAAACACGGAAATGGCCTCGGCTTTTACAGTGAACAGGCTATGGAGGCCGTGCATCATGATTTTTATGCGACGTGGGCCAAATATAAAGTATCGCGAATCAATTTTGAGTATGGACAACGTTTATTAAGAGCTGTATGCGGATATAATTCTCTGCATATGTAAAATGTTAAAATGCCATTATTTTTATTTTCTATTCAATTTAGATATATATTTTATGTTAAAATTTATATAATGAATCATTATAAACTCACACACAAGCGTACACATAGACACACACGCACATACTACACGCATACTCCCAGGCATTTATTAAGAGCTTCATGCAAATATAATCACTATTTTGTTCAATAAAATATTGTTATTTTTGTTTTTCTAATTATATTTGATCACAAAATAGGTCAGAACTATGAGAATAGATGAAGATTCTATTGTATAATGACACAAAAATAATATTTTTTTCTGAATTTTGGCGATTATAGCGTATTTCCATGATTAAAGTATCAATTAAAAATTCAAAACTGAATTTAAAAAAAAAAAAAAAAAAACGGCTCAATGTTTGATTTTAGTTTTTGCTGAATTATAATCCTAACTCTCCCAATTCCCAAATCATATTTTGAAAGAAAATTTGAAGGGCAAGCACTTTGAGGTCAAATCCGATCGAGGACCACCGTGTCCCCTTAAGGTGCCTCAAGTGAAAGCACCACTGAAACTTGATGAATGACACCTAGTAAAATAAAAATCCTTGTTATCTATTATTCATGAAACTGTTATTGCTTTCGCACTAATTTATTATTTATGAGAAATGTTAATTACGATTATCTACCTTAGGAGTAAGCCAATGGGCTTCACCTCCTAATCAAGTACCATATTCTCTATATATCACAGCTGAGCTCAACTTGTAATGCATCTAATATTATGCAATAAAGTTATTTAGAAGAACAAATGGAGGCAAAGACTTCCATTCCATATCGAGTTGGAATGATATTCCAACATACAATACGGGATATATTCCAAATTAATAATAAGATAGTTTACACGAGTATAATCACAAAAAAATCACCGAAAACAATTCGGTCTTCAATTCATCATAAAAAACATTATTCGTGTTGCGGCAATTGGCGAGTGAAAAATGTCCCCAAGTCCAGGTACATAAAATATATAGTAGGCGAGGTTCACAATAGGCATTTTGCACATGGGCTAATGCTACAGATAGTTAGTTAATCAAGGAAAAAATACACTGCCAAGGAAATGGCACTTGAGCTTCCTCGTGACCTTCACAGTACGTCACCATTAAATTCCAGAAAACTAGAAACGACCGGTTCTGGCATCAGGGAATTAATAAGGTGGGAAATTGGAAGCTGAATGGTACATATAATAAATGAAATTAATAAGGAAAATTTTGATTTTAATATGGGACCATCCAGGATGTAGTCCGCATGTTCCTCATAACTAAGCTGTGACCGTCACAAAAACATCAATTTCGCGCATGCGCCTAGCGTACCACTGCTGATGATAGCGAAGAATGTGATACGGGACCTCAAGAAACCTTGCCAGCATCATCCCTGAAAATCTGACCGAAATCCGTTCACAATTGCCTGAGTTATGACTGAAACAAGAAAATTTTGTTTGCACCTGCGCAGAGGCTACCGTTGATTCGATTATGACGGAACTGATAGGGGACCATGTAGAGCTATACCCGCACGAGTCTAAAAATTTGAAGAAAATCGCATCAAAATTGTGGAAATTACGGCTGTTGCAAGGACCGTAACAAGAATATTTCGTTCACGCATCCGCAGACCGTACCGCTAATGCAATTATGATGACTGTCTTATGGGATCTCAAGGGACCTTACCCACATCATCCCTGAAAATCTGACCGAAATCCGTTCAACATTGACCGAGTTATGACCGTCACAAGGAATTCACGTTAGCGCCTGCTCAGAAGCTACCGTTGATTCGATCATGATGAAGTTGATAGGGGACCATCTAGAGCTTAACCCGCACAATCCCTGAAAATTTGGTTAAAATCGGATCAAAATTGTGGAGGTTATGGCTATTACAAGGAAATGTGGACGGACAGACAGACATACAGGCAGACGCGGAACCAAATTTGTTCAGGAGGCTCTGAAACGCAAAATGCGAGTGGAAATTTTGATTTTGGAGCAGAAATTTTTTTTTTCATTTCGAAAGTGAAAACAAAGCTTCCGCTGCCTTGCAGTCTCGGAAGCAATATGTCCAAAAGAGATGTCTTGAGCCAGATCAAGGATGAATGATTGCCAAGGACCCCGCACTAATTAAAAAAAAGTCTCTGTATGGGCTCATCGAAAAATGACAGGATTTGATATTAAAGTGAAACTTGGAGATCGTATTTGGGGTGTCTAATACTAAGATTTAAGAGGAGGGGGGGGGGGGGATCAGAAAAAATCCGACATTTAAGGATTTTTCTTAATGTGCTTAAAACAGCATTGGACACTCCGAAATGCTCTCAAAGCTTCACTTCGATTTCTCAAAACTGTTGGAGAAAGTTACTATCCGTATCGTGAACCTCTTGAGTATCTATACGATTCCCAGCACTTGAATCGGGTGAAACTTAAAATCCTGTCATTATTATTATTATTTTTTTAATTTTTAAGGCCATGGAGACTTTTGATTAGGGTATAGAAAACTGTCTTGTGAGCATAGTTTCATAATAATTCGATGAAACCGAAATGCAACGTGAGAAGTGAAGCGGAATCATTCGCCAACAAAACCAGCTTCTGAAAGTAGGTATCACATCGGTATAATTTCTGCGAGTTAGAGATTTCTGCGTGCGATATTTCTTATTCAGAATATCAAAATCGACCAATTAATAAGGAGAAGCGGAAGGACCTGCGATGCACTCTCAAATGGAGGAGGCATTATTGTAATATGGGCTCCAAACAATCAAGAATACTCCAAGATTGAGAGTGCAAGCGACCTAGGGGTGATAATCGCTAGGCTGTTGCCAAATTCTCTCGTATTTCGCTTGACAACGCCCAAAACTCGAATTGCTCTAGCTGAAGTGGTGGAAATGTGTCCCGAGAATGTTAATTGCGGGTCAAGAAGCACTCCCAAATCCCGCAGTGAAAACACACGTGTCGATTAAGTAGTCGTGGTGAATAGGAACGGTGGACGTTCGTTACATTAGACCATTAGTGTTTGAAAAAACAAACAAAACTGTTGATTGAAACTAGAAGGGGGGATGTGCGCTGTGAATAAGGACTCCGTACATTATCTTGTTCATAATTTATAGTCATGATTCATCCTTGGTTGATATGAATGTATATTTATTTTGATCAATCCTCCAAATACAGCTGGCCTCACTTTGGTGAAGCGAAATTTTCAGGACTTATCGGAATTTGAACGCTGAGTAAAAGAGATCACAGGGTCTAAAAAAACGCTTCTGTACTAAGCTAGGGTCAAAATGCACAAAAAAAATTAAAAATAAACTAAAACGAGCCAGGTGGCCAAAACGCATCAGTGTCCAGCAAAGTTCTGTGGAATCGATATTATAAGGACAGCGCCTTCCTTTGTTTTAGCTATATCGTAAAGAGCAACGAAATTCATTTTTAAAATCTTGCATACAAGTCTGCAAGACACTGAGACATTTTATGTCTTCATTTCCCAGTATGATAGTAGTTGCAATTATGTTTACAAAATTAACTGAGAAGGATCACCTGTATGTAAACAATTATTCCGACAACCTCGCTCATAACTCGATTGTAGGCCATGCACTGCACAGTGGTTAACATGATACGGTTAGGTAAATCGAGAGCTTTCCAACGGCTGGGGAACGATTTCTGTACGATGATACAGTTCCGTAGCAACGTTTTGGTTGCAAGCGATAAAATCATCGTAAAATCAAAAGTAATACTTTTCGGTAATGTAACGTAATGTAACACTTTTCGATTCTAAGTGACACAGTAAAGACATAAAATGTCAAAACGTTTTTAACCTCACTTCTGGAATAGTAATTAAACCGACAAACAACATCAGAAAAGTCGAAATCGCATTCGCAGAGGATTAACTTTTGCATAGAATAAAATTAAAACGGTTTATCGATTAGAAATTCTACACAATCAACAGTTTCGGTAATTTTTATGAAATATTCAGTTATTTTCGAAAGCTTACGCGTCCTTTAGGCCGGGTTTTACCACCTCGAGTTATTGTACTAGTTACCGATATCCTAGAGATGGCATCTTGAAATGCGTTTCTCCACTCCGAGATATTCGTAACCCCTGGGTTTACGACCATGTTAGCTCCCAGATTTTATTCCCTACTTCATCCAGGTATTAAGTGCCAACTCCAAAAGCTACCACAGTTGTTGCAATAAAACGTACGCCATATTGTTTTATCACTACAAAATCGTCTTGGAGAGATTACTGTTTGATTATAATTCTTGTGTTTATTCTTGATTGTTCATTTTGCGCGTTAATTAAAATGGCATATATATTTCAATTCAACATCGGTGATTTTTGAGCCGAAAATAGAAAAAAATAAAATAAAATAATTCGTCCGTCCGCCGTCCGAAGCTTTTCCCCGAAACTAATGGGCCGAACTCTAGAGATTCGGCTGAAAAATCAAACATCGGCCGGGGATGTGTCAGTCACATCGCCATCAATTCTGCTCAACCTTAAAGGGTAAAATTTAAGGACTGAAATATTTGAAAATTTAGACCTCGAAAACACAATAATGATTGTTTGGTTGTCATTGATAGTTATTATCCCAAAGAATCGATTGAAACCAACCGGAACGCGGTAATTTTATCAATTCGCTCTCCCTGAAGGCTTGAACTTGAAGAAAATGACCTCGGAATTCTAAGCGCGAGATTTGGAGAAATCATGCGCTGGTAGTGATATCTTTGAATTATCGAGTCAATTGCTAAATTTCATTAATGACCTCTAGAGAGGGTGTTTGTAAGATCGGAAGATCGAGTCACATAAACTTGCCTTGTATCAGCTGATATTATTCCATTGGAATTATCATCTGATATACTTCCAAATAATGGAATTCTGACTTCGCGAAATCGAGTTTGTTAACTAATGTTCGTACGGATGGAATACTGAAGCGTTGGTAGGTGTTTAATTTTATCTCATAAATATTCGTTGTACTTTGGTCAGTAATGTGTAGATGTAAGAATGCATTTCATTAATCTTCACTCTGTAGGTGGCTATAGCTAGGTATGTTGGCGTACTGATGACAACCTACGGATATGCAATTTGAAATGGAGATCCTTTGTGATATCTAAAATACAATATCTTTGCACGTAGGCCCACTGATCAGCTGAGGGGACTCTGGGGCTAATCTCTTTCGTTTTCAAACTTAGGTTTTTTCGACATTTTTTCAAAAATTTTCGACATTTATTAAAAAGCGTAAAATTGTGGGGCAATGGAGCTTTAAAGGTTTGAACCGGTTCGGGAACCCCATTTGAAGCCCCAAGTTTTGATGATATACCTACTTCTTACGGTGTTAAATAATGATAGACCAATGATTTACGTTGAAGGGCTAATACAGAATCAATAAACCTTTGTGTAATAATTTGCAGCTTTTTTGGCTATGCCACTGGTTTACTTACGTTTCATAGGTAAATAATATTAAAAAACACGTTTTTCAAGGTGTTTTGACATTTGGTACTGAAGGCTTTGCGGATCCAGGTTCATAGGCCGTTTTTACTCAGCTTCCGATTTCATAAGATCTGAGATTTTGCTCGACAGATTGGAGCCAGAAATTATATGCACCTAGAAAGAATTTTTGAACGTAACGGAAATTGTTAATTACTAAAAACCAATCTTGATGAAGGTACATAAAAAATTATTTTCCACAAAGTCGAGTATCCTACATACTAGACATAGCCAATTGCATAGCAAATATATACCATTATATGAATCTTCCTGCGTCCGCTTTGTATAATGACACCGCATACATGTTAAATGTCTTCTTTAGAGCTGTTAAAACCACTATAGTCTTCTAATCTGGGGTCAAGAAGAGGTCTAACTTCTGAGCAGTGTCCTGTTTCTTAATATGCAATATTCATTACTGCTCCTGTGTTTAGTAATGCGTTCACCAAGACGTCTTAGAGTTTCAGGTGTATTATTGTGACGTCATAATTAAGTGAACCGCACAAGAGCAGAATAATGTCACGGAAATATCCTTTTGACTCCAGTTTAATTCAAATATTTTCTTCTGTCGGACTCATCACGATTTTACTTTCTGAAATCGGTCTAATTCAGAATGAAAGATTTCGGTGCTCTTCCAGTAATGAGTGGCCGATAGGTGCGATCTGATCATGTTTGCCCTTTGCGAGATTCTATCATCTTGATTTTTAAGGCCCTTTCCATAAATTCACCATACGCCTCTCGAAGCAATCGTAATTTCTCTTACCAGTAATCAAGTAGTGGTCCAGTTTTAAAGAAATACCGATTAGCAATCAAATGCAGATTGGATTTTATTCCATATTCTCTTCTTCAGAATTCTTCTAGAAACAATAATTTTACTATGATATGGTATAGGGACCAATATGGGAGTATTCAAAACATTTTGGTAATCTGATGTCCATCGATTAACCTGACTGGCCTTTTCAATAGAGTTTTCCACACCTCCGGGGTCTTTTGACAATCCATAGAATTTCATTACTTCAAATGGCGCTGAAAACGTTTTACACTTATAAAAGGTTCTCTGAACGTAGATAACACCAATTCAACTGTCTTCGCCATTGTGGCTTGCTGCTGTCATTGGGATTGATTCCACATTTTCTGCATTCAAAGCTATTTTCCTCTCTACTCATCGAAGCTTGAGACAATTGAGACGTACCCCAGGATTTCTTTCAGAATCAAGATGATTAAATTCAAATATCGGCTGTGCCAAAACAAGGGTTCTTTCTCTAGATAAATTGATCAAAAGGTATCACAGGAAATCTTCACACAAGATGAAATGATTTCAGTTGCAATGAACCCATATTTCTTGAATCTCACATCAAACAAATGAGTCCGAACCCCCCCCCCCCCCCACCCACCCACCCAACCCACTTTTTTCCACACTTTTTGAGATATCGAAGTGAAACTTGGAGAGAGTTTTTGGGGTGCCTGATACTAAGTTTTTATCAAATAAAAATCGGGAAAAAATCCAAAAAGTTTTTAGACTACTCAAAGACCCTATAGGGTACTTGGCAATTCCCCCCCTCCCCATTTTTTGCCAAGTGACAACGCATTTCAAAGATTTTATAGTGCTGAACACGATGGTGAAACCGGAATTTCGATATCTTAATCCGTTCTCGGAATAGAGCTGATGAACCATGATGAAGCGCGATTTTTTCTAAAGATTAGTACAAAAAAATGGAGAAAAAATTTCCAAGTGCGTACCCTCTTGAGTAGTCTAAAGTTTGGATTTTTTTCTCCTGATTTTTATTTGATTAAAACTTAGTTTCAGGCACCCCGAAAACTCTCTCAAAGTTTCACTTCGATATTTCAAAAAGTGGGTTACTTTTGGGACACCCTGTATAAGAAAACGTTTTTCAGGAAAATGTTCTGACGTTTCAAAAGTAGGCTGGTGATATGGAGCTGCCTTTGTGTTACAAATACTTAGCTTGAAGTATCTTCATCCTACTGCAGCAGCCTCCTGCTGGCTGATCCAGCGTCTTCGGATCGGTTGGAGCTCCGAATCTAACTACCGATTCAAGAAAAACAAAATTCTGCACCTTATCGCAGATCATGAAGCCCGATTTTGAGAGATAAATTATTGGTTGAAAGGGAGTGAAACTCTGTTTTCATATCGTCCTTATTAACACGAATATTTCAGCGGCGATTCAATAATGTGGTACCTGCTACACTATAGTAGGGTTAACCAGTACACTTACATTCGAACGGTTTTGCTGTCTTTCCGCTTTGTCTGCGACCGGCTCGCTCGCTTCTCGCCTTCGGACCTCAGTCGACACCCAATTTTTTTTTTCTCCCAATCAAACTGTCCTATCCCAACGAGCTTTTTGTTAATCTTGTATTAAACTTCCGTGTGTTGAAGCTAAAGGTTTGTATTTTTGTTCCCAGCCCCCACAAGCACGAAACGCACACAAATTGGCCAAAAGAGCCTTTACCATCGTATTGAGATTTTTATACGCCTGTTTGCTGGCGGCCACACCACCAGTGCGCGCCAAACGAATGCATTTTTTAGCTCCCGACCATGGTTTTTTTTGTTCCTTTTTTACTAACTAAAAAGCAGGCATCGTGTAATTTTACTATGAGTGTGCATTTCCAAGTGAAAAAGCTTCAGGATAGACCGGTACGGAGCTTAAAATCAACCATATCTCAGTTTTTTTCGTGCGTTTTTATGCGAAAAAACTGTTCCAGGATGATGACGTCAATTTTAATGAGCGTTCGAATGTAAGTGTAGAGGTTTTCCCAACTCACATTTTGTTGCACTGCGGAGTTTCTAGGACTATTGATGAAATACAATATGTTTGTGTTAACTAGTCGACTAAAAATTTGAAGGTCTGATGATCTAGTGCCACTAATGTTTTTACTTCTCCAATTCAATAGGTCAATGTAAAATGCTGACATCAGCAAGAATCAAATTTCTGAAACACTCCAATATTTGGATCTGGCCCCAAACTGAAAAAATGTTTACCAATAGCAAACATGTATCTGTCTGACGATTTGTAAACATTAAAAAGTATGGTGTCTGGTACTAAATCTTTTGGTTTCTGGGTTCTTTTCCGGGATAGGATTTTTCCCTCACCAAAAAGCAGTGGAAAAACATTTGTGGATTACAAGGACGACCATTTCGCTGAAACCAGTTTTTTTCTAGTGAAATTATTTAAAAATTTATTTTATTAATTAAATATTAAATCATTTATCTATGTACACTGAATAACAACAACTACGTTCCCACAAAAGGCTGATTAACAACCTCTCATCAGCCGAGTAGAAAAATAATAGAATGATACAATATTTACCCCCCTTTAATTTCTTCTGAACTTCCCGCAGAATCCGGAAGTCTGGTGATCGAGTACACAAGTATGTAAATATTTTTCCAAATTCAACAGAAAAACGGGCTGCCAAGTTGGGTGGGCACTGAAGATTTCTCACTTATTTTAACATGGACGTACAGAATTAGTTGTATGAACCAACTACGGTCAATTCGACGTTTTCAGAAATTCGCGGTTGCGCATGCGCACACACTACTATTGTCCCGACGGCAATGAAATTCACAGAGGACTATCTAAAAGCTAATCCTCACAGTTCCTGAGAAATTCATCAAAATCGGTGCATTAATCTCAGAGTTTAACGTGTGTCAACCAACTTTAGTTTACACATTCGCAATAGTTGTTACTCAACCAATCGCGATAATATTGATAGTGCATCTCCTTGAAAACTACAGTCAACCCCCTTCCGAGTTTGAACTAAATCGAAACAATAGATCGATATAAATCGACATTATAAGAAATCACGTTTGCAAATGCGCACACCCAGTATTGATCTGATGACAAAGAAATTTATAAGAAATCATCTTAAGAGGTAACGTAAAGGTAATCTTAAAGGTCAAAATTGGTTCACTAGGATCTTCACACGTAACAACCAAGTATAGTTTGGCGCATGCGCAGCAGTTTTCAATGAAACAATCGCGATAATATTCATAAGGCACGTTCTTGAAATCTATAACCCACGACCTCCCGAGTGTGAATTAAATCAGATTGATATATCGTTAGAAATCGACGTTTTTAGAAATTCATGTTTGTGAATAAGCACATTCCATTATTGATCCGACGACAATGCAATTTATAGAGGACCATCTAGGAGCTGACCCGCTCAATTCCTGGACATTTCATCAAAATCTAATTAAAACTATAGTTTATTAGTATTGTATTGGGCGTGACAATGTGACAAAGAACAGACACAGACGGACTGACATCAGACAGACAGATAGACAAACACGGAACCAAAATTTATCAGCTACCTCTGAAATTCAAAAAGCAAGTGAACATTTCGATTCAGAAATACAACAATTTTTTCGACTTGTCGCACGATCACCTTCGGTTGTGAAGAAGCAAAATAAGTATCTATCTACTGAAATCGCCTTACGATTGAAGTCAGGATAGCACAAACAATTTTAACAAATATAATATTTTAAAAATATAAATAAAAAAATTGCGAAAATTGGTCTAAATTTGAGGTTTGTTCAGCCTGAGCACGAATTTGTGACTCACATACAGTCACAGATCAATTCTGAAACGAATCTCCACGTGGAATATTTCTTTTCTGACGGTTGACTGATATTATTTCTCAAACGATTCCAACGAAATTCACGAAATTTACTGAAGTTACTCTTTCAACATATCTACTCCCTACACTCTATTTGTGGAAACAGACTATATGTAAACACTGCCATCTATCAACTATTCCATCAACTATCCCCACAATTCCCGTCATCAAATTCCGAGGTCTAAGCATGGCTAAAAGTAACATTTTTCTTGGTTATTACAATTCCCCATGCAAGTTGAATACAGATTTTGAGAGTGGTGGATCGAATCATATTTTTATCAAGTTAGAATCCAACTGTCGTCTTCACCAAATATTTACAGTGTGATTAATCACGGGAAAGGCGTAAATAGGAAGCGATATTCGTTATGTAAGCACGATTGTTACAGCATTCGTATTGGAATGGTCAGAAGGAGATATGTATTTCGTTCCATTTCCCGGAACTCTGGATTATTCTCTATTCCACCTTCATTATCACTATCCACGGATCAATCAATACCGATAAAACTAAAGAAGGAAATTCCCGATGCCTTTTCCCCGAAAGCCTCCAGGAAACGTAAATAATGAAGAAAGTAAATAGCATCAAATAACAAACTAAATTTCCCTAGCTGATTGTTCCCTAGTGATGAGTTATCGTCTTGAATGACACATACATAAATATATATTAAAAAGTAAAAAAATCCAGTGATCGCTTCAGAATGCCACAAAACGGATTTCAATTAAGAAAAATTTTTATTAAATGAGTCTGAATAGTGTTCAATAAATATGAAAATCATCTCAAAGACAACTTAACGCTGATTCCGAATGTGATCCAAAAGTAAGAAAAGAGTATTTAGTGAGGAGAAACGTGGTTTTCTCGAAAAAATCTTTTTAAAATCATATCTCGGCAACGGATAGAGCTAGGACGGTGCAGTTGGCGGCATTTGGCTCCGTTTTCTATGTACTTCAGATTTTTTTTACACTATGACTTGGAGACCCTGTATATTTATAGCATTTCCAAGTTAAATTCAACCTTTTCCAAGTCAAATTCACCTTTTCCAAGTCAAATCCAACCTTTTCCAAGTCAAATTCAACCTTTTTCAAGGTGAATCCAATCTTTTATAAACCAAATTCAACCTTTCCCAAGTCAAATGCAACTTTTCCCCATTTACATTTAACCTTTTCCAAGTCAAATCCAACCTTTACAAAGTTAAATTCAGCCTTTTCCAAACCAAATTCAACCTTTTCCAAGTCAAATTCAACCTTTTCCAAGTCATATTCAACCTTTTTCAAGTTGAATCCAACCTTCTCTAAACCAAACTCAACCTTTTCCAAGTCAATTTCAACTTTTTCCCATCCACATTCAACCTTTTCCAAGTCAAATTCAACCTTTACAAAGTCAAATTCAGCCTTTTCCAAATCAAATTCAACTCTTCCAAGTCAAATTCAACCTTTTACAAGTCAAACCCAACCTTTTACAAACCTAATTCAACCGCTTCCAAGTCAAATCTAACCATTTCCAAGTCACATCCAACCTTTTCCAAGTCAAATTCAACCTTTTTCAAGTTGAATCAAACCTTTTCTAAACCGAATTCATCCTTTTCCAAATCAAATTCAACTTTTTACCATCCACATTCAACCTTTTCCCAACCAAATTCAACCTTTTCCAAGTCAAATTCAAACTTTTCCAAGTCAAATTCAACCTTTTTCAAGACAAATTCAACCTTTTCAAGTCAAATCCAACCTTTTCTAAACCAAATTCAACCTTTTCCAAAGCAAATTCAACTTTCTCCCAACCACATTCAACCTTTTCCAAGTCAAATTAACCTTTAACAAGTCAAATACAGCCTTTTCCAAGTCAAATCCAACCTTTTCCAAACCAAATTCAACCGTTTCCAAACTAAATTCAACCTTTCTCCAATTATTAGGGAATGACGCAAATATCAATGGACATTAAAACTTATTTATCTTTATGCTATCATGGAAGTACACAATAGGCTTCATAGGGAGGTACTATGATTTTTTTCCCCATCAATGAAAATTCACCATAGCTGAGTAAAAATAAACTGTAAGTTAACACTTCTTGAGAATTGTTCACAAATCGTTGAAACGCTCTGCTTGTGCTACAAAATTACGTTCACTAAACCGCCATAAGAAGCGCACAACAACTAAAAGAGGAGGGTCACTATTTTCTGATCGTTTTTCTAGTACCTAGCACTGTTTACATGTGTGACGGTTTTTCAAGAATAACTCGCGTTGAAACAGAACCATCGCTACTACAAGATCATCACTCCTGGCCACGAGCCTTTCGGTATAGTATGTCATTACTTAAACTCGATTTATTAATGCCATTCCTAATGGGTGGAATTCCTTCGACCAGACACAGACAGGAAAGACACGCAGACCTTGTCTACCCTAGTTATGGTCCTCAGAACTGTATTGTGAAGTTCCAGATATTTTCTTCCCACCATTTTCAGACTTTAGGAAAGGAAAAATTTCAGTTTTCGATCGGGATGCAGTGGATCAAGTTTCCTAGTGAAATTGGATGTTCAGTGATTAAATTTCCAAGGAGAGGAGGTTCTTCGCTTGGGAGGTCGTTGCATTAGAGAATTAAGAAACAGAAAGAAGGTCGGTGCCGCCCAAAGCCGTTGTCGTAATATATCAGAGTAAAACGATACTTGGCCGTGGTGACGTCCATCTCCCTCCCCTCGTGTGTTATAGGTTGTAGGTACCTACCTGCCTACCTGCCATTCCCATGGATATTTTATGATCAGTTCCTCATCAATCGAGCACCGACAAGATGTATCGGCTTTTCTCCGACGCTTCGCTTGGAGTAAGTTCTTCCTTTCAGTTTCCCGTGATGGGATATGGGATTCCGGAGCTAAGTAATTTTGTTCTGAGTGAACCACGGTTGAAGACAACTTCTGGCAACGAATCGAAATAATATCAGATTGAAACATTCATTCTGGATAACCGTACGACCAAATTTTTGCAGTACGTTTTAGCAAATTTTCAAAGAAAAAATGAGCTATTTAGATGGCTTCTAATTTTGAATTGTGGTGGGGAGGGAGGGGGGGGATACCCCCTACAAATCATATGTAGGTATATATATACATATATTTATTTATTTATAGGGTGTATTTCCAGACGATAACTCTCTTAAAATACGGTGTAAAAATGTCGTTCCATCGCAGAAAAATCCGTCTTGGCAAAACACAGGTTGAGTTCGTTGGCCAGTCCAATCGCTCCAGAATTTTAGTTCATATTTACCCCAATTTAGACCTAATAATGCTTTTAAAAAGCCGGTTTTTTGACGATATGGCATGTGGGGTATCACAGTCGAAGTATTTTTCCGCGCTGAGTCGATTGCGACCACTCCCAGATCTCTAAGATTCATAAATAAGTGAGAGAAAATACATTTTTAGGTGAAAAATGCCCATAATAGACTAAAATTTCGTAGTTTTCGAGTTGTGCGCGAGTTCTAAAATTTTCTTTGCGATTTCGTCACACTGCTGTCCCCTCAGATTTATTGTTTTTTAATCAATCATGATGGAATCTTCTGAAAATTCTGAGTTACAAATGCCTAATCCTTTTCAATCCTCCTAATAGCCTTGGGTGCCTTTGACTCACGGCCCGGGAAGGAACAGAGAAATTATGCTGTTGCTAGAATCCCTCCACTTTGCCATAATGTGTCCCCACATTCGAGAGGGGGCTCGAAAAATGGCGGAGCCAATTTTCGGCCATGCACATTTTAAGATCTATGGCACTATGGTGAGGGTGGGGGGTGAAGCAAGGTCCAGGCCATGTTGGGCATGTTGGCCATATTGTTGTTGGGCAGGGCCATGTTGGTTTTTTTTTTGTTTAGTTGGCGTTGTACAAAATTCCTGCTTTATAGCGAATATATATATATTTATTTATAAGGTGAATTTCCAGACGATAACTCTTCTAAAATACGAAGTAAAAATGTCGTTCCTACTCAGAAAAATCCGTCTTGGCAAAAGACAGGTCGGGTTCGTCGGCCAGTCCAATCGCTCCCGAATTTCAGGTTCAAATTTACCCCAATTTAGGCCAAAAAATGCTTCTAAACAAACCGGTTTTTTGACGATCTGGGGTGCCACAGTCGAAGTATTTTTTCGAGCTGAGTCGATTGTGACCACTCCCAGATCTCTAAGATTCATAAATAAGTGAGTCAATTTTCCAGTTCAAAAATGCCCATAATTGACTAAAATTTTATAGTTTTCGAGTTGGGCTGTGTGTTCTAAAATTTTATTTGCGATCTAGTCACACGGATGTCCCTTCAGTTTTATTCAGGAAATGGTTGACCTCAATGATCAGAATTTAAGTGCCTAATTTAATTTTATCCACCAATTTTCTTTGAAAATTCGCTTTATTAGCCTTGCTCTATGGCTGAGTAGTTTTTTGTTGTTGTACGACCGTATTTTTGATTCATACAATCTGCTAAGGTGGAGAAATCAATTTTGAGAGTTCAAAAAACAGAGTTGAAAATTCCTTCAAAATCGAAATTCCCTATCGGATTTTATGTTTCATACTATTCGGAACAGTCAGCATTTTTTGTGAAAAATGAAGCTATCGCAATGACTCTAAAAATTGCAAAGTAAAAACGTTGCAGAATCGTCCTGATAGAAATCCGTTTTAGGTGATCTAAAACGATTTCTAGATTTTTACGCTTTTAGAGAATTATTGTGGAAAATGAAGCTATTGTAATGGAAAAAAGTTCCAGTCATGCACCATGATCGTATGAGCGAATTTTCGTAAATCATCGTATTTTATAATATTAAATTGTTTTCAAATTTGAGCTTTTTGAGTGAAAGGGAATCGTTAACTATTAATTTTATGGCAAAAGACGTATTCTAAATAATAATCGATTTAAGTAAAAGTTTTGAATTTTTTTTTTTTTGCAATTTTTATCGATTTTTTTAAGCAAATTTTAATAAATTTTAAGTACATTTTCAGCATAATTTTGTACATACATTTATAAATGAATATATATATATATATATATATATATATATATATATATATATATATATATATATATATATGTGTGTGTGTGTGTGTGTGTGTGTGTGTGTGTGTGTGTGTGTGTGTGTGTGGGCGCGGGGTACGCCAGGGGGATCTTCTATCGCCACTCCTCTTCAATCTGGTCGTGAATACAGCCTTGGGTAAGCTGCCAGATGAAATAGGGTTTGATCTCGCCCCTGGGGTGCGAGTAGGTGCATTGGCTTTTGCCGATGATGTCATCCTACTCGCAGAAACCCGCGAGGGCTTGCAGATCGCCCTCAATGCCTTTGCTGAGCAGCTAGCCAGGTGTGGTCTAGTGGTCAACCCTTCTAAGTGTGGGTCGGTCTCATTGGTCCCGTCGGGCCGCCAACATAAGGTGAAGGTGGTGGATGAGGAGTGCTTTGTCTTAGGACAGACACCCATCCCCGCCCGATCCGTGTTGGAGGTCTGGCGGTACCTTGGGGTCGACTTCATGGGTGTGGCCACTATAGCCGCAAGCCGTGTGGACCTTGGTGGAGCATTAGCTCGTGTCACCAAGGCTCCATTGAAGCCACAGCAGAATCTGCGCCTCCTTCGCACGTACTTACTGCCAAAGCTAACCTACGGATTAGTCTTTGGCAGGCTTACTGCGGGGAGGCTGCTTGAGTTAGATCGTGAAGTTCGCTCTGCTGTGCGCTCTTGGCTAGGCTTTCCACCTGGTGTCCCAAGTGCTTACATCCATGCACCGGTCAAGGCCGGTGGGCTCGGTATTGTCTCTCTTTCTGCCAGCATCCCATCTTTACGCCGCCAGCGCCTGCTTGCCCTTAGGGGCTCGAGCTGGGAGGTCGCCCGCACTGCTGCTGACCTGGACTTTGTCCGGCAGCAGCTGTTGTGGTGCGATCGAGCAACACCAACTGCTCCAAAACCCAGCTCATCTGCTGAGTTCGCTGCTGCACTGCATGAGTCAGTAGATGGTAAAGAACTCCGACAGTGCTCTGAATCCCCCATTTCTACCCAGTGGGTGGAATGGGCTTCAGAGGGCATTGGGGCCCGCGACTATCGCCATTTTCACGCCGTCCGGGTGGCTACACTAGCCACCTCGGTGAGGTGTTCGAGGAGTAGTCGCGGGACAGTTGACACCCTTTGCCGTGCCTGTCGGGGTAAAAATGAGAATCTGTATCATGTGGTGCAGCAGTGTCCTCGTACTCACGGTGGCCGCATTTTACGTCACGATGCTGTTGCCAAGCAGATAGCAGGTGCTTTGTCATCTAGCGGTTGGGATGTCGAAAGGGAGAGACTATACCACATGCCGAGTGACCGGGGCAAGAAGCCAGATATCGTTGCGATCAAGCCCGGTGGGTCTGCCATAATCCTGGATGTCCAGGTTGTCAGTGGCAGCGTGGACATGGAGCAGACCTGGCGGGCTAAGAAAAGTAAATATGATAGAAATGATCTGCGCCAAGCGATATCTGAGCTAAAAGGAGTGGCACCTAATAACATCAAGGTCATTGCCGCGACCGTGTCATGGCGCGGGGTGTGGTGCGGGAAAAGCGCCACGGAGTTACTCTAGTTGGGCATCTCGGCAGGAGTACTCCGTGGTATCACCACCCGCGTCCTGAGGGGTTCTTACTTGAACTGGTGGTCATTTTATAGGGGCACATCCTTTCATCCCATTCTTCCTCCTCGCCCTGCAACTTCCCTCATCCCTAGAGCCGGCGTTGGGTAAACCTGGGCGTCCTCCCCACTTTTTTATTTTATTTGTTTATTTTTCAATTTAATGGCGTGCCCCCTCCGTCTTTGAGGGGAGGTTTCTTAAAAAAAAAAAAAAAAAAAAAAAAAAAAAGTGTGTGTGTGTGTGAAAAAGCGTTAAACTCTATGATTCATTTCAGAATGCCTCAAAACGGATTTTAATGAAGACATTTTTCAAAGAATTTTATTTTAAAATTTTCCATTCCATTGCAATAGTTCATTTTCTACAAAAATTTAGATTAAAAAACTAATGGAAAACAGCCAGTTTATAGCTACTTTTTCCGATGAATTTTGGTTAAGTCAAAAGTTATCCATAAGGTTTCCGCTATGATGATGTATATGTTTGATGAAGGAGATTCGTCTTCGATTGGACAAAAAGAAGCAGAAGGATAGGCTTACTGCGGTGCGGTTAATTTCTGTAATTATCACGAATTTTACGTTCTATACACTTTTGAATGTTAAAACTTGTTGATTGGTATAAAACCATTCTAGAGGTGCTCGAAAATAAGTTCCAAAAGGTTTAACCATCAGATACGGCCAGATGAGATTACAGTTGTTTTCTGAATCCGACGCATGCGTTATACGGGGTGTCCCAAGTGGTATAAACTTTAGGTATATGACCATTCTTTGAACAAAGTTTACAAAATACAGTTTTTTGATCAACACCACAGTTTTTAGATCGGTGAGATGTCGAGGCAGGTAAAAACAGAGGTTATGAATACCCAAAGCACGACAGATAGTCGACGAGATTGAACGTTGGTTGATCGTTGACGAGATTGAGACCGTTGGCGGTTGTGAAAAACTGGGGATGACTGATTGTGGGTCACGAGAACGTCTTGAGTGTGAGAGTTTATTGATGTCAGAATCGCGACTGAATGGGTATTTACTCAGTTCCCGACTATGTAAACGGGGAGCTTCGAGTGCAATTGCTTTCTCTTGACAATTTTCAAAGGTATCTCTTTTATCTGGTTGAAACAACTGCTCTCGAATCCAACTCCACGCAAGCCTTGAATAGATTGAGATGGCAAGAACATATTAGCCACAGATACGTTAATTTGACAAAGATAGCCGGCAAAAAATGCACCTAAGAGGCAACAAACTCACCAACACCTTGGTTCTCAATTTGATAGGTAGAAAAAAATTAATTTTGAGAGATAAACACATTTTGTTTAGGTGACAAGAGTTTTGCATGCAGTGTTCAAAAACCCTTTAATATGTGAGTGGGTTGATGGACCCATTAGGGTCCCAAATTGCTGCTAGTTTGTTGTGATGAACTGAACCAACCGAGGCATTTAGTAACGGAGCTTGTTTAGTTCTGTCAGTCGCGTTGTTTATTACAAGTAATAAGCCGTTGTAAGTAAAAGGAAACCATTCAGCCTGATCGTATGAGCCAATTCAAAATTTGGTAAGCAGGTTAAATAGGAGAGAAATCCGGCAGAAAGTTGAATTTGACAAATCTTCAGTAATCTGTCTAAATTCGGAGCGCTATAGCTTGGAAGTCATCAATCGGATTTTACTCCAGAGACCGAAAAAAGCTGCGCCAAGATCTTACCTTTCCAACTTTGTAATTAATTTAACTTTACTTTGCTAATTAGGGGAGAAAACTTTGTTTCAATGTTGAAAAACTTTTTTTTTTTTTTTTTTTCAATGAAATCAAGAGTTTTCTTGAAAAAATGACCTTCTATGAAAATAGGAGTTTGGGGTGGGTTTCTACGTATATTTTTACGCTCAATCAAATGGTAACTCTTGCATATCTCCCCAACCCCGTTGTAACCTAGTTTTATACTTTAATTCAAAAATTTGAGTTTATTTGGCATGACATATTAAAGTGTAAAACTAGGTAATAACGGGGTTGAGGAGGTATACAAGTGTGTTACCATTCGATTCTTGAATATGGGGTAATTATAATAAGTATACAGGGTGTTGGGGAGGTATACAAGTGTTACTATTCGATTCAGCGTAAAAAAATACGTAGAAATCGATCCTGAACTCGTATTTTCATAGAACGTCATTTTTAAGAAGACCCTCAATTTCATTGAAAAAACAATGCTTTTTAACATTAAAACATAGTTTTCTCTCCTAATTAACAACGTAAAAGTAGCATTGACTACAACGTCGGAAATCTGAGATTCTGGCGCATATTTTAGGACTACAGGCTAAATTTGACACGTGGAATTTTATTAGACCTACAGAGTATGAAAAAAGTGGTCATTCTGAAGATTTGACAAAATTCACTTTTCCTTCATCTTGATCTTTTATGGTACATTTCAACTCTCTTTCCTACAGTATAATTAAATGTGAATTTTCTCAGATAATTGAGGGAGTTATGACCGTTTTAGTGATTTAAGGTCGAAATTACGGAAAAATTCTTAAAAATTTGAATAACTCGAAATCTAAGCTTTTAAAAAAATCTCTATTAGAAACTTTCGATCGGAAATTAGTTGCGAAATACATGGGTGAAATTTTCCGGAAATAACGTGAGACACCCTGTACATAACTCAGCTGCAGACAGAAACAATAAAAATGGCTACAATATAAATAATTTTAACCGCCTTTTACATAACTTTTACTACGTTACATAGGTATGTGTTTAAACTCAAAATATAATTCATCAAATATGAATGATACGTCGAGGAGTCAGATAATACAAACAGAGCCAATAGTCAAACATTAAAGCGAGAGGAAATAAATACCATCGTGTAAACAAATTGAACGCTAATGAAAAATTATGGAAATATAATCTGGGATAGAGTACAGTTCGGCGTCAATTAAGAAGGATTTTACTCTGGCTGAGAATTATTTTCTTGATTAACCACGAATACGTTCGGGATGGAAATTAACAAAACGGACCCCGCTCTGGATGGGATTTGATTTTAATGAAGCAATCAGACCAGTCATGAGTGGGCAAAAATCATTGCAATATCGGGTTTCGTAATTACGAGTAGTGTCATCCGTACCACGAAAGACCAACAGCATTTTAACAGCAATACTAGGGACGGTTTGGCATAGGGTTTTTTGAAATAACCTCTATACAACATTCGGCATAACCTAATTTATATAGAATTCGTGATGCCGTATTTTGTTGTTTAAACTGACTGCGAGAGGAACTGCCTATATGCTAGTGGGCAAAGGGGGAAATGATTAAGAGCAAGCGTATAAACTCGAATCCTTTAAAAGGAAATTCCAATGAAATTATATCAGCCGATTCTATCATTGTAATTCATAGAGCAATTTTTACTATGTTCACACTTTTTCTCATTCTCTCTCGTGTTGACTTTCTTTTTGTTTGCTCCAGCAGAAGGGTTAAAGTGTTAGAATAATCCAAGCAACGAATAGTTATATAGGGAAATGTTTGGAACACAAAATTTGACTTAATAGACTTGTAAGGACTGATATGGACGTAAACTTATATCTCCGAAACTATGCGTTCTAGCGACATGACCACTATATACAAAATTAAAGCTGGCAAAATTTACTTCAAGATGCCCCAGTCAACTCTGTCGATATTTTGTATAGTCACTAGAGACTGAGAAATAAAAAAATAAAAAAATTGCCATACATTTTTTGCTCATTTTTTCAGATGACGCCCCTAAATATATGGCGGTCATATAGTTGTAGAGAATTGAATTTCCTTCAAGGATCGTATAATCCGAAGTTTGGAGACAACTTTCTATTTTCGAATTTTTCAATTTCTGACCACTCCCAGACGGTGAATTGACCAAATATGCACCATTGACTTCACATAGTGGAGTTCCAGTTAGGTAGCCGAGCCGAGCGCACGTGTTTTTCTGCGAACTCCGTATTAAGTATTGATTTAGCTGGGTTGTATTGTGAATTTCGTTTCAGTTTTTGTTTTTTGTGGTTGCTCTTTGATTAACTCTCAGCAATAACAAATTACATACATTTTTAACGGGTAGATTTCTGTAAAAAGGTCATTTTTGCGAGTTCGATTGATGGTTTGTTGTTTACCGACGGGAAAGGACTTTCCACTCGACCGAATACCGTATTCCTTAGTCAGCAGCACTCGAAGAGCCGACCGGTGTCGCGTTGAATAATTGCAACTGCGAGAATGTCGACCTCCGAGATTCATCAGGTAATTCAATGCGTTGACGTAATCGCAACCGAACTTCAAAACTGCGACTGCATTTTGAAGGAACATACAGATTTGTTGAATTCACAGGTGCATGAAAGACGGTGGTTGTTAGAAATTTCTAACAGCCGAGAAACTATCTTGCCCATAAAAAAATTAATTAGAGAATTGACGGAATAGAAGAAAATCTAGCAATATCTGAAAAAATAATACGAAACAGAACCGGCACACGGGCAGCAGAAGTGATCTTATTCTTCATAACGTTCTAGACGGGAAAGAAAACATGAATATTCTCAAGAGAAAGGTGATGGACATTTTTAGAACGGAATTAAATTGCGTTCTTGAGGATTATGGAGTTGTAGGTGAAAGACGTTTAAGCACCATCCAACCTTCTAGAAGTAGACCAGTTCACATTCATTTTGCTAATAATTTCACTAAATCTAAAGTAAGCCAGAACAGTTACAATTCCAAGGGATACCAATTTGATACATCCGAGTTCTACGACAGACGAACACGAGAATTTAGGAAGCATCTCTTGCCCATGTTGTTTCAAGCAAGAAAAGACGGGAAGCATGCCGTCTTGATTGGAGATGAACTACTGGTTGATGGAAAAAAACTAATCATTCACTATGAACGAAGTACGTTGGAGGATTCTACGTCTAGTGGGTCAGATGTGGAGATTAGTTGGAACACTTCTCCTCCGTCCCCTCCCAACATTTCCAGAAAACAGGTCAAGAAGAAGATGAAAATCTACAAGAGATAGAACGAACATCAACACCGCTTTGGAAATTTTGGCAATGACTCGGGATTATTATTGAAATTTGGCAGTGGAGTGTAGGCATTATTGACTGTGATCTATGTTAACTATGCAGTCCTAATTTATATTATACGTAAATTATGAAGACCTATATAAGTAATTATTTGATACATCATACGTAAAAGTCTAACATTGTTTGTTGAGGCAGAAATGAAGGCAAGATATCAAGTGCTAATATGATAATGTTAGTCTATATCGCACAGATACTCATTTTTGAACATATGCTTCTGGGCCTGCTGAGCAGGTTCCCTCATAGAATTTCAAAAGAAATGTTAGGCATATTTATGGAAAAAGATCAACGAATAAATTGGCTTTGATTAAACACAGCCGTTTTCGAATTGAGGACTTTGAGCACTTCAATTGTCTTCCAGTTTCCATGCAGGTACGAAGGATGATTTATGTCCCTTTGTCACGACCGCTCAGTTTTTTCTGAAGTTTTCTTAAGCTCAGCAGTGAAACGGTTCATGGAGTTGTTTCGTTGTTTCATTTAACGATGTCAAGAGTCTTTTGACACAAATAAGTAGTAAGTTTTTGTTCTTGATAAGGAGGCGAGTGAATCGAATGCTGATGTTTCAAAAGCGAATGCTTAGGGAACAATTTCTCTCAAAAAAAGGAAGGAATGAGAGGGGTTACGGCAAATTCAACCAACTGCCCAATGTGACTTCAATTTTTGTCTACAATGCAGAAAAAATTATAGGAAGGCTAGCACTTTTGTGGCTTTGAAGAAAGGAGAAGCATCAACGCCAGCTCAGTCGCAAACATCAGTGGTGTGGTCTGCAGTAGGACCCAAGTTCGATTAAAAGATGAATTGTTTCTTTTGTGTGGAGGTAGTTCAATATGACAATAAGAGGAATCAGGAAAGAAGAAGGAATGTGTTTTCAGCCCGCACTTTTACAAAAACTCCTTGCTCGCAACAATGAAATCGTTGCTGCAGAGGGAATTTATCACGACTGTCGTTTGAAATTCCTCAAGCATTTATATGCTTATCAGAAATCAGGAAGTTCTTCATTTATCTATGTGACAAAAATATACCACTATGATTTAGTTTCTTGATCGCAAAATAATAATCAGTACAATGTTGGGTCTTGAGAATTGTTTTCTTGAATTGTTTTCTTTTTGACATGTTCATTTTCGAACCATAGCTGTTAAACTTATAGATTTTTGGAACTCATCTTGTTTATATAGCCCTGATGATGATGTATAAATACATCAAAACGTTGGCATGAAGATTTGAACTTTATTATCCTGACCGAATCTCAAGACCCTACAACTGGACTGATTAAAATTTATATCTACATCGAGAATAGCACAGACTGCCAGCTCTCACAGATTGAAATTCTTGATGCAATTACTGGCGAGAAACCTGTGTGGAAAACCATAAAAGCACAAGTTGAAGCAAGATAAGAGTCACGTTGGGTTGTTGCTTAAGGTTCTAATAGATTCGGATCTTTAATAAAGTCATTGGTTGGAGGGTGCTGGATGTAAGTGTAAACTTCACTCTGAATACCCTTTCTAATGATTGTGGCGGCTTTTTGCACAACCCTGAGTCGCTCGTCACTTGTCTTGTTTTTCTTTTCCCCATTCCAAGCATCGCGTAGAATTTTTCTGCCTGTATTTATAAAACACAGCAACAAAACATCGAATCTGTTAGAACCTTCAGCAACAATCAAACGAGATTAAAGACTTGCTTCAAAGCTTTGCTTTATGGTTTTCCATACATGGTACTCACAGTGATTGCATCAAGAATTTCAGTCTGTGAGAATCGGTAGTCTGTAGGTACTATTATCAATGAAAGCATAAATTTCATCCATTGCTTTCGTTACATAGATCAATGGGGAACTTTCTGATTTCTGATAACCATACAATGGCTTCATGAATTTCAATCGACAGTCGTGATAAAATCCCTCCACTGCAACGAGCTCATTAACACAAGCAAGGAGCCGTGTCGCTTCATTTGCCCAACTACGAGTACCATTTCTTATGATGTATGTTTCCATGCAAACTTTTTGTATATCAAAAGTGTGGACTAAAAAAACCTTCTTTCTTCTTTCAAACAATTCGTATTGAAATCGAACTTGGGTACGTACTGCAGACCACACAACCGGTGTTTGATACTGAGCTGACGTTGATGCCTCTGTTTTTTCAATGCTGCAACCGTGTTAGCACTCATGTAATTTTTACAGAGATAAGTGTGGACTGAATGTTGAGTCTCATTAGCTAGCTGTTGAATTTCCCGTAACCCCTCATATAAGAGAAAGGATTCCCTTAGCATTCACTTTTGACACATCAGCATTTGATTCATTCACCTTTTTATCATAAACAAAACACTTACTACTCATTTACGACTTTAAAACGCCCTTGACATCGTTAAATGAAACAACGAAACAACTTCATGAATCGTTTCACTACAGAGCTTTAGAGAACTTTGGAAACAACTGAGCATTCGTGACAAAGGGGTAGAAATCACCTTCCTACCTGCTCTGACAAAAGAAAGATGAAAACTGGAAGGCAATTGAAGTGGTCCGGTTGTTGAAACAAAGTCGAAAATGGTACTGTTTAATCAAAAGTAATTTATTCGTTGATCTATTTCATTATAATGCTTTCCATTTCTTTTGAAATTCTGAGAAGGAACCTGGTCAGCAGGTCCCTAAGCATATTTATATAAATGAGTATCTGTACAACTTAAAACTAACATCATTTGTCAGCTTTAATTTTTTATAGAGTGGTTATATCGCCAGGACACAAGGTTTCTGAGATATAAGCGAAAAATAAGAAATTGGGACTTTTAAGGAACCCCCGCCCCCTCCTACATGGCAGAGGGGCTAGGAGTGGGGACTTTTGACATGTTTACCTCCATACTAGTTCTAACAAGACAATGATGAACGTTCGTTGCCTGGACTAGAAGGGGGAAAAGTCATCAACACGACTATGAATCGCAATGTGATTGGCATTTAGAAGGCGCAACGTCTGCTAATTCGGATCTATCTTATTCAATTTTATAGTTATTACTGTTTGTGCACATGTGAAGCCTACTATCTAGTGACCAGTGATACGGCTGTCTAACTACCGAAATAATAAACCTTTGCGTAATCATCTTCACATTCTTAAACATAAAATAGTTTGAACATGAAATGGAGGTATGGAATTCCATCAAGGATTTGTCACCACGACTCTTCGACAGTAAAGCCTTGTATGGAGGGGGGGCTGTCCATATTAGGGGGATAACGCCAATCGATGTCATAATGTCTCTTTTCCTCGAACCAGTCAATGAGTAATATCCTAGCACACAGTGGTTCCACGTGTATAAGGATGGCTCAGCCAAAATGCTGACTGAAATGAATGCTGGCCAAGTTGCTGTGGGAAAGTTTAGCACACAATTTGATTGAGAGATCTCTGCTTTAAGAATAGCCATGGATTATCTAGTGACCCAGAATTATGATCAAATAGTTATTTTCGTTGATTCCCAAGCAGCTATCATTGCAGTAACTGAAAATCGAAGTGGCGTGAATTTCCAGGTTCTGGCTTGTAGGTATCTTGTTGAGTATCTACTGAGTCGGGGATCTGATGTATGGTTCCAGTAGTGCCCGGATCACTGTGGGATTCCAGAAAATGAGAGAACGGATGTCCTCACAAAACAGGGTGCTTCCCAGCCTCAAATATTCCAGCCTATAGGTTTGTTCGCTGAGACCACCGAACCGGTTTGCAACCCACTTGAGGTGTTCGCTGTGTCCTCTGATCACCAGAGCTCCCGCCACCCTCGGTCACTGCCTGTTCGCAGGTGTTTCCAAACTGGTTTCCAACCGGTTGCGCATCATCAAATCGGTCAGAGCTTTTTCTAGCTGACCACTTGCTGACTGTTTTTGCCCCCTCCATTCCAAACTCACAGCATCCAATGAAATCATTCGAATTTTAGCCTCTGTTTACGCTACTGTTTCAATCCTCTCAGTATTTTGCCCAAACATTCAAGTATAAAATGGATGGACTCCAATCTCCAACCGGTTTGAAATCAATTTGAAAGTTGGCTAAAGTCGCGCATGCGCATTTCACCAGTCTCCAACGAGTTTGAAATGGTTTGCAAGTCACTGCCACTCGCCTCAGCGAACAAAGCTCTTATCACACCGAACGGCGAGAAAAGCAAATAAACGCAAAGCTTATCAGAACGCGCTCCCTCGTTATAGAAAGTTGGCTTGTTGGGGGGGAGTCACTGCTTGTAATCCAGTTCCTAAAACTTGTATACGTTGCGAGAATGTTGCTGGCTTCCGACTGTTAACTGGTCCTGATTACCTGGCGAAGCATCTCAACAGAATTGGAGTTTATGACTTTCCAACCTGCACCCTTTGCCATTCAGGAGATATGGATAGACCATATTATACGTTCCTTTCTTAGGAACGTCTAGGTTAATGACAAAGATGCTCCTACATGGAGCAGAGAAGCAAGGATTTATAGGGCTGCCTCGAAAAGATGGCACACGTACCGAACCAGCGAAGGGTGTAAGAAAAAAGAAAAAGAAGAAAGTAAAAAAAAAAAAAAAAATAATAATAATAACAATAATAATAAAAATAAATAAATAAAATCTTCAGGTCAAATATTACACAGGGTCGAATTAGTAATGGCCATTTCGCATGTGCAAATATGAAACTCTTTGTATCACACATATTTTTCGCAATTACCATCTGATGGACTTTAGGTATTGGAAAGGAGAAAAACTTTGTTTTCCTTATGAAATCCATCGTCTCTGGCTCAATAGTAGCCCAGTAGAGTATGCGCATGCACCAAAGTATATTCTCAACGCAATATTCTTTTACTCTCAAGATAGCCATTCAAGGAATAATATTTTCCAATTTCCCGCAAGTTATACTCCTGCATAAAAACATCAATCAATAAATTCTGACTTCTCTACATTAACAAATTTCAATAATAATACAATCAAGTTCACTCAATTAATTCAATCACAGTACAACAAGTTGTTGAAACCTTTCTATATTTATTTTTCTTAAAAGCCGGTGTTTATCACCACAATGACATTCTTGGCGTTTTATATTTCCACAAATAAGAAAAATTAGGATAGGCGTTACTTTTAAGCATCATAAATATTTCTCAGGTCAACTTTATAACGTATCTTCGACCTTTTGGTTGTGGCAAAAGTACTATTAAATGGATACTTAAGTGATAATGTAAGAAAATCGTAATTATCTTCTTTTCATTGCAGTTACACTCCGAGTATAGAAGCACATACCGATGGCACGAGTACACAGGCCCAAGACAAGAAGTGGTGCGACATCCACCGCAGCCCGTCTCCGGTAAGTTAGCAATTTTTATCTCGAAATAAATTACACTGAGTCATATAAATGTTAGTGGAAATAATATTTGGAATAGGGGCTAGGAACTTGCCAGATGACAGAACTTCTAAATATAATTTCATGAATTTGGGATTTAAGGTTTGGTAGCCGAGTCACATGTTTTTGTAAAATCTGTAATAACGTTGATTTTTCGCTGATGGGCTTCAGTGTGTATTTTATAAAAATAATTGCTTCCTACGGTTAAATTTCAGCACGAAACATTTTATTGGACGTGTTTGATTGGTGGTTCATGGCGTTGCTGTTTTACTGTAGGGAAATTACCTGATCGAATACTGTAAACTTTAGTCAGCAGAAGGTGAAAAACCTCTGCCAGATCGAATAACCGCAATTACGAGAAAAAATTACTTTCAAGATTCCAAACGTCACCCTAACCAAACTTCAAAAGTCTGAACACCACTGGTTTAAATTTCCAAGTACCGGTTCTGTACCAGGGAATTTTGAACAGTATCGAATCGATTATTTTAAAATTACTACGGATATTTTGTCTAAAATTAAGAAAAACGGGACATATCGGCTTAAGAGCCGAGGAATTTTTTCAATATTTTTTTCGTGTTCAACGCCCCAAAAAACTTGAATTTAAAAATATTTCTAATTTTGGCCAGATTTTTTGTATTCCGTTCCATCGTGCAGCGCCTGCTTGCCTCTAGAGACTCGAGCTGGGAGGTCGTTCACACCAGTGTTGGGCATAATCTTATCGTCGAATACGAATACGATTGTAATCGCGATAATTATTCGTTGATTCTGAGTCAACTGCGATTATATTCGTATTCGTGTAATCGTATTCGTCTGTCGGCGATTACACGAATACAACCCATAAAAATGCGTCACGGTAATCAATTTCAATAGGGCGTCCCTCCTATAATATGCGAAGCCTTGCTAATATTACCTAGCTTCAGAGGGACGTCCTTAAAGCGAATTCAACGATTGGAGCCCAGCCTATTTGTCTCAAATCTATTTCAATAGGACATCCCTCTGAAGCTAGGTAATATTAGCAAGGCATCGCATATTATAGGAGGGACACCCTATTGGAATTGATGATCGTGACGTATTTTTATGGGTTGTATTCGTGTGATCGCTGAGAGACGTATACAAGTCCACGAATACGAATATAATCGCAGTTGACTCAGAATCAACGATTAATTATCGCGATTACAATCGTATTCGTATTCGACGATAAGATTATGCCCAACACTGGCTCACACTGATTGTGCCCTTGACTTTGCCAAGCAGCAGTCGTTGCGGTGCTACCGAGCAACAACAACCGCTCCAAAAGTCAGCTCACCTGGTTAGTTTGCTGTTACAGCATGTATCAGTGGACGGTAAAGATTCAGCGCTCTGAATCCCCCATTTCTTCCTAGCGGGTAGGAAGTTCCTAGGAAGGATCCTAGTAAGACCAACACCGGAAAAGTGCCGCTGAGTTACTCTAGTAGGGCATCGTGGAAGATCTTTGCGGAATCCCCATCCTTAGTGGTCTTTCTATGGAGGCACTTCCTTTCATCCCTCTCTCCCTCCTCCACTCCCACAACTTCCTTAATCCTTATTTAATGATGTGCTCCCTCCGGCTTGAGAGGAATTTTCTATTCCTTCCGCCTCAAAAGGAATTTTCTTTTAAGAAAAAAAAAAAAGCCTTTGACGAATTTCGTTGGCACTACTCAAGCTACGATTCAATTTTAGTTATTCTCTTTGTTGTTCGATAAAAATTTCAATCATGAAACTGTCGACGAATCGGAAAAGTTGAGTTTCATGGTAGAAGGAAGAAAATCGAGGGGTGGGGATAATAACGTGTTTTATTTCTACAAATGATGTCGACGCATCAATTATAATTCTAAATCGATTTTCGTATTGCTTCCGAGTCTACCTAAAGGTAGCGGAAGCATTATTTTCACTTTCGGAAGAAAAAAAATTCAAAATTTCCACTCGCGTTTTACGTTTTAGACCATTCTGAACAACTTTGGTTCCGTGTCTGTCTGTCTGTGTGTGTCCGTGCGTGTGTCTGCAAATCCTTGTAACAAGCTTATTTTCTACAGTTTTCATCCGATTTAGATGAAATTTTCAGGGGATGTGCGGGCTAGGGGGTAGACGGTACCCTATCAGTTTCATCGTTATTGACTCAATACCTCACTCTGCGCATGCGTAAACGTAAATTGTACCAAGCATTATTTTCTCACGCCCTAGTCGTCCGATGTCGCTCAAATTTGAATGATAGTTGGGGGATGACGATTTGATCATCTTATATCAATTTCAACATGACTGCATCATTAATAGATACTGCGCATGCGCCAATATGAAATCCTCGTTACATGCCTACTTTCCACAGTTTTCATCCGATCTGGATGAAATTATCAGAGAATGTGCGGGTTAGGTTGTAGATGGTCCCCTATCAGTTTCATTGTTGCCAAATCAATACTTCATTCTGCGCATGCGCAAACGTACATTCCATTATGCTCTATTTCTTCACACTCTAATCGTTTGATTTCGCTTAAATTTGGATGTCGCGTTTGGTTGCCGCGTGTTCAATGTAAAATTTTGATTTGGTCTGTTGCTCGCTGTTCTTCATTTGAATTTCTTCATCGAAATGTCAACTCGTAGCTCGTTAAGTTCGGAAAGCGATAGTTTCGATGATGGTCGTGAAGCTTCATGGTTTGTGGACCATAAGGACGAGATTGAAGTTGTAGTTGGATCTCGTCTAAATCCACGAAACTCGATTTTTTTTCGACGAAATTGTGCCAAGGTCCGACGACGAAGAGTTTGTTTACCATTTTAAAATAAGCCGTGGGCTCTCGGAAGAGTCAGCCTACCGTTGTCAGGCCAGTTGAGTGAGGTTATAAACAACATCACAGGTTATTCCACTTCCAAGTTCAGATATCGTTCGCAGTGCAGAACGCGGTTTCACAAGTTCCGGAACCCCCCAGGATTTTCCGTCCCAGTTCTGAGAACGAAGCTTAGATGAACCCCCTCCATTATAACCGAACACGTGTATGTTACAAGCTCCCTCCCCCATCCGGACAACCATAATAAAATACAAACAGCTTAAAAATCATTTTATTTTATATAATAATAACTAGTACCCGCATTAAGTTAATTACATTGCTGTAAAAAATACCTATATATATATATATATATATATATAGGATAGCTCATTGCCATGCAGGATTACTTTATTCTTCTCCCCAAATTGACCCTCTCAAGTCATTGGACGTATGTACCATAATACACTGCCAAGAAAATGGCTCATGAGCATTCTAGTGACCTTCACAGTACGTCACCGTTAAATTCCAGAAAACTAGAAACGACCGGTTCTAGCATCAGAAAATTAATAAGGTGGGAAATTGGAAGCTGAATGGTACATATAATAAATGAAATTAATGAGGAAAATTTTGATTTTAATATGGGACCATCCAGGATGTAGTCCGCATGTTCCCTGAAAATTTCGTCTAAATCGGATCAAAACTGAAGGAGTTTTTAATTGATTTACAGGATTTCATTAATATTTTGATCTAAATTCATGATTAAAACACATTCCTGAGTTATGACCGAAACAAGAAAATTTTGTTTGCGCCTGCGCAGAGGCTACCGTTGATTCGATCATGACGGAACTGATAGGAGCCCATGTTGTGGACGTTACGGCTGTTACAAGGAAATGTGGACGGACAGACAGACAGACAGACAGACAGACAGACAGACAGACACGGAACCAAATTTGTTCAGGAGGCTCTGAAACGCAAAATGCGAGCAAAATACACTTTCGTATGGATCTGTCCTCCCCTATACACCTGATGAGGCCTAGCGATAGGCGAAACTAGTTTTTTTGAATAAACATATAAAAGGAAGAAGCCGTATACCTTCCACCCTCATACCAGTATTCCGTAAGAAGTAATGGCTACTTGCACGAATACCTAATTATTGTCAGACCTTTCAGAATCCCGACGATCAGAACAGAGATATAAAGACAATCCGGCTTGTCGAGTTTTATAGTATAATGATTAACCTTCCTGCTGATGGTCTATTGACGGCAGGCAATTCCTTTCTTTCTTTTCCGAAAGAGTGCTCTTTTGTTTTCAGCTTAGAGTCAGTTAGAGGTCTGTAGTGGACTGAAGAAGTTTATTACGACAGTAATTTCCGATACCTACTTCAGTCAAGCGGGCGGCAAGACTAATAAAATTGTCTGTCCAATCTTATTGATCCCGTTCGCCAGGCACGGTATTTTCGTGTTTTTAATCCACAACGCCATGATCACCACAGTTTTCGGTAAATTTACATTTACCTACACTTAATTACATTTTTAGGTATATATTGTTCGAATCTGAACAGTCCATTATGAAATTCGTTCAAATCGTGACATTCTTAAAACAAGGCTAACTTTTAAGAATTTAATTTGGCCGAGAATAGTATCTCTAATATGGCCTCTTATTAATTTAGCAAACTTACCGTTCCACCAACGCTGGACTAAAGATCTTCTTGTGATAACGCACAGACAATGGACTCCATCCTTTGGGGTGTGTTAACCCACGGATCAGCTATGATGCGCAACTTTCTCACAGCTCGTCGTCAGGAAAAATGTTGAGATCAGTAGTCCTCGGCAGTTGAAAATTTCTGATTAAACATCTGATTTTCTCCACACAAGTCAGCAGATTTCCAGGTTCTTCTCGGCGCGAACATTATGGGCGCTCCCCTAAGTACTTATTCTTTACTTCTCTCCCACGCCTTTATTGAATAATTAATATATTCAACCCCATTATTGTCGGGAAAACACACACCTTCTAATATCTCAACCATTCAAGTGCAGACATTTTAAAAAGAATACAGTGAAACATATACAAGATGAGTTACTCAAGTTTGAATTGAGAACTACATATATAATTGGTTTTTAAAAAGAAAGAAAAGATAACATAAATTCACTCTTCAAACCTATTTTTGATATTTTGGCTTTTGTATTTTTCAAACTACAGAAGACAATGATAATTTTGGGAAGAGTTGTTTGTACAACGTTGGCAAAGGAACATGAGTTGCTTAGGATTTAGTTGTCACGTCATCTTCAAAACGTTACTGTGAGCTTTTTCAGGTTGGCGAAGCAGTAGATTGTTTTCATTGGGTATAATTTTTTTGTTTCTTCAAAATTTCGATCCCAAAACAATCGTTGCTCATGGATCATAGTATGTTGTGCTTCATTAGGTCTGACCACAGATGCTCGATGATAGTTAATATCGAGTTTATTATACACCCACATGTTTGGATATTTAAGGTAGATGTAGTCGAAAGACCAATCCTTTAAGAGAAAGTAGAAAATATTAGTTCTAAACGTCAGGTAGTCGGTACCAATGATAGTTGTTGTGTTTTATAAAAATAAAGTGTAGTTCATTAAAAAAAGAAGATTGCAATAATAAAGCTCGTAGTAATAACACTAAAGCTGTTGCTTGTAGTCCAACAGTAAAGCTTAAACCCATCTATCACAATGGCTATCTCTATCTATACCTGAGTTTTGTGATTGTAAAGGCTTGAGTTATATCTAAAGTTATGATTGAGTCGCGATGTTCTCTGCTCTTGTCCAACGTAGTAACTCTACGATGTACAAGTTGCAGCAAACAAATGTACCTATGAATGTTCTTTACCACCCTTCTTGGTATGAAAGGGCAGATCTAGGTGAAATATATTTATGTTGATGAGGGTGAAAAAAGTCTGTAATGGTGAAAATGGTAGTGTTGATGACTTGTGCAATGTTGGTAGTAGAGAGTTGCAAGAGATTCCACAGTAAGTGGGTGAACAAGAGTAGCAGACCGTGAAGGGTAGAGTAATACTAGATACGCCGATTTTATGTTCTTCTCCTATATGTAAGTAGATTCGACATATGCCAGACACCGAATGCCCAATGGAGAAATTGTCCACCACTGCAAACTACATACCTACTTTTATGTTAAACGCTAGTGACAACACCGTTTTGATATCAAGGATATTAAAGACGTTTTGATATTAAAAGACGGTTGTTTGCCGAACTGCATCGTCGCAGAAGTAGAATTAAATAAAAATAATAATAATTTATGCGAAATGGGCTTGTGAGGAATTTGAAAAGAGAGGGGTCTAGTTACAGGAACATGAGATATAGTAGTTGTAAACTTCCATAAATGGTGAAATTCTCATATTAAACACCGATCCACGTCCAGCTTGGCCTAACTACCCACTCCAACCGACAAGGTCAGCGCATGCCCATAGAGCACATACTTGGGTATAAAAGGAAGAGTACAGCAAGGAAGACCATCTATTCGTTCAACAAATGTCTTCTCTACTTTTTCTCAATCCACTACCTACCTCCTTCCATTAATTTTCTTTTTAGAACGCATGGTAATATTGCGTTGCAGAACTCTAAAATTATCCAACACAAAGTTGGTGTTACCTCTCTTACAAGGGGTAGGGTGATATTGTTTCGCTGCGGTCCATAGGTACCTCAAGTTCCTTCTCATGCCCAACTCACCTCCCAAGACGATCAGTAGTTAGCTAGTCAGTGCGCAATTCTTAAATTCACACCATTAGTGATAACAACCCCCCCTCCCCAATAAAAATCTTAATCATTATCCTTCACAAAAGCAATTGGAACATGACACAATATTAAATAATTTTTTAAGGAGTTTTTTTAATACAGTGTCGCAGTTTCGGGCGCACCATCTGCTAGGGTTCAATTCCACTACTAATTTGTGCCTTTTTTTTCCTATAACATATATTTTTTTAATTCAAGCTAAAGACCACATTTTTCACTTTTAAGATTTGTTTCGCGTTCTCGACATTGTGTCACTAAAACTGTCATAACTCCCGGAATTTTCAATCAAAACTCAAATCTGATTATACCGTTGAAAAGAGAGTAAGATTTAACAACTTCCTAACGTCTTTTTAAAAATTTTCAAATGGAACGAACGGGTGAAAAATAATCCGTAAGTGAAAAATCTGTAAAATTCCGAAGATTTTCATTTTTTTTCAAAGATTGTCTTTCGAAACGGCATGGATGAAAATTTTCAGGCTGTAAGCCTAAAAGTTGCATCACAATTCCAGCTTTCCAACGGCGTAGTCAGTTTTTATTTTACTTTGTTCATTGGAGAGACAAGTATGTTTGAATGTTGAAAAACATGGTTTTCTCCTATGAAATCGAGGGTTTTGCAAAAAATTACCCCCTAAGGAAATACTAGTTTGGGGTCGGATTCTACGTATTTTTCACGCTGAATCGAAAGGTAACACTCGTACATCTCTCGAACTCCGTTAGAACCGAGTCTCTTAAAATGTAAACCAACAAATTTGGTGGATGGGTGGGGGGGAGGGGGTTAAATTTTTTTTTTTTTCTTGGTCAATCACAAAGTTTCATCATTGAAAATAAAAGTCCAGTCATGCAGCATGACCCCATAAGCGAATTTTTGAAGAAATCTTCGACATTTCAGTCGCTATTGATCGTGTAGAGAAATTTTAGTTTATGATTTTGATAGTCAAACATGGAATCAAATTATTAAAAATAATTAGGAGGATTGGACAATGTTTCATGCAAATATTACCGATTTTTACAACTAGCGAACGGCATTATTTCGATTTTTGACTGATTTTTCAACTTTGAAATTTTTGAAAACTTGATACATATTCTTATAGGAAATTTTACGCTGATTCCGAATATACCACATGTTAGTATGCTGAAAAAATTATTTCGCACAACAAATCGCAAAAAATTTTCTTCAAAAATTCGCTAAAACAAGGCTATTTTGAAATTTTTGACTACATTTTTGAAAATTTCAACCCGAAGATGTAATCCGATCATGCTGGCCAACGAACTTGAACTTTCTTTTTGTGTCCTTAACATTTTAAAATTTGTTTGTAGCACAATTCTATGGACAGTTATCGTCTGGAATGACATACATACATACGTACATACATACATACATACATACATACATACATACATACAAAAAACACTTCAGAATATGATTCAGAATAGCTGAATAAAATCTTTAAAAATCTCTGCTTAAAATTTTTTCAAAAATTCACATTCTACAAATTTTGAGGCGAGAGCAATAGCTTAATTTTCTTCAAAAATTCGCTAAAATCAAAATTTTTATATTCACTCAGGTGATCTCTGAACACGAGGACCTTTCAGGCATTACTTTACATTCCGATGATAGCAACGGGGTCGATTTCCACAAGACTATATGGTACGAATTGTAAACAATTTGAATCCTTTTGTTTGTTTCAGGAAACAAAGAAGAAGAAGAGAATAAGTACAACACAGAAAATTCACAAGTATCAGTGCCCCTTCAAGGTAGGTGCCTCTGCATTGCTTGATAGCGACTCTTAGAAAGAGGACGTAGGCTAAGCCAGACTAGGAAGTAGAAAAGTTTTTGTGCTATGAACATGTGAGCAGCCCGCCCCCCCTTGAGATCTCAAGAAAGGGAGGTAGGGTGGTGGTCGTAATTAACGAATTTTGAGTTATTTCCATCAGGTCAGACAGTAGAGCCTGCGCTGCCGAGAAGGAAAAAACACCCGTCCATGGCGTACAGGAGTAACGACTTTTTGTCGTCTCGAAAAGACGGCTTCTATCATACGTCGACGTCTTTAGATCGCGCCAGGGTAATATATAATACATTTCCTTATAATATCAACACATCAAGTTAGTTGAATCCTACACAATCACACACAATACTCAAATTAGAACTGATGCGTATGTACTTGCGAAATGACGACAGGTTTTCTTGAACTGGGTGATCTATCCTCCCACGCTAGGTGATACAGACGTCGGTGATCGATTCCGCTACAATCTCTCAACCCTTAATTGTTTTTGAAAATTTTCCCAAAAACCAACTCCTGAGCTTTTCATTCGCTTGAAAAGATTATTTTCGAATCCCATCACCAATACGGCCGAATTTCACCGTTTGAAATAGCATTAATTACCGATTCCGCTATACGCTAGACTGTTGTCCGATTTTAATAAATGTTTGGTATTAATCAGAAGGCCTACCTGCAACAAAATTTAATCACACAACAAGTCCGCTGCTTGAATACGCCAAGGCCCAAACATGTCGACTCATAAGAGGGAACCCATGTAGACCATTTTAATCATCCGATTTCGTTAGCCGAAATGTATCGTTTTTCTATACTAGCGCCACTCAAATAATCAACTGCCTTACTTTCGTAACTTTTCTGTGTGACAAATTCTGTGAAGTTTTTGGGCAGGGAAAGCATGTGCAAGCTAAAAAGCTTCTTTTTTTTGTGTTGAAAATGAAATAAGGTCAAATCAAATTACGGAAATCACGTCACGTCGTATTTGTATGAACAAATTCGACTTAAACTGAAATTACGTAGTGAGATAAATTACTTTGGAACAAATAGTTACTTTAATCTGAACAGCTTACAGCAATACACACAGAGATAAATTCAAAAAGTCTCGAGGAATATGTGTGAGAAGAGTGTGTAAATTGTTGAGTGATACTAGACTGAAATTTGAGTAAAACCCTGTTAAGTGCTATTTTCACAAAACAACAGCAAATTTAATTTTGTGGCAGGTAGGTCTTCTGATTAATACCAAACATTTATTAAAATCGAACAACAGCCTAGCGTATAGGGAAATCAGTATCAACTCACTATTGCCGAATTCTACAACTAATTGCATTAAGATCAGGTTTTCCCAGCATTTATTTCGAACTTGTTTATGTTGATTCTAGACTTTAAATCCAGAAATGAATAGTTTTGGCATACCTTTTTATAATTTAAGTCTACATTTATTCAGGTAAACGTGGTTAAAAAATCTCGACTATAACCGGTAAAATCATGTGTTTTGAAACTATTGCTACCTACATTTTAAAATGTAGGAAATGAGTTTTAATTTTTACAAAATGACTCAACTGTCTATATACATATACAACAACATTGGTGTAACATTATTGGTATTGGAAACTACTTACATTTTATTAACTGTTAGTTTTCTCGACCACTTGTATAATAATGAAGTTGAGGGTTAGCGAGGGTTGGTCCATAATTCAAAAACTTTTCTACGCCGACGTTTCGATATATTTGTACAGCATCTTCAGGACTACATTATAACAGAGGATAAAAAGTGGTACAGTCTGGCATATAGACTATCAAGACAGCAAAACTGATATAACAAAGGTAAATAATGTTAACCTAATTACTAAAATTTTTATACGAAATCTGATACATGAATTAATGTGACAAATGCACCCATGTGGCATTTTTCTATGCAATATGTATCCTATTTAATAATTTTCATAAACAGTCTCCAGTTAGTATGTATGAAAATAGTGTACAAGTACAATGTGTCCAGCAAGGATTGTATAACGTGCAATGAGAACCTACCAAAAAAAAAAAAAAAAAAATTGTTCAAAAACCTTTATTCATTATTTTACTTTAAAAATTTTCTAGTTTCAGTGTCATAATTAGTCAAACGTTCCATTAAAGGTAGCCACATTAATTCATGTATCAGATTTTGCATAAAAATTTTAGTAATTAGGTTAATATAATGTAACTATGTTATATCAGGTTTGCTGTCTTGATAGTCTATATGCCAGACTGTACCACTTCTTATCCTCTGTTGTACTGTAGATCTGAAGATGCTACACAAATATAGCGAAACGTCGGCGTAGAAGAGTTTTTGAATTATTGACCAACCCTCGGAAACCCTCAACTTCACTACTTACGAGTATATTCATAGAACAAATTGATCAACACTCTAGTTGTTACATGAAACAAATTGTTTGCATTTTCCTATCTTTTTGCTTTCCAAAGAGACGTCCAAGGGGGTCGAAGATAAGTTAATTAATTCAAAAGTCTCCCAATACGTAATTCTGGACTGGAACTAAGAACATGAAATATGAATTTATTCTGTCTGTAATAGATGAATAGGATATCAGGTCTCGGTATTCTGACATTCTGTCTGTAACGAGAGTTATTTTCACCAAATCCGCTCCTGAAATTCATGATTGAGAAATGGATTAAAATCAAATTTGGCGAATGTACCAATTTTCTAGTCATATACCTAAATTCAAGAATTCGGCTAAAAACCTTCCTGATTATTTTAGCTCGTAACTTTTTATGGTTTCAACTTGAAATACCAACAGCACTTCTTTAAGTTGAATGCACATTGGGAAGGTATTTTACCAGAATTAGGTGACACATTTAAAACGGAATACAACGCTTTCAACGATTTGTATCCTTGAATGTAGACTTTTCAGCTTACATTGAGGGATTCGCTACAGTTTTCTCGGCATAGCATCTATATTAAAAAAATAAATAAATAAAATAAATATAATTAAAAAAGGAGAACTAATCGAAATTAGTAAATAAATGGAAATGAAGATGAAATTCATAACTTGATAAGAATTTGGGGATTTTCGTTGTTGCTATTTTTAATCACAAACGTTTTAGGGTAAATATATAATTGGGTCGATCACTGAATTTGTATCACCTTGTTGAGGAACATTTTGAGTAGGTATTAAATTTTCCTCCTCTTCTTCTTCTTCTTATGGGATAATTTATTATATTTTTGAGTATTATTATTCTGGGAGTGCTAACGAATCACTATGGAATGCTGCTAGACGTTCAAGAGAGTAGGATTGGGGAACCTTCGTTATCAATTTGAAGAGATGAAATGAAATTTACGTATTTTACTGGAAGTTATGTAATGGCTGTGAATCCCTCGTGCACGGTTTACCTCACGCGTTGTGTCTGTTGGAGAATCGTACTTGTCAACCACACGTTGTCTTCATTAGACATTGAGTTCAAGATGTATCATTTGAGATATTGTAGAATAATGTTTCCTAGATTTATGTATTTGAAGTTGATCATTTCACTTTTTATCCAATGCAAAGGTACATAGGATCCACCCCACCCTCTCACAATGGTTTGTTTTAGGCACACTTGGTTTTGAAATGGTTTGAAACGGATTTGGTAACGCTTGTTTTTTTCCCCCATCGAATGTTGACAATTTTTAACCCAGATTAAAAACATCGACAACATATACATAAAAAAAGGCATACTGAGGTGTTGGGAGGCGTAAAATGTATGAAGTGGAGAGTATTGGATGTCGAAATAACTAAACTAAAATAAAAATAAATGAACTAAAAAAAACTAAACTAAAAAATATTGGATGATTATGCTGTCTTCCAATGAAAAATGTAGGAAATTCGTGTATTGATGATTATTGGGGAAAGTGAGACAATTTTGGGACCCAAAAAATATTACAAAAAAAAAAAAAAAAAAAAAAATAGGTAGTCATTTTTTTTACCCAATCTTTGTTTTTTCGTTCTCCTGGAAAAAAAAACCTTGGCAAGTTAAGCTCTCTTTTCCCTTGCACGTCACATAGGTATGATGATAATCGATGAGCGATCTATAAGTAAAATAGCTCCCAACTACACTCAAGTTGCAATTTAACTAACAAATGGCTCTATTATCATGCCTTATGCGTGCTTAAATTTTTTATTTTTTTCATGAGCGTCAATTTTATTTCAAATGGAGAGGTACTAAAGAGGAACCTTCTGGTGTTTCCCTAATCATCCTTGAACATTTCAAAAGCGGTATGAAATTGTGGGAATCACTCCCGAAGCCCCTCAGCTGTTTGATCGGATATAAATCGGAAGTCATATTTTTAAAAGGATTTGAGGTTCGCTTATTCACAGCGGAAACTAATATAGTACGATTAAATCGTTTTCTCACGACTACTTCCTGAATTAGAGCGAGAACATTGATGGACGTTTGTGCATGCTCAGAATGAAGTATTGATTCGGGAGCAACGAATCTAATAGGTCTAACACGCCCATTCCCTTGTTACTAGGATTTGACATTAACGCATGAACAGCTGCTGCGGATGTTACGATTATGTTGAAATTTATAATATGGGATGATTAAGCTGTCTTTTCCTGACTACCTTCCGAATTAGAGGGAGAACGGTCGACTAGGCCGAGAGTTAACAATGCTTCATTGATTTTAAGTTTGGACATGTGCAGAGTGAATGATTTGAGAGCAATGAAATTGATAGGAGGCCATCTACAGCTTACCCTCAAATGTGAGGAAAATTTAATTTAAATCTGTTGGAACTGAAATGGAAAATGGAAATGAAAATGTGAACGTTAAAAATGGAAGTGGGAAAGGTGCAATCATGCAGCATGATCGTATGAGCGATTTTTCTTAAATTGTCTATATTATTATATGTAAAATTTTGAAATAAGAAAATAATTTTTCATTTCATAGGTAGGGATATTATAAGAGGCTACAGGGTAAACAAATTTGCTGCTAGATTGATCGATAATCCTATCATTCATCGCGTACGACTGGCAGTAGTGCTCCACCCCATACGCCTAGGCACCGTATCTTCTTTCTCGAACCTCTTATTCTTAGAGAGACAGCTCTTATGAGCGCCATTTGGATTTTCACCCTGACCCAAGACGATACTTGGGATTCTTCCATTTATCTGACAATGAAGCCGCCATTCTTCTCGAAAAAACTTAAAATTCTATATGCATAAGTCCGTCGCAGGAAATGATCATGAAAATTTCATCGAAATCAGACTATAACTTGGTATAGTTTTGAACATGACAAGGATTAACCACAAACATACAGCAAGACATCAGGCATTTAATGTTCTTTAATTTTGGAATGAATAGGAATATATATATATACTTTTTGTGCGGTGCACCGTTTTTGAGTTATGGACTAAAAACCAATTGTCGGGACGTTGTGTTGAAAAATGGCTAGCCAGCGTATTTTGGAGTGGTTTCTAGGAATTACTAAATCCTAAAATACCGAAATTACCGTACCAAAATTATAAAAATTGTTCTTAAAGAGAAGGTGAGTTAATTTATTAATCAATCTCAAGGTCATGCCCGAGCGAAACGCTGTCTATTGGCGTAGTTCCGAAGCTTCTATGTTGGCTGTTCCCGATACAGCGGTTTCCAGTTTTTTTGGGATATATATACAAAACTACTCATATACTCTCCTTAGGAGATCCGATGTGTCCAAGTGTCCCTGCACCAGTAGGTGTGTTACCACTTCGCAAGGTAACACACTCATTTGTCCCAGTTATCTGGTTCGGTGCCTACATCAACGCAACTATATCATACCCACATTTCGGGCACGGAAATGATCTCCTTTTGCTTATTTTTGAAATTGATTTCGTTTTAGCGAATTGTCAAAGACAAAATGAGCAATTTAGATGGCTTTGGAATTTTAAAAGTGAGTTTGAAGGGTCGGGGACCCCCTCCAAATCCGTTTCATCACCACAATTCTAGATTATGACGTCGTATCCTATATATATCGCCCTATTGTGAAAGCTCCTTCCATCCCAGTACCACCCGTTCAAAATTTGACAGCGTAACGCGTTTTTGTGACTTTTTCACCATTTTATTGTCATTTTCTGAAGCTAGGACATTTACAGAGAATGCTTCGTCAATGTAGGGACGGCCTATTGAAATAAATCCTGAGAGGTGACTGAGTTTAGCTCATTTTTCGAAACTTGACCAATTTAATGTGCTCACAAAGTGTTGGCCAACGAACTAATCCTTCCGTTTGGAAAGCTTAATTTTTTGGCCCAAGAACGAAATTTTGATCACAGTGAGGGTTACAATCCTAATAGGTAAGAGTTATCTATCGTCTGGAATGACATATATATGTATATATCACCTTATACATATATATATATATATATATATATATATGGAAAAGCGTTCTACGAAGAATATTTTCGAAAATTCCAATTTTAAATTGTTAGGAGCTATTGCAATAGCTTAATTTTTTACTAAAATTCGCTAAGAAATAATGCGAGTGGAAATTTTAGTTTTTATGAGTTTTGGTGGTAGTTAATCCTATTTTATTCTTATCATTTTTTTAGGTACCTATCCCAAATTTGAAAAGAATGCTTTGGATAACTGTAAGGTAGACTCGGAAACATGTCCCCGGACGGAAATTATCCAGAAAGCTATGAAAATGAAGACGAGAGTTAAAATACGGATTCGGAGGACTCAATCGGCTCACAAACAAATTAAAACAAATTGCTGTTCACAATAGGCAAAGGGGGGGTGTCTATTTCCATAGTCCTAGAAATGGGTACGTAGAATGAAGAAGGTGAAATAGCACTTTCAGAGGAGGTGATAAGGCATGTTTTCTCACTTGACTGACGTTTTATGAGAGGATTGAGCGGTCATTCGAAAACTCATAAAATGAAGACGCCACGCCTCACCACTCAAACCCACATTTCGCAAACGAACGGATCGTTAAATTCACGTCCTGCTGGAGGAGGTCCGTCAGCCCATCATGCGAAAACTCTCACGTTCCATCATGGTTCAATCAATCAATGCCAAATCCACTGAAACAATCAAATGTTGAAACCGTCGTCGTATACCGAGAATTGATGATGATTAGCAATTATGAACATCAAAGAACCTTTGAATAATACAAAAAAACACAAACGGTGGGTACAGCTTTTGTACAAGTACGCAACCACGAGAGACATTTTATGTCTTTGCGCCCCCTCCCGCACCCACACCACGTACTTACGAGTGCCCTTCATAAAAATTTTGTTAAAACATAAACACAGACCGAGTTTCATCTCCACGAGATAATTCGTTTATCGGTTGTTTGGTCTTAAAATTATGTCTTTACTTATATAAAGCTTGCAATCGTGTTCACAATATAAATTATTGAGAATGATCACCTGTGTGTAAACAATTGTTTAAAAAATCACGCTCATACCGCAGCTTGTCGGCCACGCAGTCCGCAGTGGTTAATGTAATATGGTTAGGTAAATCGAGAGCTATTCAACGAGTGGTGAACGATTTTTGTACGATGATAACTGGCGAAGTTAAAGTTCCGTAGCAATGAATCGGTTGTACGTGAAAATTATTAGAAATTTTTCATAACGCTTTCTTCGTCACACCGTAACGTCACACTTTTTGAGTTATGTGCCATCGTAAAGACATAAAATGTCAAAAACGTAGATAACAAAATTGCGAACATAACCTGCAGTATATCATAATGGAAAATATGATAATCCCAACAGCTCAAATTTACAAACCTAATTTCTCAAATTTACAAATTGATTTTAGCGAATTTTCGTAGAAAACATAACTATTATGATAGATTCAAAAATTGTTGAATAAAAATGTTTCAAAATTGTCTTCCTAGACACCCTTTCTACGAATGGGATAAAAAAATAGAGACATTCTTCGCGGAGGAGTATGGAAGTGCTAATCTGTTGGGGAACGGTCAAAAGTGAGCTGCAAAAGCGCGAATTTCAGGCAGGATGTCAGTTGCATAAGCGCGAAGACTTGGCGTTGCGAGCGCTTTGGGTAGGGGTGGCAGTTGTCAACGAACCACAAATGGCCCCAAATCCTTCCATCATCACATGAAACAACAGTTTCGCATTATTAGTTCATTACTTAGCAATATTAGTTGATAACTTAGCGTAATAAATCAGCTTTCCTTCAACACTACAATGGCTTAGGGACCATGAGATGTTGTGCAATAAAATTAGAGCATTCCAAAAACGGAGTTACACTTCGATTTCGATAGTAACTCACTGTTGTACGTGAAAATCAATAGAAAACAAAGTTTCCTGTACACTTTTTCGGGCTGAAAAAAAAAAAAAAAAAAAAAAAAAAAAAGTTACAAAATATTTTCAAATACCGAAGCTAAAAGACATATCCATGTCAAAAAGAAGAAGAAGAACGGTCATAGAAGCGGTGCTTCTCTTTCAAAAACATTAAATATTAATCTAGATATGACTTGTGAGACCGACTTGACATGACCTTTTTTGTCAAATAAAAAACATTATTAAGATTCTCGTAATTATTTTATCCCTAGAACTGCAAGCAGATTTTCGCGCTTTCGCACCTTATTTTTCGCGCTTTTGTTCAATCCATGTTCCCCAGAAATTAGCGCTTTCGTACACCGTCCTTCAGCGGATTAGCGCTTATGCCATCCAGCCATTCTTCGACGAAAAATCAAGGATTTCTTTGAAATGTTTTATAAGGATGAGTTTGTTGGGCAGCAATAATGATCATTAAAAAAAGAAAGAAAGTCTGCCAAGTTAGTTGGACAGTATAGCTTCCTCACATATTGTAACATGGACGTATAGGAAAAAAAATTTGCGAATGCGCACTACTGTAATCTACTGTAAATCCAACGGTTAAGAAATTTATTGGGGAACGACTAGGAGCTAGGAGTTTTGCCTGTGTCGATTAATTTTAGTTCAGCGCATGCGTTATTACTTCGCCAATCGCGATATAATTCATACGGAAGTTTCCTGGAACATTTTTCCATCTGATCCCCGAGTTAGAACGAAATCGGAGCAATAGATTATAAGAAATCAACGTTATAATAAATTAACGTTTTCACATGCGCACAGATTACTATTTATGTGACGGAAATGAAAGTTATAGCAGACTGTCTACACACCATCCCGCACAATCCCAGGAAATTTCATCAAAATCGCTCCATTAGACTCGGAATTTTGTCAATATCAATCGATATTAGCTTCGCGCATGCGCTATGGCTACTAGTCTACCAGTAGCGGTATAATTTGTAAATCATTTTTCTAGAACATATTCCCTACCGAGTTTGAACGAAACCGGAGCAACAGATGATGAAAAATCGACGTCATGAGAAATTCACGTTTGCGCATGCGCACAGGCTACAGTTGGTTCGACGGCTTTGAAAATATAGGGAACCGTTTAGGAGCTAACCCGCATAATCCCTGAAAATTTCATCGGAATCGGACTGAAACTTGGAATAGTTTTGGGCGTGACAAGGGTTTACCACAGACAGACAGACACGAAACCTAAATTGATCACCAAGTACTGAATCGCAAAAAGCAAGTGGAAATTTTGATTTTGGAGGAAAAAAAACTTGTCAACTTCAATCACGAACACAAAGATTCCCTAGAAAAAGTGCTAAAACAATCATATAAAATGGTAAAAACACTTTAAAATTGTTATATTTATATTTTTAAGCAGAGTATTACTTAAACAAAGTTCATTAACTATGAACTAGAACATTGAAAACTTTATGCTCAAAATCGAGCTGAGAAATGTACTTAAATTTCATTACAAAAGTTGATAAACATTTTTAAAAATTGTGAAAATAAAAATAAAATTCAATAGCAGTATATTATTTAGAACAAGTTTTTCGCTAAAAAAGTTATAGCTAACAGTTTTTTAGCTTTCAAAGAGAGAGATGTGTGCATAAAACACGATAATTTACAAAAATTTGCTCATACAGTCATGCTGCAGGACAGGAATTGTTTTTCCGTATTATCGATAATTCTTATATGATCAGTATGTGGTATTATGATTGTATGATAAATATGAAAAGTGTTGAACTATAGGATTCATTCCAGAATGCTTCAAAACGGATTTAAAGGAAGAATATTTTCAAAAAATTTAAAGTTTTTAGAGCTATGTCAATAGCTTCATTTTCTAAGAAACTTCGCTTAAAAAATGTATAAATAAATAAAAATAATAATAAAAAATTAAAATTGCTAATGATTCATTGGAATTCTTCTCCGTCACGAACCGCTGAAGGACCAATCGCGTGATTCGCACGGACATAAATCAGTTTTACTCGACGTGTCGGGCAATGAAGGGTCAAATTTGCAAGGTTTTCCAACTAAGCAAACCGAAGTCGGATAAATCATTCCAATACCTGCATTCTTTTGTCATTTTTCGACGTAGTTATTATTTAACCGTCATTTTAGTCAACGTATGAATCAAATCAATTTCGATAGAAATTATCATTTTCGAACGTTATCAGGACTGTTGGTTATAGTCCTATGGGTCTGCATTGGTTTCTTATTTGCTAGAAATACTAAACACCCAATGGGAAGGAATAGGCGCACTCAGGTCAGGGTGCGAATAGCTTCCTCTTATCAACGATAATGAATAGATCATTTTGATGTATCATTTATAGCTACTGCGCATGCGCCAGTATGAAATCCTTGTAACAAGCCTATTTTCCACAGTTTTCATCAGATCTGGATGACATTTTCAGGGAATGTACGGGCTAGGGGGTAGACTGTCCCCTGTCAGTTTCATTGTTGCCAAATCAATACTTCATTCTGCGCATGTGCAAACGTAAATTCCATTATGCTCTATTTTTTCACACTCTAGTCGTTCGATTTCGCTTAAATTTGGAGGATAGTTGGAAGAAGATGACTTGATTATTTCGTATAAATGTCAACACAATTGTATCAAAAATAGCCACTGCGCCTGCGCCAATGTGAAATACCTGTAATGACCTTAATTTCCACAGTTTTCATTCGATTTTGATGACATTGTCAGCAAATGCGCGGTTTAGGTTCTAGATGGTCCCGTACCTATTTCATGGTTTTTAACTTTCAACAGTTCATTCTGCGCTAGCAACAACGTAATTACGTTGCGTATAATCTTTTCGTTACTTAATTGTCCAATTATGACATTTCAAGCTACTTCTTGATTTACTCTTTTCCGATATGGAATTTTTCAAGATCATTTAAAACTTTTCAATGATCTATAAATGCATGATAGGAAACGAGGAAGCTATGTGCCACACCCAACTTGGCGGACTTTTTTTTTTTTTTTTGTAAACATTGCCAAGAAATTTATAAGCGCAGAATTCATTACATGTACCCACTAAAAATACCTTAATACATACGAGTACTTTATTCCTCAAGGCATGTTTAGTACGAACCTTACTGGAATTACATGTCTTCCTTCTTACGAAAGACAGTAAGTTTCACTGAATACCTTGTAGAATGAGCGAATTGCCATTCTATAGCTATTAAAAGGAATATAATACCGATCAGGGTTCAACAATCCTCTAATAAATTGTCATCCCAAGAAAACAGACTTAAAGATAAGTCAGACTAGATGGTTGTACCCTGCATATTGATGGTTCCCTGTCATCCTTGTTTTATTGATTCTAAGCTAGGGGATTCCAAGGTTTCTACTGGTAGAGGATCTTGGCTTAGATCTGACGAAGAAGAGTAGGAATCCTATAAGGCAGGTAACTGAATTTTCGGTTATTCAATTTTCTTCAACCTCCTTCAGACTCTTAGATAGCCTTGAACCGACGCGACCTATTGCAACCTAAATCAGGTTTCGGGCGCAAGTAATCGATTTTCAGCTCAGCTTTAAGCAAATAGGAGGGCGGGGATGGGAAGATAGACGACGCGGCAGAGTGTTGGAATCAACGAGGAGTCAGCGGGGATTGAGATTTCCAATTTCCGCACCCATGTAGCTACTGTTACTATCTCAACCCAGAACCCTATTGCAATATTCTATTATGTAAATGACATAACATCGATACGAGGGGAAACGCAGTTATTCTCGTCTTCATTTTGTGATTACCTATCACAATCTATGCAATATATGTACTTTGGAACCGTTATGATTCCGTATATGCAATATATATGACAAATACTGTTTGAGCAACTTTTGATTGTTGGTCATTGAGCCACCTATCAAAAATACAAAAAAGATCCAAATACAAACAGTCATGCAGCATGATCGTATGAGCAAATTTTCTTAAATTATGTATCGTATTACAATAAGTTAAATTTTATGTAAATTTGAGCAATTTTAGTAGGTATCCTTTCCTTTATTCCCCAACAACTTCTGAACCACAATCACCAATGCTCCATCAGACCAATATCCCACACTAAAATGTCGAAATAAATGTTTTGTTAAATTTTAGTAGGTATAAATTGTTAAAAACCTATTTTATATCAAAAAAATTCGTACAAATTGAAATTCAGTGATTGAAAAAAGATTTTGAATTTTTAGGTTTTTTTTTGCAGTTTTGATAGATTTTTCACCAAATACTAATGAAATTTAAGTACGTTTTTCAGCATAATTTTGTGCAAAAATGTTTTAATGTCTCAGTCAATTGTCGATATATTTTTTTGACTGAAACTAAGCTATCAATTAAAAATTTAATGATTTTTGGCCGTTTTCAGCAATTTTTAGTGATTTTTTTAGTACATTTTTTGAAATTTGACCAATTTAATGTACTCAAAAATGTTTGGCCAACGAACTAATCCTTTCATTTGGAAAGCTTGATTTTTTGGCGCAAGAATGGGATTTTTATCTCAATCCTAAGGAGAGTTATCGTCTGTATATATATTTAATATATATATATATATATATATATGTATTAAAAAGCGCAAACTTCAGGAATCGTTTCGGAATGCCTCAAAACGGATTTCAATAGAGAAAGTTTTCAAAAATTTTGATTTTAAAAATTTTCGAGCCATTGAAATAGCTTCATTTTCTACGAAAATTCGCTTGAAATATATGAAGGCACCTTATTTTGATTTTCATGGGATATGTACAGAAATCTATAACTATGGAAAACACTGGTATCAGATGATTTGTCATTCGTCAGCAGACATTAATTAGTAGATCAGAAGGCAGTAGATTACAATGAAGCTCTAGATACTTTTATCTTTATATGTAAACATCCAAATGGTTAAGAGAATAATAGATGTGTCTGTATGAGTGCATCCTTTGTTAGGTTATTTTCGTGTCCTGATTCCCGAAAACTCTTGAAACATTTCGAATTTTCGGGTTGGGTTTCCACTCTAATAAACAAAGCGTTACAAAAAGTGACGTTTTATTGAGGGATGAAAAATTGGCATTCGGAGAGAATTTAGTTTTTAGTAACTTTTGAACCCTCCAACAACCGATCAAATAGTTGAAAAAAAAGAAGAAAAAAAGCTTCTCATTTATACTTCAAGTAGGTGTAAACAATATCATTTTCATACAGGTTTACTCGTTTAAACTGATTATGTTAGTGAACCTGATGAAGATTGGTGAAAACCATAATAGTGAATAACACAGTCTCTAGTTAATGATTTATCTACCGGAACAATGGCATATTAAATACGGTTTATCCGCATAGTAAAAAAACTTAAACTTTGCCTCGTAAATAATAAAAATTTTGTGTAAAATTGCAGCGTCATCATCTTGTCAACTCAAAATGAATGCCTTTTATTTAGGCTTAAAATGTATGGAGGCCTCTATGCAGCTAATGACGCCGCTCATCCTCAAATAATATGGAATGAAAAATAAATCCATAACGTTGTGATTTTATCAGTGTACAGATATATAGAATCACTATTTCATAAATATACATAATGAAAGGGGGTTGCTATGTTTATACATGTTGCATTATGAAGACAATTCTAGAAATAAAGAAAGAAAGAAAGAAAAAAAAAAACACAGTTTGTATTCAACACCCCAGTACTACAACTACTGAAACATTTTCCATTTGCGTTTGACTTTTGGAATGCGAAATAATTTTTGTTCAAACGCTCCATCAAATCCTAATGTAAACACGAGCTTATGAACTAATCCCAGCTGGCAGACTTTTAGTATTTATTTACTTGGTATTTTAGATATCAATTTTAGTTGTCAACGTAAACCTCTTTTAAAATCGTGAACCATTTCAATCACCTGCTGCATCTAATTATATTTGAATTTGCTTAGCTGGCGTTTAGTGGGTAAAGGGTAAAGTCGTTGTTGGGGTTATGTTGGGGGGGGGGGGGGGGGGGGGTTATAGTTGTTGTTGTAGTGACTGGATACCATTCATGTCGGAACGATTGAAAAACGAATGTTCTGAACAATTTTATAGCCAATTACCTCCCGATCTTAGCTATGATATATGTACTCGTAGATCCAGGAATCTAAACGTAATAAGGTTTGAATTAGATGGACTCCAGAACCATACAAACGAAATCAAAGCACATAAATGGGAGAAACATAGATATAGGATCATAAAGTTCAATAAAAGTGTAATTATGCGTTGCAAGGGACATTTTTGTTTATTGAGGTTTTACATTACTTTTCCAACTGTATAAAAATTTCAAAAAAATTGTGAAAATAAAAATGAAATTCAATAGCAGTATATTATTTAGAACACGTTTTTCGTTGTAAAAGTTATAGCTAACAGTTTTTTAGCTTTCAAAGAGAGATGTGTGTGCACATAATATGATAAACTACAAAACTTTGCAGGACAGGAATTGTTTTTCCGCACTATCGTATGTGTTTCTTATATGATCAGTATGTGCTATTATGATTGCATAAATGAAATGATATATCATTGCAATGAACTCCGTGTCATCGCTGTCTAATAAGTAGGTATACAAATAAGGTATAACCTGTGAGTTGGCATGTTTCACAATCGATGATCATATGAGGGAATTAAAAGTATTAGGTAGGTATATAGTTACATTGTTTTCAAATTTGAGCACTTTGAGTGCTAAGAAACTGTTTTCTAAGTAAAACCTTAAACATTGATATTTTTAACAGCATTTATTAGATTTCAGTGACCACCAGAGATATGATACGGCAGGGGAGAATCGAAATGTTAGTTAAATGCTGTTATAACTTATGTTAGTTTAATCAAAATAACAGACTTGGACAAACCTACAGCGCTGATCTTGTTATCTTTCCTGTTAAATATCTTCATTTCCAACACAAGAGAGTCTCATTAGGTCCAAACGGTTTGACATGAGTGTAGTCGAATGTTCGAGTTTTTGAAATTCATAGTTACCTTTTTTCAAAGTCTACCAATAAAACTTCTCTTTTATTGACAGTCTTTAAAATATTTAATTTTGAACAGTTCAACCGTTACATTTCACCTCAGGGTTGATTCAAAATTATACCTTTCGCCTCCCTACCACCCTTTGATGACAAAACTATTGGAGGAATTCTGGCTAAGTGAATGAATTCGTACTATTTTATTTTCGTAGCCCGTTCTTATTCAGTAACCATTGGGTCAATTTGGCATGTTTTGTGGGAAGTGGACTGTGGATGACTGATGAGACTGAAATTATCTTGAGCACAAGACAGTACAGCACTTGTGCTGTGTGAATCGCCACCATTATTAGTATGAGTTGTCCAAATTGGGTCTGATTCGGGTCGGGAGTTATTAGCGAAGACCCTAACAGGTGTTGACGATGGAAATATGTGACGAGCCTTGCTGATGTTTGTTTGTCCACAGTGTGGTTAGGATGATTGCTATATCGACCCGGGACTGTTGTGCCTCAGGCGTTGCCGTACCAGCCGTTACTCTGTTTAGCTCAATCCTCTTGAAACGAACGATGTTTCGACCAAACGAAATCGGATTTCCATGTGGACATTCACAAGCCGAAATTCGTCACACATGATGAATCTCATATTCACAACGATTTTCAAAGCAATTTATACTTTTTAGATGGAAGCAAAAATTTAAAACTACTAATACAGGATGTTGAGCTGAGCCAAAATATGCTGTGATCAAAGATGACAACCAATTAGGAGTACGAACTAAATCACTCACGACAAGGTTGTGGAAAAGCATTTCATTTTTAAAAAGTTCCAGTCATGCAGCATGATTGAATGAGCGAATTTTTTTTTTTTTTTTTTTTTTTTTTACAAGCACCTGCTACCTACGTTTTAACAGCATGGTTTTAGGATTGGTTGTACAGGGATACTTCCATAAGATTAGTTCAATCTGAATTTTGACAATGTTTCATGCAAATATTACCGATTTTTACAACTAGCGAACGGCATTATTTCGATTTTCGACTGATTTTTCAACTTTGAAATTTTTGAAAACTTGATACATATTCTTATAGGAAATTTTACGCTGATTCCGAATATACCACATGTTAGTATGCTGAAAAAATTATTTCGCTCAACAAATCGCAAAAAACAGGCTATTTTGAAATTTTTTACTACATTTTTGAAAATTTTAACCCGAAGATGTAATCCGATCATGCTGACCAACGAACTTGAACTTTCGTTTTGTGTCCTTAACATTTTAAAATTTGTTTGAAGTTTCTAGCACAATTTTACGGACAGTTATCGTCTCGAATGACACATAAATACATACATATATACATACATACATACATACATACATTTAAAAAAGCGGCAAACTTCAGAATATGATTCAGAATAGCCTGAAACGGGTTTCTGCATAAAATTTTTTCAAAAATTCACATTCTAAACATTTTGAGGCGTGAGCAATAGCTTAATTTTCTTCAAAAATTCGCTAAAAAGGGGGAAGTTGAGAAGAACATTGTCTGGACATAGAGAGTTACATGATTGATCGATTTCGACGGTTAGGTCATTAGTAACAAACGACGAAAAAGGGACGACCTATTGGAATTGATCCAGGGGGGGTGAAAACACAAGCATGACAAAGAAAAAAATAAAACCGCATATGAATCCGTTTCAGACCATTCTAAGATCGAATCCGCGAAAAACAAGATAGGTGTATGTCTGCGTGTGTGTGACAAAATTGTGTCGACGCTGCCCAGGCGATAATTCTCAACCGATTTTTGAGATTCTTTCTTCGTTCGATTCCAGTTTTAGTCTAGTTGTGTTTTTTTGACAATTTTTGTCTACGCCACCCAGGTCACAATTCTCAACCGATTTTGGTGAATTTTATTTTGTTCGATTCCAATTTTTTATTCTAGTTGTACAACATTTTGATAATTTCGGATTTCCCGTCGAGGTGGGCGCGGAGGGCTTATTACCAATTCTTTCAAGCCCTGCCTAAACTACAAATCTTGAACAATTTTCGTGATTTTTATTTTGTTCCATTACGAATTTGATACAGATTTGGACTTAAGGCAGGAGTTTCAAATTTCATCATGAGAGGGGGGAGAATTGAAGGGGAAATACTGATAAATTATGATGTTTCCAGTAATATCGTTCGATTTTCGTGATTGTTTCGTTCAACTTTGAATTTGGAGCAGTTTTGGAAATTAAACGAGGAATTTCAAATTTCATTGGGGAACGTGGTGAATGGAGGGGGTAATTGTACTGAATCTTGAAGTTTACACTATTCTTATCTGATTTTCATGAAAGTTTGTGTAATTTTTCCGATCCAGATTTTAGTCCTCACTCAACTGATCAGGAAAGAGCCCATCGTTTCGACTGTCTCTTAATGTCCCAAATAGTTCCCTATCAAATTTCAACTTCCTAAGGTGAACAGGAGACAATTTAGCTCACTCAGATGATCAAGCAATAGCGCATCATTTCAACCGTCTCTCAATGTCCCAATAGTGGTTTGCAAACATGTTTAAAAAATATTGACAAGGGTTATCTGTATATAAGCAATTGAGGAGCTTACTTTCAAAAGGGGTCATATCCATTTTTCGAAAAAAAATCTGTCAAAAACGGATTTTCAATCTGTAGGATAACCAAAATCGATTTGTATGAGCAGTTAGCGTCAAAAAGGAACATATTTATCCTTGTGTATTTGAGGGCCAAAGTTTGATGTTTGGATCAAAAGGGATCACATCCATTCCTATATGATAGATAATTTTCGTTTCAATCAAAAGGGAATATATCCTCATCTTCCTTCATGTTGTTGCTCGTTGATGTTTTTCAAAAAGGAACAGATCTAAAATGCCATCTACCGGATTTTTTTCCAACTCTAGTTTGGAACATACCTTTTAGAATGCCTGTGCTGTTTGGTGATAAGATTTGAAGGGTTTGGTATGAATAACCAACAGAGTGCAGGAGCAATACTCTTCGGCACCCCTGTTATCAACTGTGCTCCTGTACTTCCCAATATTCAATGATATTGATATAAGACGTGCTGTGATAACATGTTTCACTCTTGTTTCACTTATTTCTCTAGTGCTTCTTTCTGTTTTTAGTTCGTGTCTCTTGAGATTTTTAGGCTTATCGTCGTTTTTGCGTTGCTAAGGTGTCGTTGGTGTTGCCAAGAATGGGGGGTATTGTTGGCGTTCTTTTGGGTACCCATGAAGTAGCACCCTCGAAAGACGATGGCGAAGTAGGAGAATGTGATTGTTTTGACGAAGAGGAAACTGATTTTCATGTTTGAAATGTTGACAGATTTTTAAGATTTTTTGAGATCTTTTTCTATATTTGCTTTTTTGTTTGTTCCAAACTGAAAATTGGTTGACCTTATTATTACCTACATTATATAATTAGGAAACATACCTAGTTCATGTGTGTTTTTTGCATACCTAAAAAAATATGAATTACCTGCACTTGATTTTTGTGATTTTTTATTGAGAACTGGATGTGTTTTTATCAAAATGGAACATATCCGAAAATTTGATCAAAAGGGATCATATCCTAATGATAATTAACTGTAACTCCTTCGGTTTTCGAGATTGGCTGCTCATGTTTTGGGATATAATTTCTAGTGCCTCACTAAGCTACACTAGATTAAAAACTAAATTTGAATGCCAATCAATAACTCCTTGCGCGTTTTTTGCACTTCCTGAAATTTTTTCGGAAGTGGATATGACCCCTTTTGAAAGTAAGCTCCTCAATTATTCACACAACCACGCTCATACCTCAGATTGTCGGCCACGCTCTGTACAGTGGTTAACATAACACGGTTAGATAAATCGAGAGCTTTCCAAAGAATAGAAAACGATTCTTATGCGATGAAAACTACAGGAGTTGCATTTTCTTAGAAACGCGTTTGTTGTAATTGAAAATCATCATAAAATATGGTAACATTTTGGGTCACGGAACAGGTAACCGAATTTTCAGAATAACCACTAGCGACAAGACATTTTCATGTGAAAACAGAAATTTTCATGGTTTTACGCGGAAAATTTTCAGCAGCATAAAAGTTGAATAGTTGTAGGAAAAGTAGTATGATGAGTTTTTTTACACCGATATCATTCTGGCATTTCGGGCTTACATTCTATAGCACCCTAATGAATTCACGCTGTTCTAACCTAGGAATATTGCGATAGGCATTTAATGTCTGTCTGGGAGGTGAGAATTAGCTGGAGTTTCCAACGATTTTCTTCTACCACCTCGTTGAAACACCAACGCTCTCATGACGACCTCGCAGATGCCAATGAAAAACGGGCGTTGATATTAATTTAATGAAGATTCATCATTTATGGTGCTCAGCATTCTGTTTCCACGGAGCCTAACAAAAGGAAAGTCCTCGACAGGGAGATTTTTTCCTCCCATTGGGAGTAGAATACGGCTGCGCTGCTCATTAGGAAATTTCAAAAGGAGGGCATAAAAAAAGAGAATATGGTGCTATTCATTTTCAAGTGATTTCCTTCCACAATAGCGAGGAAGTGGGATTAACATTTCCAAGTGAGCTGGGGGGTTTGTGATAACTTTAAATCCGGAATGGCCTCATATAAGAGCTTGAAACGGTACTATTTTTCCCCTCTCTTTTTCTCCATTGGCTCGTTTTTACCGGCCCCGCGGGTCGAAAGCTTCCCTCTGTAATGGAAATGGGGTTTTTAATTCCTAAGAATTTTAATTGATCATAAACGTCTAACCATCAACAGACGTCAATAAGCACTTTTTCGAGGGAACGCAGACCCTTCGGTTTCACGTAATACAGCAAAATCTTCACAAGATTTTATAAAGTTCAGAGATTTTATTAATTTATCCTTTTACAGAGGTTATACAACCTTAACTTAGTATTTTAGTTGTGTTTAATCACAATAAAGTTTAATAAATCTTGAGAAAATGTCAATAGAGTGTATATATTTCTGGTTATTCCATCGGCGTCTTCAAGTTTTCTGTGGATCTAAGAAACTTATAATTGTACCTCACAAAAGAAAAAGTATTATGATTGTATAGGTACAATTATCACACATCGAGAATATTCTTTTTAACCATAGACCTGACAATATAAATTAAATTATTAAAATAATCATTCCAAGCTGCGACCCTGAGTAGCATTGGGAATATATATATATATATATATATATATATATATATATATATACATTTTTTAATTTATTTAATCACAATCTTGGAATTTTAATGGTATTAAATCTAAAGACTTATTTCCGCTAGCTTAATTTGAAGGGGGTGACCGCCCCCTCTCTCCCACTTTTTAAATTTTGAAGCCATCTAAATAGCTCATTTTTTGTTTGAAAATTCAATTTATAACAAATAATACGAAAAAAAAAGTTCTCAGACGATCAAAGTTTGAGATGACGGATTGAGATGAGATATACCTTGTCCAGCTTTAAAAATTATCCGCACCATCATTGAGATAGGGTCATCAGTAGATGACACAATAGTGCAGATAACTTTTAAAGCGAGAAATTGTATATCTCATTTCATTTCGTACTCTCAAACTTTGATCGTCTGAGAACAGTCTTTTTTTTGTGACAGTTGTGGCAAGTTGTACTCCTAGCAACCAACTTTCACGCCTCTAACCAAGCTCAACCCTGAAAACCCCAATAAGAAACACAAAACACAGTGATCCCTGAATTTTGAACACGATTTTTCAAGAACCTTTTTTCAGCGAATTTTGGGCTGTAAAACCTTAAATAATGAACAATTTTTAAACATTTTTTCCTTCAAATTGTTCAACATGAACTCGACTTTTCAATGACTTTTCATAACCCGAACTAAATCACTCGCGACGAAGTTGTGGAAACCCATTCCGAAACGGAAGTTAGTGAAAAAACATTGTCTATTTCCACGAAAAATCAAGAGTTACAGTGTAAAGAAACGTCTGGCAAGTTGGGTGTGGCACATATATATGAATCATTGTAACGAGAAAAATTCCATAGTGGAATAGAGAAACTAACAAGTAGCGTGAAACGTCATAATTGGTTAATTAAGAAACAAAAAAATTAGGTATTCTCAATGTAATTTAGGTTCGAGCATGTACAGAATTATTATACAATCATGTTGAAATTGATATGGGATGATTAAATCAGAGATCAGACGACTAGGGCGTGAGAAAATGGTGCTTGATGGAATTTACGTTTGCGCGTGCGCAGAGTGAAGTATTGAGTCGGGAACGATGAAACTGATGGGGTACCGTCTACACCCTAGCTCGCACATTCCCTGAAAATTTCATCCAAATCGAATGAAAACTGTGGAAACTAAGCTTGTTACAAGGATTTCACATTGGCGCATGCGCAGTAGCTATTAATGATATTTTAATCGAATTTTCAGAAAATATTAATGAAATTTGTGTAGTTACATTTTTTTTGGAAATTTTTTTAGCATGAATTTTATAATGTTCTAGTTTGTTTTTGATTAACTTTTATCAACTAAACTTGTGCTAAAAATACAACTTTAACAATTTTTAGCCAATTTTAGTCGTTTTAAGCCATTTATAATGATTTTTATAGTGCATTTTTTTTTAAATGTGACCAATTTAATGTGCTCAAAAAGTGTAGGCCAACGAACTCATCCTTTCGTTTGAAAAGCTTGATTTTTTGGCGCAAGAACGGAGTTTTTATCTCAATCTTACAGAGTTATCGTCTGGAATGATATATATATATATATATATATATATATATATATATATATATATATATACCTACATGAAAAAAGTGTTAAACTCTAGGATTCGTTTCAGAATGCCCCGAAACGGATTTCCAGGAAGAAAATCTTTGAAAATTTTAATTTTAAATTATGTGGAGCCGTTGCAATAGCTTCATTTTCTACGAAAGTTCGCTAAGAACTATTGCGTGACATGTGCATCGCACGGATAACCCAGATAAAGCGAGTATTTTATATAATATGTCGTAGTGATGAAATTTACCTTTTATACGATAGGGCTGAATTGAGTACCCTATGATTTCAATTCCAACAGCGGCACCGCGTGAGGTTTTGACCGTGCACGGGGTACGTCCAAACACGAATTTGTATTTAATCTATACAATGAACCAATCAGATACAATATGTATATTACATTCACAAATATGATATATGCAGATCCACGTATATTCATACGTGGGAATTTTAATTATCAGGACAATTTTAGTCAGCAAAATCATACAAGAAAATTCAATAAAAAATAATTCATCGTTTTTCTGGTGGTTAATAAGGAGGTAGTGATCTAAGAGATTATTAATAGTTCAATATTGTGGGGATCGAGTAGGGTATAGGATCTTACACTCAGAACAAACAACACACACACTCACGTAATGTAGAACACAAAATTGCATTTACTCACAGCAAAATTTATTATGTGTGAATCCCAGTGAGTATGCACCCTCGGGAACCTTCCAGAGTAGGTATATGGGGGCCGCCGTGCTCACTTTTGAGTTGTTCACTTGTTCCACCATGGCGAAATCGTCAGATTCACATCTTAAACTCATTGAACACACGTACTACCTATAGACCTGAATATTAAGATATGCGTTGAGTTTCATATTCTTGTGTTTATATTACATTGATTTAATGTCTGTATTTTGCTTCCTGTCTGTGATGTGCTCTTTGATTGCGTTTTTCAATGTTTTTATTGTTACTTGAACGAATGATACTTGAAATTTGATCTCATCGTGATGATCAACTTGCATTTTGCTCACTAGAATAAGGCATAGAATCATGGTTTTATTGTGTAACGAACCCCGGTCAACCTAATTACTCCGCCGTAAAACGTTTAATTTTTTAATTACCTGTGTTTTAATGCATTTTACACTTCACTCCAAAAAAAAATTGAACTTTAAAATACCAAGATGCATTTTTTGTATTTTTTTTTTAAATTTGTAAATTAGTTTATTTTACTGATATTGCATACCATTTACCTAACAATATACTCCGACTCTCCTCGATCTCATCTACACCATACCGGGACGATCAAATCCTATCTTGTTATAACAGTAGACTCATTTCTAAGCAACATTGTATTTCATTGATTTGATCTGACGCAATATTATGCTAAATAGTGCAGATTTCATTTAGCTGTTTCATAATTGTTATTATTTCACTTTTATAATGCGGCAATTGATTGACTTAAAGTTATGATTAGTTTCGTTTAAGTTGTACAGTCGTTTCTTGGGGAGGAGTAATGCGCTGGTCCGCTGAACCCCTCTTATTGTGCGCTATTGCGAACTTCATGTTTTTGAATTCTTGGGTAGGTTCGTAATATCCAGCCTTATCAAAACATTGTCATTATCATGTCCTATTCCTGGCACATTTAGAGCTCACCTCTGACCGCGCCAAAATACTAGGCGTTATGCTTGTCCCATGGCTTATGTGTTCATGTGAACGGCAAAAACGGCTGTAGTCGGGAGCTTCCTGTAACCCAGCCTTGAAGTAGGTTCATGTGTGAGGTATATGCATGTTGGCATATCATATATCTGAACATTATTTTAGAGGAAAGACTCTCAGAACTTGAAAACAATACCACCTCTTTTTCACCTACATATACTAACTAGGCAGAAACACACCGGTTGTTAGGGACTTTGACGCCATCTTTTGGAAGAAAGAATAAAAACTCTCCATAGAGTCGCTTATACATTGTAGTTACTCGAATTTAATACACGAAATCAAAGGAACTACTGGGGTGGGTTGAGTGGCGTTAACAGCCAAAATCTTGCATGAGTTTGAATTGAATTTGACCGTCAAATTGACTAGGGCTAGTGCAGTGCGCAGGTCGAGATGTCGGAGATGGCAGCTGCAGGCGAAGCAAATCCGAGGGTCCACCAAACCACCAACAAACATCCCCGGAACACCAAAGAGTTTTGAGGAGCGACTCTGACCCCAGTTCACAACAATTGGTACGCCTAAATTGCATTTCATTTAAAAACAAATTCATAAAATTGACAAAACTAACAGACCTGTTAAAAATGTCCAATTCGCTCTCATTATTAGTTTTTTGTATTAATATAGGCTTTAGTATTGTTAGAAAATATTTATTGATAGCTAATTCTGAAAAATCAAATAAAAATACTTCTATAAACACTACATGAATCATAGAAAAGCCACGAGCCGTATCTTTGTGGCTTGATACACTATCTCGCCTGCATGTCACGATTCCAAATGTTAGATTGGTCTCAACAAGGTCGTAACACTGCTTGTGTAGCTCATGCTTTTTTTATTTATTGGTTTACTAGTTCGTTTGGATTGACTGTCAGGCGCAATTTGAAATGACCAAATTTCTTTGTAGTAACAGCAGCATTTTCGTCAGCGTTTTGTATCTCCTTCAAGTCAATAAACACTAAATTCCATGTAAACATTTCAAACTTGTGAAATATCTTTCTATAGTCATGTGGTCGCTGCATCCAACTGCCCGCCATTGCATGGTAAAAGTCTCTAAACATCAAAACGATGCATTTGCCAATGTGTAAGCAGATTCTTTTGAATACACAGCTTGTAAAATACTGTAGGTACTGCAGAATCAAGAAATTTGTTTTCTCGAATATCATCTGAGTTCGAAAATTCCTTTCCTTCTAGGTTGTTAGCGCTTCAATGATAGACAGAGGTGAGCTGTCATAAATTCACTGGACAGAATCCTTCCTTTACCTATTGTCACTCCGTATCCTCCTCCTCTTCATACTGTGTACGTCCTCTGATTTGTTACCGAAAATACTTGCTCATTCTTATCCCGAATGCGCCAGAAGAATAGAACATAGATGAGTAGGAAATTTGAACTAGTAATGAAGCATCTTGGGTAGGAATTTCGGAATCCTCGGAGAGCCTTGCTTTGTCTTGAAACATTCACGAATACCAGTGCAAATGCCTAACCGTCTCCAGGATTTCACCTTCAAGATCCATTCTATTGATTGTTTACAACAACAGAATGCAGAATGGTACTTGAGTACTTATACATAATGATATATATGTATTTATACTTGAAACCTGTATAATGTGTATGACTTAGTTGACCCGGCAAACTACAAAAATATGTTTTTAAAAAGTACCTATCAATAGTTATACAGGTCTTCCCACTCTTCGTGTACAATAGAAATGTGAGTAAAACTAGACCAAAGATGGAGCAAAATGCCGCAAATTGCAGTTTTCTATCTCAACCAATTCCCAAAATATGATTTTTTTCTAAGGTTTCCTTTTCTTCGAGAAAAGCACGTTTGTTCGCATAAAACCCCATATTTCTCCTCTTTAAAAAAATTTTTTCTGAACCTGTGACTAATTTTTGGAATCAGCGTTATATCGCCTTTGATAGCACATGATTTTAATAATTTCGAAAACGTGGTCAAAAATTGAAAAAAATATATTTAAAGTAGAAAAATGTGGGTTTTTATGTCAAAAAACGTGCTTTTCTTGAAATTACATTAGAAAAATCATCTCAGGAATGGGTTGAGCTAGAAAAGTGCAGCTGGGGGCTCTTTGCTCCATATTTGGTCTAGTTTCACTTAAATTTTTATTTTATACCAAGAGTGGAACACCCTGTTGTTAGATTCAAAAGCCTAAAATGGTGTTGGCAAATAAACACGATTATAATGCTGGGATTTTACAATTTGTGCAACATTCGTATTGATATGTACAGTTTATGTCTTGTTACTGCGGTGAAGTTAGTCAAATTGTTTGCTACGCAATCACTCAACAACCCGACAGAACTCCAGAAGCAGTCCAGTATTTTTAGGGAATAAACAAAATAGAATGAAACCCTACGTTGAATTTGAGCGTATCTGATTTTGTTTTTCAATCATGACCGTAGAGTCAAGACCTCCTCGGTATTCCATTCACGTAGTGACTTTAGTACACCCGGACAAACTGGGCCGAATCGGTGCAAAATAATACAAGAACTCTGTGATACCAAAGTTTTTTTTTTTAAATACATAATCATACCTTCAAAGTGAACGCCCCCTTATCTATATTGATAAAATCGTAAGTGTGTCTGTCTGTACAGTGATTAGAATCATGAAATTTTGCGTTTCTTCCGTTTCATGCTATTTGTAGACGACTGGTACTTTTTTTTTTTTTTCAATTTTTCTCTCTCTATCTGTCTGTCCGTATGTTTGTCCGCTTTTCATGGTTACACGGGTCATTGGATAACTGATATGAGTGGGTGGGGGGGGGGGATGTCTCTATCAGTCCAACTTAAGTTATAGGCTATTTGAAGTTTTTAAAATTTGAGCCACAGGGGGTGTTTTAGGGGAGGGGGAGGGGGTGAAATGGGGTATCTTGGACAACAGTGAACGAACCGGGGATATGATTGGTTGAATATGTTTGGATTATTCTGACTTAAATCACAGGCTACTTGAAATTTTCAAATCTGCCCTATAGGGGGTGGTTTAGGGGAGGAGGGGGGGATTGGGTATCCTTGTCATCACTGAACAAACTGGGGATTTGAGTGGTGGAATATATTTGGATTACTCTAACTTGAACCACAAGCTACTTAATATTTCCCATCTGACCCATAGGGGGTGTTTTGGGAGAGGAGGTGGGTGAAATGGGTTATCATGGACATCAGTAAATAAAATGGAGATGTGATTGGTGAAATATGTTTGGGTTACTCCAACTTGAATCGCAGACTAGGTACTTGAAATTTTCAAACCCGACCATTAGGGTTTTGGAGGGGGGGTTGAAATGGGGTTATCTTGGACATCACTAAAAACTGGAGCTGATTGGTAAGAAATGTTTGAAATACTCTTACTTGAATTGTAGACTATTTCAAGTTTTCCAATCTAACCCATAGGAGGTGTTTTGGGGGAGGGGGTATCATGGACATCACTGAATATACTGGGGATCTGATTGCTAAAATATGTTTCAATTACACTGACTCAAATCACAGGCCACTTGAAATTTTTCATATCTGACCCAAAGGGGGTGTTTTTTTAGAGGTGGGACATGGGGGGGGGGGGGGGGGGGATGAGGTATCTTGGACATCACTGAATAAACTGAGAACCTGATTGATTAAATATGTTTGGAATACTCTAACTTCAATCACAAACTACTTGAAATTTTCAAATCTGAACCATAACGGGTATTTTGAGGAAGGGGTGGGGTTGGAATGGGGGTATCTTGAACATCAATGAATAAACTGAGGACCTGATTGATAAAACATGTTTGGATAACACTAAAAAATCACAGCGTACATAGAGATTTTCAATTCCAACCCATAGGGGTGTTTTTGGGGGAGGTAGTTTGGAAAGGGGTATCTTTGACATCACTGAACAAACTAGGGCGAATATGCTTAGACTACGTCAATCTCAATCACAGGCTATTACAAATTTTTCTAGCCTCAACCATAGGGAGGTGTTTGCGGTGAGGAAAAAAAGGAGGGGGTGAGGGGGTGGTTGAATGGAATAATTTGGTCAACACCGAACGAAATGATGATCTAATGTTCGGACGAATGAAAATGGATTAGTCTGAACGTTCTTTTGGGTTACCTATCAAGAATGTTTTTAATCCGAAATATGGGGAGTGTTTGTGGAGAGGGAGTGGGGGTTGATCTCAGTAGTTTGGTCCTAATAGGTAATTTATAAGTAAGTACTTTTAAGTGAGGACTTTTTAAAATCAGATCCATAGTGGTGTCCCAAAATGTGATGGGTGAGGGGGGGGGGGGGCTTGCGTATATTCAAGTCAACCTGTGCGACGCACGGGTGAACCAGCTAGTACTTAATATAACTAGAGAATAAATCTAGTCATCAACCAAGGGAAAACCAAGGGGGAATCAAACCAAGGGGGAATGTTTTACATAATAGCTACCTAATTACTTAGCACTTAACTAATAACACTAGGTGCTAGTGTTAATACTTAACACTATTAAATAAAACAAAGGGTTAAGGATAATTTCAAGTAACCCAGAGAAAATTTTTCTGAATCTTCCATAAAATTCACTTACAAAATATAAATAGACCGATGGAGTCGAAAAAATATAGGTACCTATTTTATGAGTCTGTTTGTCCGTATTAATCGATCTCCTGGAATGAAATTTAAAAAAATGTAGGTCCCTGTGTTAGGTTTTTATATCAAAGAGTAAACGAAAGCATTGTTGAAATACACCTCTGCCAATTAACATTTGAGGTTGAACAAAAAGTCTCAAGCGGAGTTTTCCATTACCCCCCTTAAGGCCTCATATTTTGATAAAATTTACACATATTCCTCATTAGAAGAGCGGAAGTTGTACTTATTCAACGTTGCTTATCTAATTCTTCAAACCCCGTCTACATTAGGTCAAATGCTGCAATTTTCATGGTTTCACCCAAGAAAAAAATAAATAAATAAATAAATAAATAAATAAAATCAATAGAATCTTAATTTCTTAGGAAAGTATATGCTTGGGTAGGGTGAGATCTCGCACCAAATCTATTAACCTGCGTTAGAAAAACCTCTCGAAATGAAGCGACACAAGACAGAAACGTGATAAGAATCACAATTTTCCTTTCCAAAATGTAGCCAATTTCTAGAATCGTGAAGACCAGAATGTTACTTGCGGGTGCTATGCGACTACTGAATGTTATGTACTAGTTTTCCAACCACAAGGGACGAAGTAGAAAATTTCTATTACGGGAATGGATTTCTGTACACAAGAGTGAAGCACTTCCAAAAAGTTCCAGTCATGCAATAAGAACGTATGAGCGAAGTTTCGAAATTGTATGTCAAAAGGTTTGAAAATTTGAGTACCTTGTGAGCACAGAAATCTTCAAATGTCAAGTTTGGAGGAAAAACAATTTTTATAAATATTATTCTGCTATATCAACCAATTATAGGATTTTTATAATTTTCTGCAGCTTCAATCTACTAATTTTGTTCATTTTAATGCAAGTTCAATAGTTTTTCTGCACAATTGTGCGCAACAATTTAAAAATGCATTGGATCGTAATTGATAAACTTGGTCATAGTAACATCCTGCTTAAAAATAAAAACTCAACAATTCAAAACCATTCTCTCACATTTTTAGTGATATTTTCAAAAAATTGATCATTGTAGTGAACGTAGAAATCGCAGAGCACTTAGTTGTTCTGAAAATTCATCTATCCTCTAAAATCCATTTCAGAATGCCTTATAACGGATTTTCAATATAGCAATTTTCAGCTATTAAGAATTACAATTTAGGAAAGAAAAAGAAACCAGAATAGTTTAATAAACAGTAAGTAGTTTGTATTTTCCTGTTCTTTCTAAATGACTATAAGGCTTTTGATGAAAATTCCTTGAGTTACACATTATGTGTGTAACTCCCATGAGAGGAGAGGCCTCGTATTCTATTTAATTATTCTCTTAGTGGCTCTGGAAGCATTAAACTGTTATTACAGGAAACTTTCATGGCTTAACATTTTTCTTCTCATAGTAAATCGTGTTGAGTAAATTCTTAAACTTGAGAGAAAAATGAAACGTTGTTGATTAAAACTTAGTTTTTTGAAGTTCAAAGTTCGTCAGAATTTAGTAATGGGGCATCAGATATTGTTTGGACTCACATAAATGGTGACCATCGATATGTACGTCATCAAAATTCAAGTTTTTAATACGATTTAAAGAAAAGTTGAAACCAATGTAGAGGCTCAATACGTATATATTACATTATGCTATTTCGATATTATTATTTTTAATTTATTAAATCTCAAAGGCTAATTCTTTGCCGTGGTTTCTCTCAAATATACAGTTTTAAACCTAAAACTGAGACGTGCCCCTGGGCAGACATTCCGGCTAATCAAATAACTTTTATTTGTCAAAAGTTTTTTACAAAGTGGGGAAAAAAAAAATAATATAAAAAAATTCAGTCATGCAGCATGACCGAATGAGCGAATTTTCGTAAATTATCGTATTATATTACGGAACGTTTTGGGATTTGAGTACATTGAGTTCAAAGAAATTGATACTACTAACTTTATGTCGAAAAATCTTGACCTATTACATTCTGCAATTCAAAATGGATTTTGGATTTCGAGCTTTTTTGCAGATTTTGATAGGTTTCTCAGTAAATATTAGTGATATGTGAATGCCTTTTTTTCGCGTAAGTTTGTGAATTTTTGAAGCTTGTGAGTTTCTGCGCGAACGGAATTTTTATTTCAATCCTACGGAGTGTTATCGTCTGGAAGGAGACATACATAAATATAAATAAATGGATAAATGATATATATATATATATATATATATATATATATATATATATATATATATATATATATCTATATATATACATAAATATATAGCGTTAAACTCTAGAATTATTTTCAGAATATCTCATAACGAATTTCGATGAAGAAAATGTTCGTAAATTTTGATTGAAAAACTTGGAGCCATTACAATAGTTTCATTTTCTCCGTTAATTCCTAAAATTCAGTCTAATATTTGAAATGGTGTATTCCTCGTTATAAAGTCTCATTTTACATGCTGACTCTTCCCGATTCTTCGGCGAGTTATTTAATATTCAAGCAGAGTTTTTCTTCTTCCTTCCAATTCTTGAATAAATGAACCGAATCCCATGACCTTCGATTACTAAATTCTTTCGCATTATTCAATTTGGTTTGATAGCAACTTTACGCCTTACCTGGCGATATCATGAAGAGGGACAGCAGTATTAAAACTACTGTTCATATTGATGTCATTCCGTCCATCCCTATAATATATAGGGAGGTATATTTGAATTTGGATGTTTCATTTGATCTCATTAATCTGGTATTTGTAACGAATATTTGTATCTTGATCATTTGTCTTTGTAGGTGCTGTTCGAAATCGTAGAAATTAAGGTAAGGACGAGACGATAGGCACAACACTCGTTAGTTCGTTTCAACCAAAAGTTATTTTTCCAAATTGTTCGTTATTTTGGTTTTTATGTACTTGTGATTCATATCACATTCGTGAGATTAATTTTTTTTCCTCTAACAGTGACAATGAGGAATTTCGAATTTCAACCCAATCATGTTTTCAATTGCGTCTTTATTTATTATAAATTTGGTGCTTCGTATGTTATTGTACACTTCGATTATGCCAGACGAATTTTACCTTTCTCTCAAATTTATGGATTCATGTACTTATGCTTATCAGAGACGTGAATGCCCAGGTACCATGAGATTATGAAAGATTAAAAAAAAAAAACCCATCACAACAAGGGGAAACCTGAATTTCTGAGACAAGGACATGTGCATTCCGGAACATTTTGGGAGTTTTCCAAATGTGGGTATATTTGAATTTCGCGGTCGTTTGCCATAAGAATGTGTTGAGGAGAATGGTGGATTAGCTAGGTTCTATAGCATTTTCCAGTCAAATGGAACATTTTTTCTATCAAATGAAACTTCGTACCGACCAAATGAATCCTTGTTCCAATCAAATGAAACCTCTTTTTACCTCTTTTGGTTTATTATTTCCAATAATAAGCCTATGTGATCGTGTAGCAAACAATTTTTATAACCCCCCCTCAAACTTTGTCACTTTACGTTTCAAGGTGCGTAGAATCGAAATTTGAATTGTCCGTCCGCCGTTCGCCGTCCGGGTCATAAAAGCCCTAAGAATTGACTTAAAAAACCCGTTCTTTCGCACATAGACTCCATTTGGGGTCTAGTTGGTCCTAACGTTTAACCATCCCGATCGCTTTACACGCATATAGATAATGATATTATTAAGGCAATAACTATTTGAATAGATAGGAGCTCAAATCGAGAAATATAAACATGCGTATATAATTATAGAAGTATAGGTTGTGGCAACTCGAAATAGGACACACCGAGGAGTCTGGACTGATGATTGAAGTGATGAATGAAGTTAATGTAATTGACACTTTCGTTTTCTTCAAACTAATGAAACCTCATTTCAATCAAATGAAACTCTTTGGTCCATATTGTTGATCACCGCGACAGACAGCTGTTGGACATCCGCTTCATTAAATTCATTTGTAGTGACCGTATTAACTTGTTTAGCAAAAATCTGAAATAAAACGTTATTCTTTCCTGGATGATCCGAAAAAGTTACATTTGATAGAAGTAAGGTTTCATTTGTTTGAACAAAGTTTCATTTGGTTCAAAAGAGGTTTCAATGCTATGCAACTTTACTCAACGGTATATAATTTAGGTATGAAGACCCTCAAGCACAATTCTAAATTTCATCCACTCGCAAACTGAGCATACTCGTGAGGTGTGTAAGATTTTAAAGAAACAACTAGTACTAGCAAGAGGTTCAAGATGAAAAGAAGACGCTTCAATATAAATGATAAAGCGAGAAAACATCTGTATTATTACACTGAGAACCAACAATTAACAGGCCCATCTGTAGGACATGCAATTAGACCTTATTAGATTTCACCTTAGTGAAAACATAAACATAGCAATTAAACTTCAGAAAATAAAAGATTAAATTACTTTCGAATGTTGTTAAAATTTGAAAATTATAACTCTCCTACTTACAGGGGGCAATTGAAAGGATTGCCAACATTTCCAGGTCTCCTTTGGGTGTTATTTGATTTTCGAGATTTCTTGAAATTAGGTTCTGTAGTTCATGATAAAAGTAACAAACAATAGAACGAACAATAGTTTGCTATATTTTTAAATCTCTGATTTTTAAATCTAGTTACATATCATGTAGTGCAAACAACAGAGTTTTGAGGGGAGTTGATGTAATGCAAGGATTGAGGATGGAACTTTTATTTATCTGTACATTCACATGCAAGTTAGTAATACTCTTATGAAACACCTGTGAAAGCAGAGGGGCTGTCCGCCATGTAGTTTATTTCATTATAAGTATTGAAGTGACCAAAAGCTCCCTCTGTTCATGTAGGTGCAATAATATTGAAGATAAGGTGTTCCTTTTTCAGGAAGGAACTTCTATGGCTCAGAAGTTCCGTGCAGCTGTAACAGCCCTTAAAATTCAATATGTGCCTTCAATATGCCTTTACCTTTATGAGAGAGCAGTTTTTTGGCGACCAGGCTTTTGCCAACTGCTCTACCGAAGCCCATTTAATTTGATTTGACGATTTAATCTTTGACTGCAAGAGTTTTCCCTGAACATAACATTTACATTCACAGTCACAGTGTCAGTGTTTACAGTTACAGTCTATCTTGAGAGAGATTATTACGTATTAAAGTTTGGGTCCTAGTGTCCTATGTCCTCCTATGAGTGAGGTTATTTATTGAGCGAACTTTTGCCTACTGTGGTTCCGAAGCCGATTTAATCAAAATCCTTCGACAGCGAAGTTTTTCCTGAACATGACATTTCCTTGGGGTCAAATATCAGTCATCTCATCTGATCTTTGGGGGCGGCCGAATGACTAAGTGGAACTGATGACCACTGGCTCAGAAGATGCTCATTGGAAGAAGTCGCAATCGAGCGAGGTCATTGTCACAGCTTGTTTTTGACTCAAGTGAGTGAGGAAGTAGAGATGCTACGTCAGGTAATGTGATGTTGACAGTATTCTGGGTCGAGAGTGATTATTAAGTATTCAAGTTCGGGTCCTGGTGTTCTGCGCCAAATGTGACGGCCAAAAACTTTTGGATATTTCAAATGAATTCAAATTCAGGCATTTACCTTCTTTGAAAGAGAAGTTTTTGCCGACCGAATTTTAGCCAACTGCGCTACCAAAGCCGATTTAATCAACCCTATTCGACAACGAGACCTTTCCCTGAACATATTGCAGCCTTAGATTGCGGCCAGACCTAGGAAGGAGAGAAGGGACTGGGAAGAAAGGGAGATTGACGGAACTGGTAGGGTAGTCAGTGGGGGGGGGGGGGGGGGGGGGGCTTGAGACAACCGATTATAGGGGTGGCTATATAGATATTGGATGTTAGCATGATAGCAGCGTACTAGGATTAATGAGTTTTGAAAAACAACCACCAACACAAACAAACGACACTTGTGTATTCTCACCCTCTAGTGTGCCTCCTCCCTCCACTTTTTGGTAAGTGTGGCTAGTGAAGGGGGACACACTCCACGTGACTTATAAATGTGGCGCCCCAAGTCCGTCGTTGGAATTTATTGTGGTGAATACAGCAGTCCTTTGTTCAGAGTTGTAGTGGTATGTAATCTCTAGGTCAGGTCCATTGCCTAGTTGGGCAGTAAGAAGCTTGGGTCATAAATTCCTCTGAGAATGCCATGAGAATCCACACTTATGGTTGATTCTCCACTTGTCCTTCGAATGTGATCAGAGGCTGACATGACCTTCTTGATACACCCCTGGAGTGTTGGGCCCTCTGCCAGAGTTGGGTGCAGGTTGTTCACCACCAATCAAACTAATATCAGAGGCATGTGGCTCCTGTATGAGCAGTGTATCAGGCCCGAAGAAGGGAAAGGACGCATACAATGTTGGTCTTGGAGTTAGAGGATAGGAGAGAGCATTTTCAGTTTTCACTTGCACAAAAACAGCTCTTGAAAGTTCCATCTAATCAGACTTTGGAAAAAACATGCGGAAAACCAAATTTTTGTATTGATTTCAAGGTAAGGCCATTACGTTATGATGGAATAATAAAACCCAATAAACGTTCGATTGTTTTAAAGAGTGATCACTCTTTCTGCTGCCCACCATGAATTGTAAACCGATTTCCACGGTTGATGATGACTCAACTAGTCTCAAGAGTTGTTAACTGATTTACGACATTTAAACAAAAATTGCTGTTTTTTTTCTTCTCCCGTATTTTCCCGTTTTAGCGAATTTTCAAAGAAAAAAAAAAAAAAAAGAGCTATTTAGATGGTTTTAAAATTTAAAAAGTGGGAGGAAGGGGGCGGGGACCCTGCAAATCCATTTTATATATCAAAGAACAATCCTAGATTTTAAATATATATATATATATATATATATATATATATATATATATATATTTATATTTAAAATCTATATATATATATATATATAATGTATAGGGTGTATTTCCTGTCGATAACTCCCTTAACATACAGGGAAAACAATTCGTTCCAACGCAGAAAAATCCGTATTGGCAAAAGACAGGTCAAGTTCGTTGGCCAGCCCGATCGCTCCAGAATTCCAGGCTCAAATTTACGATTCAGTGTCCCAAAAAATGCTAAATATATATATATATATATATATATATATATATATATATATTATATATATATATATATATGTATATAGTTTTTATTTTTTTAGAATAGGGCATGTGAGATGTCACCACAGAACACAGAAAAGAGTTTTCTGTTTCTTTTCTGTGTTCTGTGGGTGTCACAGTCAAACTACTTTTTAGCGATGAGTCGATTGCGACCACTCCGAGATCTCTAAGATTCATAAATAAGAGAGAAAAGTTGAGTTTCAGGTGAAAAATGCCCTTAATTGACCAAATTCTCGAGTTCGGTTGCGTGTCTAAAATTTTCTTTGCTATCTTGTCTCATGACTGTCCCCTCCTTTTTTTGAAAATTCGCACTATTAGCCATGGTGCGCGATTGAGTCCTTTTAGTTACAATGCTCATCCTCAAAATGGCATTTTATAAATATTTTGCTATAATTTTAATTTATTAAAAAAAAAGAAAAGAAAATCCTTAAGACCGGAAGTTATTAATCCGGTATTTTCCACAATTATATGCTTCATTATTTCACCAGATTCGTCAATAGCCTCCTCAGATATTACTGAAGTGAATGGCATCCACCTCCTCCCCAACGTTTTGGATTATACCAACGCTTATCTGATTTGTAAATATATGTTTTTCCTTTGAGTACAGACTTATATAAGGGGAGATTCACAACAGATGTTGAGAGCAGATTGCAAAACATCCCCTTAGCCTTTGGGGTTTTATAGTCACGCATACCCCTCCTTCGATGCTGGTTTGATCGGGAACTAAAACATGTTTTCCAGAGCAAAAATAGACCAATTAGGAAGCCGATGTATGTGTCAGGTAGGTAAAACATAATTTGAAATCGGTACAACAAGCATAGTATCGCTGAATGTTGAGAGCATTACTATACAATGTTCTCCGATATTGTAGATGATATCATTCTTCGTATTATTTCGATGTTCATAAAATTCCCATATCAACTAACTCCTGTTTAGTACTCATAAGTAATGAAATATTCGTCCGGAAAAAGTAATAGTAATTTGTGGTAAATAGATACAATATAATTTTCCTTCTCAGTTGAGATGAAATGTACAACGGAATACATTTGTTTTGCTACTTGGTACCTAAACAATAACCACTTTCAGTCATACTGTTTCGGTAGCTTCTACTTAGCATGAAAGTATTATCGTTACACAAACAAAAACAACATCATGCGGAGGGAAGATCTGAAGGTGATAAATTTCAGATGGTGAAGAGACATGTAGTAGGAGACAATTTCAGTCCGTATTCAGAACATTATGGTAGGTATAGGTAGGTGCTATTTTTATTTATAATTTTTCTTCTATATAATTATTGAAACGTATGCATATATCACATGAAACGTGCATTGTACGAATACTATGTCATAAATCGTAGTGCATCTATCCGCAATTATTTTTTCCCTCGTGTAACAGGATGTGATTGAAAGGGGTTGTTATACCCTTCAAGGGTTGCGGCGATCCTTAACTTTTCATTGTAAAATAGATTCATTATAAAAAAGGAGTTGTTAAGGTTAGAAAAACTTGAAAAATACATAGTAAAATAAATGTTGTATCGGACCTTTTCCATTAATTCACTAAAATTCATTCATTCTGACCTGTATGTCCAACCAATCTTTATTTTTACTGATGGGTTGACCACTTGATATTATGTATTTTTGAGATTCGAGCTTGCGAGCATCCAGACCACCAAACTATACAAATACAATAACAATACAAATGAAACGAACTAAACAAATGAATTACCTCTTGTTTTGGAATATTCAAAATTATGGAAATTTTAAATTTAACTCCTAGTTTCACGCCCTAAAATGAATCTAGGAAGATAATTTTATATGCCAAAAGAAATAATACTATTCATTTTTCTCCAAATTTAGAACCAAAAGTATTTTTTTGCCATTTTGGTTTATTATTTCCAATAATAAGCCTATGTGATCGTGTAGCAAAAAATTTTTATAACCCCCCCTCAAACTTTGTCACTTTACGTTTCAAGGTGCGTAGAATCCAAATTTGAAATGTCCGTCCGCCGTCCGCCGTCCGCCGTTCGCCGTCCGCCGTCCGGGCCATAAAAGGCCTAAGAATTGACTTAAAAAACCTGTTCTTTCGCACACAGACTCCATTTGGGGTCTAGTTGGTCCTAACGTTTAACCATCCCGATCGCTTTACTCGCATAGATGCTATGGGCCAAAAACGGGCAAAAAAGTGTATTTTTCGACGCACGCACGCCTGGCACGCTTGGCAGGGGGTCACGGTGGGTGGGGGGGGGGGGGGGGGGGGGGAGCGGGGGTGGAGTGAGAGGAGGCGCCGGCGCCGCGGCACCTTGTGGTGGGTACGGCGCCGGCGTTCCTTCGAGGCATGAATATGTTTTTTTTCAAGGTCATATTTGTGTGTTAATACCAAAGCTTTTCCTACGCATATTTAATAACATATCCTCTCGACTTTTCGTACGTACTTAGATAATGATATTATTGAGGCAATAACTATTTGAATAGATAGGAGCTCAAATCGAGAAATACAAACATGCGTATATAATTATAGAAGTATAGGTTGTGGCAACTCGAAGTAGGACACGCCGAGGAGTCTGGACGGGCCTTATGACGTACGCTAGCCAACTAAAACTACGATCATACTCAATTGAAAAAATAATAAACCTTTGTGAAATAATTTGCAGCGTTTTTTGTTATTTGAACGTTAGTGGACTAGTTTGCAACCATATCATATGGGTATATTTAGAATCAGTGTGAAATTATATATATATATATATATATATATATATATATATATATATATATATATATACGATAAAACGTTATATTATCATTTTTTTATTTATTTATTAAGGTCTAAGCCGCATCTCAACCAGAAGGGTAATTAGCGGCATTGTCAAAAGGGACACTGGAAGTGGCACGATTCTAAGGGGAGCCATGTTGCCATACTTGACTAAAAAGGAGCGCCATCATGGACTCCACTGGCAACTCGTCTAGGGAAAAAAATGAGGGGTACAGTGATGACCACTGTTTAGCCCCCAAAGTGGTTTAAAAAAACCACTAGACTAGATGTAAGATAGGGAAATAACTATATACATGCTATTATATACAATCAGCAAAGTGAAATAAAGCTACGACTGGATGTATATAAATATATCACAGATCAGATATCACAGTTCGTAGTAGAGCTCAGCGGCTCTCAGTTACAACAACAAGGATCTGGACTCGAAGGTCAATAAGGGCTGGACAGTCCTCCAGAAAGTGACAGATGGACAGACCACCCCGCACCTCCCACACACAACATCTCGAGCATCTGCACAAAGCAGGTGTCTGTGAGTAAGACGGGTACGGCCAGTGGCAACCCGGTTGAAAACTTCGATCCCTGCTTGGTAGTAGGGTTACGAAACTGCCCACCGGGCTCAAGTCCTGAAGGGCACCAGGCAGAAAATATAACGTAAAAATCTAGGATTGTGTTCTTTGATGTATAAAATGGATTTGTAGGGGGTCCCCGACCCTTCCTACACAGGGGCGTCACCATAAGGGATGATTGGGGGGGGGGGCTCCCCCCTCACTATTCACTGACTTGGGAGATTTTGGGAAAATTCAGGAGTCGGCTTTAAAACCCTTAATTCCACGAGAATTTTTTGGAAGTCTATTCCTAATCGAATCTTGATTTTCCCTACTGTAGGTACCAGTCAAACGCCAACCAAACGACTGAGTGGCGGGAGTCTACAAGTGGAGGGATCTTTTTGGGATTTTCCGAAAGGGTGTATAAGCTATTTTAAAAATTTCTAATCCCACCCGAACCATGGGCTGTAGGGCGGGAGGGGGGTAGGAGCCCTTTTAATGCCGTTCTTTTCGACTTCCCCTAACCCTCTAAACGGCCGCCGAAAATTCTGGACAAATAGATACCGGTTTCGTAGGTTTTTGTACGAGAAAGACGACGGCGCGATCGGATTGCAAAAAAAATGAAAGAGTAGGGACCCGTTTTCTCAAAAATTCTGACGAAAAACTTCGTTTTTTTTCTCATTAAAATATACCCCGTGAAGAAAAGTTTTCCGGGACAGTGTTTGTTGGCGAAATACAGTTTTCATTCCGCCGAATCTGAATCCGAAAACGGATATCAAAAGAATTAACGGGAAGTTGGGCAAAATGCGAGGGGAAGGGAGGCAAAGCGATTAAAATGAGAAGTTAATTGACCCGCCGTATCTGCGAGCAGGCCCTTTTTACCTGAACTCTTGAAGGAAGGAACTTTTCCATTTGAAAGACATTTCAAAAGAATAATAGACGGGGTTTTTCCTACACATATACAGCCATACCGAGCGAGCAAAGCGAGCAACATCCCCTAATGAAACTTTTCGTGGTTCCACGTAGTTTTATAAGACTTAATTTGTTTGTAAGAATTTCCAACAGAAAAAAAACTTCTGCCAAGTTGGGTGGGCAGTATAACTTACGCGAGCGAAGCGAGCAACATCCCCTACACACGTTAAACCTACCCTTAGTGATCTACTGTTTCCAATTATTCTATAAGTCCCACTCGACAGTAAAATACCATCGCATAAACTAATCGGACATCGGATAAACTAAAAATCGGCACATCCACATCCAATACAAACTCAACTTTTTAAACTAATTTTTGTAGAAATAAAAGTTCTAAGTACACATGCTCAAAGTTTCGAATTTGACTATAATTAGAGTCTTGATCTAAAACTGATGTTGCGGTCTTACTGCCAATGATGTTAAGTTATCAAATTTTCGTATAACAACTCACACGAAAATGGTAATTTTACAGAAGTATTACGTGTCTGTAATAGGTAGTATAAATAATAAATATTAACTACAAGAAGCAGGTATTATTTATAAGTAAGTGATACTACAAATTTTCCTCTTTTTATTTTCATTTTTTGGAGTTGGGAAACTTTTGGTACAGTTGGGAATTTCATCGTACCATTTTTGTATAGCGACGCCACTGTTCCTACCCACTTTTAAAATTTCGCAGCCATCTCAATAGCTCATTTTTGCATTGAAAATTTGCTAATCCATGGGCATGAATGATGAATGAATTATGGGTTCAATTATGGGAATTATGTGGTTCAATTTTTGGGAATTTCATTTGTGAGGAAGAATTTGTGAGGAGGGAATTTCATTTGTGTGTGTTTTGGGAATTTCATGTGTTTCAATGGGAATTATGGGTTCAATTTTTGCTTCGATGCTATCGAAGTTTTGGTCCGTGCAGGAAGGTGAAAAATTGGCTGTCCCTCGAAATAAACATGTTCACTTTTTTCTGCATCTTACAGCTATTTGATACATTTTAGTTGTGTCTACCGGTCGGTTTCAAGAGGAAATCATTGAGGCCAGCAAAAATGTGTTCTTGGATTGCAGTTTTCCCCGTATCTGCGATTTGCATGCAATACCTTTTGGCGCCTTTGACAGTGTGCAATAAAAGTGTACAAAAATCCAACCTCGGAACAGAAATTATTGTTTTACGTAGTTCCTGGGAATCAACTCCAGTGACAGAATAATGAAATTTTCTTTGAATCGTTAAAATTTTATTTATTTTGGATCTAAACCCATTTTGGGGGGGGATTAGAGACAACATTTTCATGGCGATCGATAAAATTCCCTTCCGCGCTCGAGGGCGTTCGGAAAGTTATACGGAACCGAATTCGGCAGGAAAGCCTTGAAATTTATCGGTAAAGTGAACTTGGGTTTTCGTAGGGTACGGTGTGTAGTGAATTTATTGTTTCTCTCCTCCTGAGAGGGTTCCCGCAGATTCAATTTCATTACTAGACTCCGAAACAATGCAAGGTAGGCTAAGCACGCACGACTTGGAAGCATTGAAGGAAAGGAAAACCCTAGTGTCTATCTACTTTTCCTTGAGCCGAGAGTTTGTCGAACACTACTTTCAAGTGGCCCCTACACGGTCAGTAATAATGTCATTACCAGTAACATCACTGCTTCATTCGAGTTCTTCATTTCGCTGTAACCCTACACAGTCAGTAATAATTACCTCATTTTCTTCACTACAGTGTGTCAAGGTGTAACGTATTCTATTTCGTATTCAATAATGGACCCTCGCGAAATAGCTTGTGCCGCAATAACTGTGACGTTACAGGTTCGGACATCGCAGCCAAAACATCGATGTTGCCATCGATGGCAACATCGACCAGTGACCATCGATGTGGGTAAATATCGGTGTTCTTGCCATCGATGTTTTTCAACATCGATGTATTGAAAGTAAAACATCGATGTTATAAAAAAATTGTAGTAAATTAGAACATTGATTATCTAAAGATATTTATCAAAAACAAATATCTCTCAAAAATCAAATAAGGCTATGCCATTATGCTGGTATATTAAACATTTTCAAATTTTTTTAAATTATTGGCTAACCCAGTAGAAATTTATATTTAAACTAAAACAAGTTGATGCAAAAACACATCTTTGTTTTCTTTTTAAAAGAAAGTTGGGGAATACTAGTGGTAGAAGTTGGATTTGGAATTTTTTTCAAATCAAAAATGTTCTTTTAAGGAAAGTTTTATGTAATTTAAGGTAGGTAACATAATATTAAATCTGTATTATCCAAGTAAAATAACAGTGGTTGGTATTTAGGTAAAAATAAAATTGGCTTCACACAAATGGTCGGTATTTTGAAACCACTCTTGGTGGCCTTACGCTCCCCCCATAATTCTTAGAACCTCCTTGGACACGAGTCTACGACGTTATGAACAGTGTTGCCACGTCACCATTAGTCAGGTTTTCCTCAAAGTCCCCACCCCTCCACCCTCAAAATCTATTTAGATTTACCCTAGATTTTTAAGTTTTCGCCCTAAAATTTAAACTTTTATTGCGCAAGTGGGAAAAAATCGATGGGGCCAACATCAATGATCCATATTCTATCAAAAGCCTTACCATCGATGTTCGATGATATCGTTGCTATCATCATCGATGTTCGATAATATCGTTGCTATCAACATCTATAGAAAAACGTCAAACATCGGAGATTTTTTCCGATCCCTAGAAAAAATGGTACAGAAATCGAGAGCAGTATTCCTATCTTGTGTTACTGAAAGAAATCTGGGCAAAAAAGGGGGCGGAGGACTTCAGTACATACTTTCTAATGGATGGAAGATGTTTAGATAAAATACCTTCTAGATTAGTTACTCCCTTCCTTCGGCTAAAAAACATTACACCTCTATTTTGTATTAGAATATTCCTCAAAAAAAGGCTAGAACATTAATCGATTTATTGAACAAAATTATGTTACAAAATCTACTTAAATTTCATTAAGATGTGCTCCAATTAATATCATTTAAAAAAAAATTCTGCTAAGTTGGGTGGGCAAAACAGCTTCCTCACATAGGTATTGAACATGGACTTATAGAATTGGTTGAAGAACAATGTACAAATCGAAATGATTGAATGCAAAATATAAGAGTATCTAATACATGTGCATACATGCTATAATGCAAATTATGACCAAGGAATATCTTTGAAGATAGGTAGTTTCATTGTTCATCAGCACCACTCCGAGAACGGAATAAGAAAAATTTCCTTTTCTATATTCTGTAACTTTAGAGCCATTGCAATAGATAAAATCGTCATTGAAAATTCACTAAAAAGAAAAAAAGTATAGCAAACTCGATATTGCTACGAAAGAGGCGTCAGTGACGGTGAATTTTCATATTACGGCTTGTGGTCATTTTCCTTTGTTTAACTCCTTCCTAAGATCTCAGAAAACTGGGTCGAATTCGAAATACATTTCCTTTTCATCAGGAAATTGTTTCGATCAATTGGAAGAATTTTGAAAAAAGGGTCCATTTGTTACTGTAAGAAACATGACATGCCTACTTTCATCATGTACCAACACCAGGTTTTGAGCAAGTTCTGAGCGTATTACTGTTGTACTGACACCTGTATTAGGAGCAAACCAATTTTCTTCAGATACGTGCCGTAGAGCAAGGTGTCTTCCCAACCTTACTACTATGCATGTTTCCTAAAATAATAATTATTACACTACATAATTACAATGTTAGTAGCATGGGGTCAACGGAACAGTTCGTCCATCCCACTTTCAGCAGTTTAATAAATAGTATATTTCCGATAAATGTTGTGAATGCTTGAAAATATGCCTTGCCACAATTACCTATTCAATTAGATACCTATGCTTGACGTTTTTACTAATATTTTATTCACATTCAACCTCTATTCGCTATGTAGTTTTTCCATAGAAACCAAGTTTTCGCTTTGTCACAGATTTCGCTAAATTATATCATGACCGCATTATATCACCTTCCCACGTCATTTTATAATAATTAGCGTTCAAAATTGTATTTTTTTTTTTCATCATTACTATTATTACTATTCCAAATTATTCACCAACGAGTATAATAAACTCGTATAATAAACTATTTATCTACAATTTGTTCATATTCATGTGCTAGAACGGTTGGAAATACATATTTAAATTATTTATGTATACATGATTATTGTTTTGAGGTAATTCTGTAACTATGTAGGACCAATTAATAATGCACGTATTGTAGGCCACATAAATACCAGCTCATGACAGCTTTCATCTGGTTTGTATTCATCGGCAACTGACTTTCCCGTTTTGAAATTGCTTTATGTGTTTGGGGAAACATGTTTGAGTCCTAAAATAGAGAGGTACCTACTTTCTATAATCCAAATATCCAGTAACCAATCAAGTGTGGGCAATCATACATGACCAGTTTTTTAGGTAGGTACATTGTTATTTCGATAGATTTACATCAAATTGAGGGAATATCAGTGGAAGCGCTTCCTGCTTCTATTGAAAAGCATCTGGTGCGTGGCTTCACACTATTACCGATTTTTGTTATGCCCACACACATAGGAGTTATTGGCCATATCATGGAGTAATTGGCTGGTTGATTTTTTTGTAATAAAAAAATCTAAGGGGAGGGGGGGGGGGGTGGCTACTTTTTGTACTCAGAAAAAACAAACATACGGATCTGTTACCTACATAAACATAAACAATTTTAAATTTGACTTTCTTAAACTGATAACTCTGAATTCGATATTTTATTTTTTTTACCGATAAGAACCAGTTTATTTTACAAATTTTGAATTTGATATTTAGAATTCCGTCTCCCTGAAAAAGACCCAGTCCCTGGGGGGAAATGTAGGAGATTAATAGAAAAGCAATCCAAGGACAGTAAAGCCTTTTTTGTAAAGTCTTGTTAGAAAAAAGTCCAGTCATGCAGCATGACCCCATGAGCGAATTTTTGAAGAATATTACCGATTTTTACAACCAGCGAACGGCATTATTTCGATTTTTGACTGATTTTTCAACTTTGAAATTTTTGAAAACTTGATACATATTCTTATAGGACATTTTACGCTGATTCCGAATATACCACATGTTAGTATGCTGAAAAAATTATTTCGCACGACAAATCGCAAAAAACAGGCTATTTTGAAATTTTTGACTACATTTTTGAACATTTCAACCCGAAGATGTAATCCGATCAAGCTGGCCAACGAACTTGAACTTTCGTTTTGTGCCCTTAACATTTTAAAATTTGTTTGAAGTTTCTAGCACAATTCTACGGACAGTTATCGTCTGGAATGACACATACATATATACATACATACATATATACGTACATAAAAAAATGCGTTAAACTTCAGAATATGATTCAGAATAGCCTGAAACGGATTTCTGCATAATTTTTTTTCAAAAATTCACATTCTACAAATTTTGAGGCGAGAGCAATAGCTTAATTTTCTTCAAAAATTCGCTAAAAACAAACTCATGAATTTTCACCTGGTCTTGTTCTCTATGTACATTTTTCGACATTAGATACGATATCTGAAGTCCAATCGAAATAGAAAATCCACTCTTCTCAGAAAAATTAAAAAAAAAAAAAAATTCTTTGTGCTAAAAGTGCCAAAAATAATGACTAAAAATGGTTCATTCCATATTTAAAAGCAGAAAATTACTTGGAAAAGGTTAATTTTGAATGAAACATTCATTCAAACGTTCACATTTATTTTTAGCATATTAAAAAAAAAAAAAAAATTTGAAGAATGGTGCAAATAACATAAAATTGGTTCTTAAAGCAGAAAACATTTTGATTGAACAAGGGCTGCAGGACTTGGGACTAGGTAGAATAACTCGTATACTGATTTGGTATGTTTTTTCATGGCGGACTGGTAGAGTGAGAGAGAAACTGACACGTTCATACGAAGGTCCTTATAGATATTTAGATTACTGTTAATATTTCTCTCATTCACTAAGCAAGTTTTCGTAGAAAATGAAATGGTCGAAAAATTTTAAAATCAAAAATTTTTTTCCCCGTTTTGAGGCATTCTGAAACGATTCCTGAAGTTTGCATACATATATATATGAACGTGTGTGTGTGTTTTATTTTATTTTATTTGTTTATTTTTCAATTTAATGGTGTGCTCGCTCCGTCTTTGAGGGGAGTTTTGTTTAAAAAAAAAAAGTGTGTGTGTGTGTGATTCCTGACGATAACTCTCCTTAAGATTGAGATAAGAACCCCGTTCTTGTGCAAAAAAATCAAGCTTGTGCCTTTTTTGAATCACCGAATTTAATTAAGTACGAGTTTTGGCCATTAAATTGTTTTTTAACAATTTCTTAACATGTTCTTTTAACAGTCTAACATATTTTAATACGATAGATAATTTAAGAAAGTTCGTTCATACGGTCATGCTTCATGACTGGAACTTCTGTGTTGAGTTTATATTGATACTCATGAAGTGACAGTTTCAGAAAAAAAAATAACATGGCTGGCCGTTTACTTAAATTCCGTTCAGCTCTTTTGGGATTCACCGCATAGATTTGACTAAACTTGATTTGCGATTGACGTTTCATGAATCTTGGTGAAGTGGTTACGGCAAAATGCTACAAAATTATGTCAGGTGTCTTCGCATGTTTGATCCCTAATGCTATCCATTTTTCATTGAAATGGGTTTCCACATCTTCGTCGCGAGAGAGAATCGAGATTTCGTTAAAATTTCATGGTTCCACATTTCTCAACTTGTACAGTGTTTACTTACTATTGAAAGTAAATGACAGAAATTGGCCGAATTCGAAGACAAATATTCAAGATATGGTTCAGATTTATCCATTATGAAATTGGTTAGAAGATTCGTAATTTTCTGGTTCTCGAAGAAATGTACTTACACCCAGTGGCGTAGCTAAGTGATTTTTTGTGGAGGGGCAACAGTCACAAAAATATTATTCTATAGTTTTAGTATTGATTTATAATAGATACTTATAGTTTTATATCTGAAGACTGTATAAAAAACTTTCAAACCTTCAAACAGATATTTTACAGTTTTTTGACATGATTTTCAATCACATATGCTTTCATATTCACATACCCATTACCTATTGATTACATTATTGAAGCATAATAATATTTAAAAATTTGTACTTATTTGTACAATTAACTAATTAGAACGCTAAGAAACGACGATAAATACAAATAGGTATCGATGAATTGGGGAGAAATAGGCTTATCATAATACTATCATACTTCACAGACTGTCTGCAAAAACATATCAAGACGTTTCTCTCATATAGGTTTATCCTCAATAAATTGTTACTTCATCGCGAAAAACACTTTTCCTGGTAGGTAGGTAAACAAAGATTCTTTCATATTGCACAATATTGTTATATAAGTACGAGAAATAAAATACAAAGCATGAAACGATGATACCATCGACGAGAACAAGAGGCAAGAGACATAACAATTTATGTAAATGTAAATGTAAACAAAAACAAACCAGCTATATGATAGGTTAGAATATAAACATAGCTACATTAGATAATTTTAATCGTTTCTATTCAACTATTTGAATCACCACTGTAGGCTTTTATTTATTCTATTCCTGCCTTAATTTTAACTGAGCTTTAATCCATAAATGGTATAATAAATACACGATATTAATTTTGCAGTATTGAATCGAACTACCAAGTGTGATCAGGTGGGCAGTGAAAAGTAGGAATTAGAAGTGGAATATTGGTGGCTACTGAGCTATGGATATTTTTCTAGGGAAAAATCGCATATGGCCTTGCCCTAGGAGGTAGTGGGGAACGACTTGTTTTCACTTTAAAGTATCCACATGTTATGAAAAACCTTTTAAAACGAAACTAAGGCTTTATTCATCTTAATTGGTTGTTGACTAGAGAGTAGTCTAACAACACGTCATAGTTACATAAGATTCTCTATGTGGGGCTGAACAGATATTCAGGCCAGAGACATTTGCCCATGGTCTGGTGGCTGAACACAAACGAAGCTTCTTGAATGTCAGGAATTTCATTTTAGTTATCCTAAGAGCGTCTGTTTCAGAACACCGTCTTCTCCCGTCTAGGCATTGTGGATTAGCCGTTGTACTTCCTCCACCATTGGTCTCTTAATGATCATTTGTATTTTATTGGTAGATCTGAAATCCTCTCATGGGGTGTTTCGTTGGTTGCTGTGCATAACAGAGATCTCCAAGTACAGATTCCCAATCAGAAGGGTATAGGTACTACTCTATGTGGGGCAGCGTAAAATCATTAATAATTGTATCCATACAACATCCAAGTCCAGCTTTTGCATCCTCTATGATTCATGGAGGGGCTCTGCCCACCCTGTCCCTCCTCAAACTACGCCACTGCTTACACCCTGTGCCTTTCCTACATACTTGTCATTCCTTGATTATTGATCAAAATTGCCTTTGCCATAATTGAAGGTTCAGCGGTAGAGGGTAGAGCGGTAAACGCTCAGTACAACACTGATTTCATTATCGAAAGTCGTGGCAAATATGAATTATTCGTAATATAAAACTAATCCAACAATCATTTCATAAAATTGTCTTTTGAGAATGGATTGTATACCAAACATGAAAATTTTGTAACATGGAGAGCATTTCATGGAGAATATGGAAGTTGAACTTAAAATTACCATCTGTGTCGTTCTTATGTTGATTCTCGCAATCGAAAACAATGCTGTTTTATCTTTTATGCTATTACCTCTACTATATTAAATTAATGAAATTTTTCATTTATTTTACAAGGAAATAGGTATTTAAATAGTAATTTAAATAACAATTTACAACTTTTAAGTTTAATAAATTTAACTGAAATGGTGCATAGATATAAATATTTGGATTAATCTCATAAATGTTCATTTATGCATGAACAATCTGTTCGAGATATAAAAATTTTCACTCGTGCTGTTGCTTTCCCCTGAAGAGATTACTGTAAAAATATGGTCCTGTTCCTGTCTGTATATGTTGTTGTCTGTTTTCCGGTCAGAACTCCGTTTTAAACTTCACGTTTAATCCCAAATGCAACTATTCATACGGTTAAGCTGAAACTTAAGGGGATTTTCGAATTCGTCTTCATATTATGGATGACTTTCATCACAACCGGGGTATGAGTATCCTCTAGGTGTGCCCAAATGCAGTATCCGTGCTATGCGTGTAATACAATATTCATTTGGCTTTTGTTCCGATCATACTCGTATATTGCAGGTCGTGCTGGCGAAGCTGTCGGAAGATGTGATCAGCAGCTTCTGGGCACTCGTGGACGTGAAATCCACAGAATAACCAAAACTTAAACTCCAAACATAAGGTTTCTGTCACTTTTTCAGATGTTACACGGGTTGTGAATTACATTCCCATTCATAGGGATAGGAGAACTAATATACTCGGCTGTATCAAGCAGTAAAAGAGTTTTCAGGGGCCAATAAACTGATTGAAGTGGGAGACCCCACATCCATTGATGTCATCGAGCTAATCCATTGAAGCCGCTCAAATTTGAAATTTGTAGGGATGGTAAATTAACACCAGTCCATGATTTTAATTTTGGTCAAATGGTTGCTAGTTCGCGCGCAGGCGCAAATTTCAACCACGCTACCTGCTATCAACCTTGGGTGCTATCAACTCTTGCTCTGAAATCACGAGTGGTAGATTAAATCATTGAATTTTAATTGACTTGAGTGAATCAGTATTTTTAGTGGATACAACTGATTTTCCCCTGCATTTTCGTTTACTCGCTTCTGCGTTTTGTACCTTCTTAAATAAATTTGGTCACATGACGTAGGTACGTTATGTTCAATGACTGCAAAACCATACCTGGACATAACTCCCACAACATTTATTCGGTTTAAGTAATATTCTAAGAATATTAGGTGTTTAGGACCCTGGAAGGTTTCCTATACATTTTGACGAATTTAGATCAATCCATTATCCAAAACATAGCGGCTAGTAATGGCTACGGATACCATACACCACCGCGGACATGGCGGCTCGTTGATACCATATGGGATAAGGTTCTTTGGAAAAAGAGTAGAGATAAAGTTTCAAATCTGGTTAGGGAAAATATAACTTTAGAAGAAAAGCAATGGATGAGTATACCTTATTATGGGAAAATTTCTGATAAAATCGGCAAAATTGTATAATCGAGGGGTTACAAAGTGGGTTTTATAACTAAAAATAGTCTTGGAGCATTACTAGGTTCCGTTAAAGACAAAATCAATGTACTGAAATGTTCTTGCGGCTACGAATATTGCGGTCAAACTGGTATGAAATTCAGGGAAAGAATAGAAGGGCATCATTAGGATTTCAGGGAAAATAAGGGTAGGTCTACATTTGCAAAGCATCTTAAGGAATCCAATCATACTTACGATTTTGATATGACAGATAGACAGTTTGTAGAATTTCTTCGTTTTTGTCCAAAGGGAGGAATGTTGAATGTACGTGAAAAATTCGAAATTATCAAAAGTGACAGATCTGGTAAATGTTCAAATGAAGATATCTCTCAATATATTTCACCTCTGATAAGTCCATTTCTATAAAGCTTGGAATTATCCCTTCAAAGTGTTGAAACCAGTAATTCTTCCCCTCCTTTCACTTCATCTGATTAGCTATAATACCCCTTCACTTTACTTGCACTTAGTTGGTTGTACCTTCAGCTCCCTTTCCTTTCTCTCGACTAATAGGATTCAATCTCCCTTCACCTGTGACTATATAAGCTGTGACTTCAGTTATTGTTTGTTACTGATGATGGCTTAATCATCGAAATCGATTTAACATTGTAACGCTGTATTTTTCGTAGAAATAGACAACGTTTTTTCACTAACTTCCGTTTTGAAATGGGTTTCCACAACTTCGTCGCTAGTGATTTAGTTCGTTTCACGATTGCAGGTGGGTGACACTGTTTGTTGTCTTAATGTTTTGTTGCGATGCTGCATTCATCAAGAAATAGCTTGACAAACAAGTGCAGTTGGATTGGTCAGAGATTTAGAATGCTTCCCTAACTTTACCCCAAGATACTTGAGGGAGTTGTAATTTTCGATCCATCCATTGATTCGAATAAAAAATGAGATTCGCACGATTTTCTTTCATGGGACCCATTGCTTTGTTCGTTACCTCATTTAAGTGTGTTTGACACACCAATTGTTTATACAGTTGAGAGTCGTGACATCCACGGAAGCAAATGGAGCAGGAACTACTGCTAGAATGGCTAGAATGAGAAGTAATTAACACCAAAAAAGACGTGTTAACAAGAATTGTTTTTTGGGTTTTTTCGTGCTGTTTTTCCCCTGTTCTTCTTCTTCTCCTTCTTTTTCAAACAGCAGCGATACGATCAATCACTTATAGCATCTTATTACCATGAGGTGGTCAGCCGAACGACTGGTGAACGATCGTCGGGTGTGCTTCTATGATCATATTTTGATGTTCAATGCGTGATTAGGCTTTTGAGAAAGCACTCGATATTGAGTTCTCGTTCGTTGTTGGGGTAGACGCAGGTTTGCTCTAGGTTTGATTGAAGTACCTACCTAAGGAAGTCTGGGTCCGACCAAGTTGGCCATTTATAGAGTTGATAGGTGCCATCATCAAGCATATAAGCTAACAGCTTTGCACATATTGATCATATATCCGGCTGCATCGTTCACATAATTCATGTATGGTATGATATTCAAACCGCGTTAGCAGTAAAATAAGTATAATCGATTTAAACGCTGGTATAGTATATTATTACTCCCATAAGTTGTTTCAGATGGAACTTCACGTAGTGCCTTTAAATGGTTGAATTGGTCGGAAATTTAGAATACTTCCCTAATTTCACCCCAAGATACTTGAGGGAGTTGTAGTTTTCGATCCATCTATTGATTCGAATCAAAAAGGAGCTTTGCATGATTTCCTTTCATGGGACCCATTGTTTTGTTCGTTACCTCATTTAAGTTTGTTTGAAACATCAATTATTTATACAGTTGTGAGTCATTACATCCACAGAAGCGAATGGAGAAGCAACTACTGCTAGAATGAGAAGCAATTAAGACTAAAAAAGACGTGCCAAAAAGAATGGTTTATGAGAATGGTTTTGTTTTTTGGTATTTTTTTTAGTGGTGGCTGTGTTTTCCCTGTTATGATGTATGATATGATCAGTCACTTATAGCATCTTATTACTATGAGGTGGGCAGCAGCACGACTGGTGAACGATCGTCGGGTGTGCTTCTATGAGTATCTTTTGATGTTCAATGCGTGATTAGGCTTTTGGGAAAGCACTCGATATTAATTTCTCGTCCGTTGTTGGGGTAGACGCAGGTTTGTTCTAGGTTTGATTGAAGGACCTACCTAAGGAAGTCTGGGTCCGATCAAGTTGGCCATCTATAGAGTTGATGGATAGTTCATTTTCCATACAGCTTTGCACATATTGATCATATATCCGGCTGCATCGTTCGCATAACTCATGTATGGTATGATATTCAAACGTAGGCCCTCAATCAATTCACGTTGCTGCTTCCTTTCATGTCTAGAAACTGGACTACTTTCAAGAGAAACATCAGCAGTATATTCCAGTTGTGCAATCATAAAAGGAGATTTCTGTAGACTATGTATTGCTCACACCTTTCCCCGTCTTCCTTTGAAGCGCATTTCCTTTTCATTATCTCTAAACCTCTGCCATGGATGATATGGAAATATTAGACAAGACAAGAAGAGTATTTCTCAAATTATTTATCATTTCGAAACATTCTCTACCATAACGAACAATATCTAGCCACCCCTTAAATTCCCCTACTCATCCATCACCTTTCCATTTTTGTCAAAGTCATATAAGTTACTTTTTAAATGAATAGAGCTTAGGAGTATCTAATTTCTCACATCCCATTCATCGAACTTTCGGGACTTGTGAGAAGTACTAAAACATCGTTATAACATTAATTTTCAGTGTTTTTGACAGGAAAAACAACCAATAGTACTCGTGCTGCTTGAATAGATGTTGAGAATGTAATGTAGAGCCATACAGTATTTGACTTCGCGATTATCCCTCAATGCAGTGCCTAAACTTTTTTTTAAAGCAATGATTCAATATAATTAACGCTATTACTTAAACTTACAACTAAAAAAAAAGTTCGTTAAAATTCGAATAAAGATTGTTTAATATAAAATGGATTGGTGGATATAAATCGACAAAGGGATAATTTGAAGTGGAAGAAGTGGAAAGTTTAATTCTTGCCAGCATAGGTTAATCTTTTCTCGAAAAAGTTTAATTTGGGATTTAAGTGTCATGCATATATTATTATGGTCCCACACGAATTCCATCGCATTGTGCAATAAATGTTCGAAAGTTCCGTTTACAGTAGAAGCGTATCAATGCATTTTAAAACTTTTAGAATCATTTATTTTATTTCTTATTTATAATTTAAAAAAAAATAAAAAAAATTGAAATAATAAAAATGAGAGAGAGAGAGAGAGGAGTGTGTGTGTTAATGCACATTTATACACTCGTACCTGTACCAGGGTAAGTTAGGCCTGTTGTTTCAGAGCAGTCAACTTTTTTGGATTTGTTAACCATTGGGAAAAGATTATTATCATATTTTCCCAATTGCTAAACAAATCCACAAAGGCTACTCATCCACGAAAAAGTGATGAGAAAATGAAGAGAATACGCTGGTGATAAGAGTTATCGAGATCCTGATAATGGCAGCGCTAACAGTGGAAGAGAAGGAACTAGAGCTCGGACGAGTTCCAGACAACCGTTCATATAGATTCGCGATAAGGTTCTTTTCTAGCTGTCTCGCAACTTCGTGTCACCAGCCTGCCTCCCTGATGAGGTAGGATTCGCGGTGGCAGTGGTTGAGCGCACCCCAGCCTTGGGACACGGGGCCCAGGGTGCTTAGGGGTAGAGATCGCATCACAAGCGACTTGTACCCTGGTAATGTGTCTCGGCATGTAAGTCTTGCTATAAACTTGGATACCAGCTCTCTTAGCTTGGCTTGTAGGTACCTTGCAAGGAAAGCTCCGAGCAAGGGCTCCTGAACGGTGAGTCATACCGTTTCTCCCGCCCTCTTCTGAGGGCGAGAGTTGTGTCCCGCCAAGCCGGCGGGGGACAAGCGCTGTCCACAAGGGATGGCCTCTTCTAAGCAAATGTTAACCTTCTGTAAGAAGGGGGTACTCTCCTATGTCTCGCAACTTGAAATTTATTTATTTATTTTATTTTATTTATTTATTTTAATTAATTTATTAATTTTTTTCGTGAATTTTCTAGAAGAAATGTCACATGAAGAAATGGGAGAGCAAAGTTACTATGCGGTTGATGGACAAATTTTCTCACGACGGTATTTTGAAAAGTAAGCGATGAATGATCCACCTAGTCAATTTCAGTGATGCATCAGTGAAGTATTTCTGACCCTCAAGCAAGGATTTCAAAGGATCAAAAACTCAAAACGCATTTATTCTACAAAGATATTTAATGAGTGTGCCAACGTAGTCTTTGTTATATTTTGAAAAATGGGTTACTGTGTTTTGGATAATGTGGCTTGCTTTATACGGTTATCATGGGTGAGATTGATTAACCTTAGGGGTTGAAAGGATTTCATATCTGCGCAAGCTCAATAGTACCATTGATCCGAATGCGACTATTCATATGAAGTCATCTGCATGCAAATTCTAAACTAGCATGCAAATTTTAAGCGAAATCGATGACTAATTATGAGTAACGCGTGATGAAAGGGTGTTTTGTGAATACGCAATGACTATCTGGTATTCTAAGTAATGAGATTCATAGGGAATGAATTTGGTTATATTTGCTTCGCTTCTGTTGATAGAAGTTCACTTAAATTTGGTTGAATTACGATATGGATCTATACACACACGCATAGAAGCCAAATGTGTTCAAAACACTTGCTACATAGGAGTTAACATTTTCATACATCGGGTGTCCCATTTTCGGTTTCGATTCCACTACTCATTTACAACAAAAAGTACCTTTAGACTTTTTCTTGAAAAGATTTCTTAGGGGAATTATTATTATATACATGTGAAAAAATGTTAAACAAGGATTCGTTTCAGAATGTCTCAAAACCGATTTCTATGAAGAAATTTTTCGAAAATTTTGATTTTAAAATTTTTGGAGCCATTGCATAGCTTCATTTTCTACGAAAATTCGCTAAAAAGGTTGTTTCATAACTTACGATCGCATCCGCGTTGACTTCCCGGAGGTTGAACGTGGTCCTGTAGGGGTAGCTGGAGGTAAATGCTGGAGTAATTTTACCGCTAAATTCAACTTGGTGGAAACAGATAGAATTTGAAGAAATTAAAAAAAAATCTACTTTTTTCAAATGCTTGTTAGACCAAATGAGTAAGTATATTTAATTCTTCCTAGTGGTTTTTTTAAAAACTTGCATAGTTTTCCAACGTTATAGTCAATTTTACTTATACTTTGTTAATTAGGCAGACAATGTTGTTTCAGTGTTGAATTTTTTTTTTTATTATTATTTTTTTTTTTCAATGAAACTGTGGTTTTTTGAAAAATTATATCATGAAAAATGGAAGAGTCGCTCCTTAGTTCTTACGGTGAATCGAATGGTAGCACTTGCAGATCTCCTCGACTCAATTATAACACACTTTCACACTTTAACTAACACGATTTCAGTTATTTTGTTTTTTAATTTCTCTACTTAACCCGAAGGGTAAAGGGAAAGTCTTGCAATCACCCTGAAAATCATTTTCTGAAACTCATGCTAGCATGGGTATTTTTTTCAACCTGAACCCATATCTATACGTTTCATGAAAATGTATGTATGTGTGTGTGTGTGTGTGTGTGTGTATTTGTGTGTCTATATGTTACTCGTGTACACGATTGCGACCTTAGGGTACGACATAAAAAAATTCCAATTTTGGGGTTGGGTTTCTATACCCAAGAGCTAGCTACTGACGAATAATCAGCTTAAAATTATCATTTTTAGGGGGTTAAAAAAATCAGAATAGGTGAAAAAACGTCGTTTTTAGCACTTTTTCTGCCTTTCCTCTAAAACGGATCGAGGGATTTTGATGAAATTCACAGAAGTTACTCCTCTTCTGGGAAGAAATGATTTTAGACACCTCTCATGCTTGGGAAACTACTCTGAGGGAGGTAATTAGCAAAATACTTCAAAAATAGGTTTAAAAACGTAGGTTTTTAGCACTTTTTTGGTCTTTCCTTCAATATGGCTCAAAGGATATTGATGAAATTCACAGGAGTTACTTTTCTTATAGATGTGAATGATATTCGATAGCCATCATGGCCAGGAAGATGCCCTGAGGACAGTAATAAGCTACATAAATTTAAACACATAATTTTTAGCTCTTTCTTAGTATAAAAAAAGCAGTAATTAGAAAAAAACAGCCCAAAGATGTGATCCATCACGATAGCATCCATGTAAAATGAATACAAGTAAGGAAAGTAGTGTGAAGCCTCGCACCAGATGTTTATGCTTGATTTTTGTGTTTCGAGGGGTGAAACTAACTGGGTTATAACAGATTCGGAGATATCTTTTATAAGGGGGTGGGGGGTATGTTTCCCATAATCATTAAAATAAAAGTAAAATCGACTACCCCAATGTATAGCTGAGACTTTGAACCATGTTTCATAATTACTGCATGGAAAAATGAAAAAAACAGGATTGAGCCAGTCAGACTAATAAGCGTTATAAAAGCGAAAGTTTTTCAAGTTCTTCAAACTTTGAATTTTAGGATGAATTTCTACCTTTTGAATAAAATTAAAAAAAAAAAAAATATTGAATTCGCACTAGGGAAATTAGAAATTTAACGTTTTTTCCAATGGTGACCTCAAATTTGAGTGTAATTTATAAATTGAAGCCATAAGTGACGTAAAGCCGAAAACCGGAAATGAATTAAAATTGCTATAGTTAACTCCTTTAGGAAAAGTTTTCAAGAGAACTTTTCATTGGAAGTTGGGTTATAGCCGGTGATGCGCCCGAAGTGAGGAACCCTTTATAGTTTTATTTATTTATTTTTCTTAATTCAAAGATAGATTGCATAATCTCCGATAATACCTCAATTGGTTGGAATAATCTGAAAAATGATCAGACCAATCAGTGCCAGCAGTTAATCATACAGAAGGAACACAGAAGAATTTAAACGAAGTAATTCATGATTGCGCAAGTGCACATTGTACCATATATCCAACGGCGTTTACCATCAGAAGTATTATATAAGACGATGGAATTGGTAGGAAATTGTTTAGAGGTCAACTAAACAATCGGAAATTTCACCGAAAATCCGTCGATTCGTCTTGGAGTGTGAAATAGTTATTACTTAATTAATCACGATAAGATACATAGGGTATTATTTTGGAAATTATAGTCAACTACCCCCCCCCCCCCCCCCCCCTACCGAGTTTGAACGAAATCGGACAGATCATACGTAGTCAAACGAAATTAACGTTTGCGAATCCGCACAGACTACTATATTGATCTGACGGAAATGAAAGTTATAAGGGACCGTCTAGGAGCCACACATAATAACCCGCACAATCCGTGAAAATTTCATCAAAATCCAACCAAAACTTGGTATAGTTTTGGGCGTGACAAGGATTTACCAGGGACATACAGACACGGATCCAAAATTGATGAGCAACCTCTGAAACGCAAAAAACAAGTGAATGTTTTGATTTTGGAGGACAAATATTTTTTCAACTTCTCTCACGAACACAAAGCTACCTTCGGTAGTGAGGAAGCAAATTTGAATCAAATTAAATACAAAAATAAAAAGTAAATAAATATATTATAAGAAAATCATTAAAACCATTCTCAGTTTCAGCGATACATCACCTCCCGACCATTTTTAGATGTCGAATAAAATTTTCATAATTTTCGTTCTTGAATTTGACCACTATCATGGCACAAATCAACTGAAAACGTGCTTGTTAATGAATGCAAATCGGATATAATGGAGTCGGGGAGATCTGCATGTGTTGCCATTCGATTCAGCGTAAAAAATGAAGTTTCATTTTCATGGAAACCGAAAATTTCCCTAAATGATGTTCTACAATAAAAGCCGATTTCGGAATTTAGCCGTTCTGCAACGATTAGTGATTTTTAGCACATTCTATACAGATCTGAGTAAGTTGTGAGCTCAAAAATTATCATCGTGTTAACGATCCATTTCCCTCTTTTAGCGAATTTTTTTAGAAAATTATGTTCAACTAAGAGCACATTTTTTGAGTACTACGCTGTTTAATTTTAAAATATATGGTACCAAAAATTTTTCCAAATAATATTTGGCAATAAAGTCAAATGCTTACGAATTCAGCTCTTTTAAGCGATTCTAACAATGATAAATTTTTGCATTTTTAAATTTAGCCATTTTTTGAGTTAAAAAAGTGCTCCCCCTCCCTTTTTTCTTTTTTTCAAAGGAAGATTGGTTTATTGTCGAAAGAACGAATCTCGGTTGTAAAGTGATATCGTATGTGTTCAAATCCAAAAATCGTTTCAGATTGCCCCGGAGCGGATTTCCATGAAAAAACAATATCCGAAAATAGAATTTTCCCAAGTTTAGAGTCATTGCAATAGCTTCACATCCTATGAAAATTAGGTAAAAGTAGAGGGTTTGCTTAAAACTTTCGATTTCTCCGTAAATCAATAAAACAAACCAGAAATTGAAATATTAATGTTTTCAACTTGGTGGCAAAGTAGCATCCCCCTCCCCCCTCCCATAGCCCTCCAAGCCTAAGAATATGGTTAAAAATTGGGAGGGGGGCGGGGGGTGACAAAAGTACTGGAATAACAACCTGCAGTGAAAATAATGATTTTTTAATACCTAACAGAGAAATGTACCACATGGAGACATGGATGTTTCAATGGCATTTAAATTTAATTTTAAAATCAGTTTAAAACTATATACATTTATTTTCTATATTTAATTGAACAACTATCATATCACTGATTTGCAATATCATGGAATTTAATGTTTTTCGCTCATTATTCACACAATTATTTATTAACGGGATTTTTTGCCAACAGTCCAACGGGATGCAAACATTCTAGATGTAAAATGTTGGTTACCATTCTGTTGAGGTTAGGTTATGGACAATGTACCATTTCAGAGTTTCTATTGCAGAATATTGATGGTTTTTTTATTTTTTATATATTTTTTTTTTTTTTTTTAAGGTTTAAGCCGCACCACAACCAGAAGGGTCATTAGCGGCATTGAACAAGGTGTCCAAAGGTACACTGGAAGTGGCACGATTCTAGGGGGAGCCATGCTGCCAGAATATTGATGTTATTAACGTTTCTAATCTACATTATATTCACAATTTGTCAACGAAACTATTCAAAACCCCATCTCAAGTTAAGTGAACAAACACCCGACGGGGAACTTTCATCTATTGTAATTTCACATTTTTGACCTTAGATTCGAATCCAGAGCACTTGAAACACTCCTAGAAGCAATTTTAAGCTCAAAATACCGTTAAATTAGACCAGTAAACGCGTGACTTACCTAGTAAGATAGATTTACCCCGTGCGGGCGGGGGCCGTGACGTCAACGTGTAAATGAATTTCAAGAGCCGTTTTACTTGTCAGATACCCATAAAATGGCCCATATTGGAAAGCTCTGTCTCAGATCCTTCTGTTGAGCAAATAAATAAATAAATAAAATAAAATAAAAAATAAAAATAATAAACAACCATGAAAATTCCCCATTCTGAGTTTGGCTTTTTGGGCAATAGAAATAGGTAGGTCATAGGATAGGAAGTGGGCTAGCGCTCGGTTAATTGTTGATGTGATTAAAGTGGCAGATGAGGTAGGAGTTTGGAATCCCACGAACCCGACGTTCCAACACAGGGTGGTGAAGCAACTGAAAGTTTATTCTATAATGATCGGGACAAATTTCCGATCCACGTAAGATTGCTGTTGATCAGCTCTACCGCTTAACCCGGGCAGTTGGACATTAATCCCCGCAACTCAAAATTGCAATGCAAATTAGAAAGAAAAAGACAAACAAATATGAAAAATGCTGGGCCATCATCGACAGCTCCCTTCATTTCTGTCGGCCTCATTTTCAGGTGATCACCAATTTCCCGATCGAGAATTGCCGCCCCACTAAAACCGGCCTAAAAGACGCGATATCGCGGATCAGCACAGAGTACCGACTCCAGTTCGCCTGGCCCAAGAGCAACAAACACACAGACGACGAAGGTAATTCGAGCGTCCCCAGAAAGTCCTTGAGCATGGGGGCCATCAAACCTCAGTCGAACATCGCTCCCGTGCACAAGAAGCGACCGCTCCATCGACAAGGTAAGTAGGGACTCCTCAGACATTCCATAAAATAGGGATTTAGCTGGTAGTATGTTCGTAGCACAAAAACTTCATGATGTACGTCTTGTCTACTTTGTCGTTGATACGATAAACTATTATTACATTGATGGTAACGTTCCACTTGTGGGCAGTCTGTGACGTAAATTGTTGGTATTGGAGTTAATACGAGATTTGTATTGTAAATTTGTTGCATGGTAGCTTTAGCGATTCACCAGAAAAATCATGTTTTACTAGACGCACTATTTCAATCACGCTTTGTCTTTTCATACAGGATGTCTGAAATCATGGATTTTTTTACATCTCATTGTTGGAGGGTAGAATAAAAGCCCTCTAGAAATGCTATCTTAACAATTTTGAACGAAAGAGACCTGAACACACACAATTCATTATGAAAAATAAATTTCCTTTCAATTAGTTTACAGATCTGTTCATACATTAGAAAGTAAAGACATGCTGGTTTGAGTAGTGCTGGCGATTTCACACGTCAGAACGACCAGTAAAATAACTGCCTTTTTTTAAAGAACGATTTTCTTCATGATTTAATTCATTTTTACGTTTTCCATGCTCCATATTCAGAAATTCTCGTTTGTAAACGTACATATGAACTCTCAAAATTATGTTACGATGTCATAAAGCATATTTTTGGGGAAGCCTCAGAGAATTGTGACCCAGAAGCACTGGTTTTTTCATTCTATGTATTGGTCGGTAGATCCTTGAATGTTAGGTACGAAGGAAACAGTCAGTAGTGAAAAACAGAAATTCTCATCAACGAAACGAACCAAGGTTTTGTTCATCAGGGTTTTATTGTACGTCGGTGATATGGGTATCTTCTTTTTACGAATATCATGAATATAATTTCATTTGATTTTCTAATTGGTGATTATTTCGGTTGTGAGGTGGTTCTTCCCTAAAACAACACCTCCAATAGGATGTCCAACATATTAAAAGCAGCAATTCGCCATTGACTTCAATTACAAAATGTTGAATTCATGACTTCAATCTTGAATGAAAACATCAGTAGAAGAGTCTTTCCAAAATGACAGGTAAACATGAATAAGTTAGGGTGGTATGCTAGAACGACCCTCGAAGTTGGAGGGATGTTTGAGCAAGGGAGCTCCCTCAATTCTTGGAGGGTGGTTTAAGGGAGGCCCTTGAAATAAAATGTGGTGGAAGAACGACCCTTACAGTTAAAGGGATAGTGGTTTGTTTTGAGGGGCTGTTATTTTCATTGCTCAGCCTATCCAACTTTCCATGCTTGGCGGGTCGGAAATCTGAAGAATATGTTTATTATTTAGCATTATTTCTCGACTACCTACCTACACCTATCATGGTCGTGTGGACTGAGGCAGAAATAGAAATCCACCACCACCATCTCATTGTACTGCGCGTCAACAACTGTCTGCGTTCGTATTTTGTTCATTTTGCTGTGCTTATTCATATGGGCTAGATCTTGAAGGGACAACATTTCCAAAGTAAAATACCTATAGGTATTTTTTATTGTGAGATATGTTATGTTTGTTACATTCTCAAAAGTTCCATCTCAATATGAACACAACAATATGGCCACCAATAAGATGTTTCTGTGACATGTGTGTCTTTTTGTGACAGTGTGTGTGACACCCTACGGCCTAAATAAGGGTCAGTTATATTTAATTTACTAAGTGGGAGGTGTATGTATTATCATTATGTGCGTGTCTACACTCGTAATGGAAAAAAAGCCTCTGATCAAATATATATTTCTTCACCTTTCGGCCATTTATTATTTTTCAAACGGATATGGAAGGTGGAAAGTATTGTACATTTCACAAGCATCTCAGGTGGAAGTTGGGACGGATTTTAGCAACAATGAATCCATTAAAGCCTCAAATCAAATGTATGCAGGTATCTATTGCTCAATCTTTCGACATTATTACATTCCAAACAAAGTGTTAACGGGAAAATAAGTTGGATTACAGCAAGAAAAGACCTTCGCGGGACCTCAGGACCACCCTGACTTTTGGAGGGTAGCCCTTAAAGTCTCGATACGTGATTGGGGGAAATTCGGAGGGCCTCCCTTAAACTGTGTCTTAGCATTGAACGGGGGTTTGAGGGTTGTTAGAGGGGCGACCCACCATAGTAAGGGTGTCCTTCCAACGTTTGAACTAAGGGTTGCCATTGCATTAGGAACTTCTACTGGAGGGATGCCCTCAAACGTCCTTCCAACTTCGAGGGTCGTTCTAGCACACCACCCTTAGAATCAGTCTAAATTTCGAATACGAACAATTTATTTGAGATTGACTTGTGTGACACATCAGCACTGATATGCACCCTGCCATATCGAGTTACAAGTACACAGAACAAGTGCAAAGTACCCCTGTTACCTACAAAGGTGGACATTTACATTCAAAATGTTGTTCAGTTCTGGAGAAAATGAACCGAATGAAACCAGCCCCATGTAAAATAAAACCTGATCTGATGGCAAAATCCAAGGAATCATTGGTGTTCGGATTCATATATCGTATTTTTGCAATGAGGGAAAACAGTTAATTAACTCTTGACTAAGTTACCTAACTCCTCATTAGGTTTTCCAATTATAGATAATTTCAATGCTAAGCTGACGTTCAACAGTTGTGTTAATACGTGTGTCTTTCCACACAAATGGTTATAACCCTGAAAGTAGTAAACCGCTATAATCGGTAAACTAATTTTTCCTGTGCGTTGATCATGACCTGGATTTGATTTGTCGCATCGCTTGTAGTTTCTACTCATGCGCACTCCAGAAAATCCACTTGAAGCAACAACTGACGGGAAATTTTATCTTCATATGATATGTAGACCCGGATATACGGAAACCGTCAACGTCGACTTCGCGTAAGCAAGTAGGTACTTGGCCCCTTCGAACGAGGATGTTACATGAAAAAGTACTCGTAATCAGAGTTTTCTGAGTCCGTTCTAACTTCTGAAACTACTGAAGTTTTGATGCATTCCGAAATTTTAAAAAGTTCCTGATTTATAATGACTAGAATTTTACCAGAAAATACCAAAAGCTGATCTAAAAGGAAGGTTCCAATAGTTGTGAAAATCTTAAGTTTAGTGAATCCAATGATTGCTCTATCTTATCCGTACTTTTAGCGAATTTTCTTAAAAAATGAAGCTATTGCTCCAAAAATTTAAAAATAAAAAATTTTAGAAAATTTTCTCTATTGAAATCCACTTTGTGGCGTTCTAAAACGATTCCTGGATTTTAACACGTTTTCATATGTATATGTATATATACAGGGTGTCCCCAAAAACGTTCCTCCCTCCTGCTAAAATCGTTATTAATGGGTCAAAAAAAAAAAATTATTTTTTTCAATCTTGATGTTTTTTGTAAGGGTCTCAAAAATGACAAAGTTGCGAGCGCAAACGTGCGCAATTAACATCAACTTCGCTATTTTAAGTGAGAGCACACATTTTTTATTGAAGATTTGAATTCTACGTGAAATTTTATGAAGCAACGACCTCTCACTCGATTTTTTCCAAAAGTGCGCAATACCGATCAAAAAGTGCAACAAATGAGTTTTTGAAGATATTGAAGACAAAAATGTTTTCATCTTCCGAAAATGCTCTACACTCAGGACTTACGAGCTGAATGAGGAGCTTCTTGTCGATCTTTCCCGCCATTTCGCAGCGCTCCGGGTTCCGAATTCGGAATGGTAGCAAATACCTTTCGTTGCCGCCGGTTCGGTTCGGATCGGGAGTAAATTAAATTATTCAAAACTTCAAAAATTAAATTCTCTGACAAGAAAATAACGATAACGCCAGGCTGATTTACGAAATTGCCCCAGTCTTGGCCAATCTGGGCCGTTGAGAATCACGATTGCTTCATAACTTGATAAGGTGTGGCATCCAAAAGCAGCAAATCGGAACTCCGGCAATATCGGGCATCTACAGAAAAAGTGAAAGAAGTCCTCTCGTCGTGAATATTCTCTGATCTATCCGTTTCATAAGGATCATATTTTGCATATTTTACGTATCAATTTGGCCTATCAATTTTAAATTATGAAAAATTGATTTTTCTAGAAAAGAGGTCAATTATTTGTTCATTCAAGCACCTCTCACCCTTTTTTGCCGAGTTTAGTGAATAATGAATGCGAATAATGGGAAAAGGTTGACGAAAAAAACCCATCTAATGCACGTAATAATCACAAGATGTGTCTCGTCTGTGACTCCTCTTTTCTCAATGGAGGCGTCCCGGTAGCAGGTGACTGAGCTCTCACGAGCTTTCAATGCAACCCCCTGGTGTGAAAGGGGCCTTGGAGTGTCATTTTGCTCCATGACAGCGCTGACCACACAGCAATCCGAACAAGTGGATAGGAGGATTTATTCTGGGAGACTCAGGAACACCCCTTCCCTCTCCCCCTACAACCCGACCTTTCTCCAACAATTTCCACTTGTTTCCACGATTCGTTTCATAACCCCCCCTCCCCTTCTTCTATGATGATAGGATTACAAAGCTCCTAAAGCGATCTGTGGGACTTTGGCTCAGATAGGTCATGCCGTTCAATCCGTGAAAATTACTGCTTCCTGGTTGTGGGCCATCATGGACTCGCTGTACCGGGAGTACGCAGCCCTCCTGAGATCCAGGGACGAGGCTTTCATAAGTGAGCCAGCCTTTTCGGACGTGTACCCCCTCATTATGCACGAAAACTCGTAACCGAGAATGAGGATTGGTGCAAGTAAGCTGATCTTGATGTCGCAGCTGTGCGTGGCGGGCAGGTGGTCCACACATAGAAGGCAGGGGAAGGTGGTATTTTTTCACAAGGACAAGGAGTGTCTCATTCACAATTACAACAAGCCAGATCCCCTTCGTCTCTTCATGTTCCACTGCCCTCAATTCGCATCACTTCTCAACCGCTACTTGCATCCATTCATAGAGAAATTTGAAAGGAACTATATATATAAGACACTGATCTTTATGGACATAAACCACAGAAACAGTGTTTTATTTCATAAAACAACAAGTTACAAGAGTACAAGTTAATAAGTACAAGTACTTGTAATGCACGGTAAACTAGAACGAGTGTTTCACCAAAACAAAGAGTACAAGTTCTAGAGAAGTTACACTTGTAGATGCCAAGTTTACAAGTGTAGCAGAAAAGAAAAATGGCGTGTGGGGACAAACGAAATGATCAACGTCAAGCGGGATGCCGAAATTGAAGTTTTGTCAGCGAATTATAATGTAAAAACGGCGAAAGATAATGTAAAAAAGATAAAAATACGATAGGATGTTTATCTTACATGACTAGATGTAATGATTGGAAGACAGACAAATTATAAACTGAAAAGTGGAAAAAGTGTGTATTTGATTTCAGCTTATTCTAATGGCTGGCATAATGGGATTTTTCCCCCACATTTAGCGGAAATGATTCATCAATTCATCAAGACTTAACTCTGCTGGGTTAGGTAATCTGAAATTTCGAGGTGATCATCACTTTGTTCTTCAATGATGGGAGATCCTCAATACGCGACCAGGAAAAATTGCACAGGGTCACGCAGCATTTGTACCTTTCTAGGATCTCGGAAGACATCCTAAATCTCTCGTTAAACTCAAAAATACCCAAGAAATTAGCGTTTATTCATGGGCGAAAAGATCAGTGGCGTCTAATACGCTGAATGCTTCTTCCTTGTCTGTATTCTTCAGCAGAAGATGATTCCCACATATTAAACACAAGTTTACAGGTGAATGGACGTAGGTTAAAAATCGGCCATTTTTTACAAAGATGAAACTGTGACTTGTAACTTGCCGTTACCCTCATGCGGTTGCCCGTGCCATTGTTGACAGAAAGATCGCCTTGTTCCGATGCTGGGTAAATGGCCGGGACAGCTTGAGGCACTGGTGGAGGCGTATTGGCAGAGCTGGACCGAGGATAAGTGGATGGCAGCTCAGCAGTCCAGAAATCGTCTGTACCCATTGCTGGATGTGAGCGAAAGACCGGTGGATCAGAAGTTGGACAACAGCCATCCTCTGTGGGTACTTCGCTGGATTCTAAAAATCCGGGGCTCTGCACCGGCTCAACATGGGACATATTTGAGGTCGGACAGCCCAAAGAGGGAATAGTGTTCAATGTGCAATATGAACGTATTTGAAGACATTACTCATTTCTTCGGGGTATGTCCTGCTTTCATGGAGTTCCGAGTTCGCTAACTGGGGGCCGCTGTACTCGATTCGGACTCTATGGTCGCCTCCCTAAACAACCGAGAGCAATGGTTTAAGGTGGCGGAATATGCATACCACGCTTGGAAATACCGGTCGTTTCTAATATCGGAATTTAACTGGTGAGAAAAATTTGACAGCTATTTGGCTCTTGGGGTTTTCCTCAATGATTATACTAATACCTGATTACTACATATTCCCTGATCACCCCCCTTCAACTCAAGTAATGGCTCTAGACACCCCAGCAGACCGACATCAAGGCAATTGCCTTATCACGTTTTTCTTTTTTGCATGTACGAGTACCAATTCCAATGATATGTTTACAAAGTTAAGGTATTTTGAAAATAATTCTTTTTTATTATCTTTGGAAAACCATTTATGTATTCATGTTTTCGTCCAATAAACATGTATTCTATTCTATTCAGTGACTTGTACAAAATGAAGGGGAAACACTTGTATTTAGTCCAAAATCGCCTGTGCACTTGTTAATTTTCACTGTGTGAATTACAAGTCTACACTTGTACCTTTATGAAACGCTTGCACACTTATTTTTTTTCAACTTGTACATGAAATCGGCTTGTAACTTATCACTTGTTGCTATATGAAATAGGACCCAGATTGTTTAATGAAAACGCCACTAAATTCGAGTCCTACCATCAACTATTTTTATTAATTATGTGTGTTGATTACTGTTTCAAATATTAATCACCAAATTATTCAGTAATTTTAAGATCTCCGGATCTAATTTCTACGTTTTTTTTCCCCTGCTCGATTTTACCGGGCTATTAAAAAATAAACGTCAATCATTCATCCACTGTTCTCATGAATGTCTGGTGAGTTCTTGGTGAAGTTAGTCAGACAGTGAAGTAAATGGAGAGTGTAGTATTTCTCGATGCAAAGTAACTTTTATCATTAGAAATCCGAGCGCACGACTCGAGTTTACACTCGGTATTTATAATTAAAACAGATGCACTAATAACACGATAAGCATCAATGATCGATTGAGCCCCTGGTGGGAGAAAGAACTCGACTCTGATGAATTCGGATATCGACCTGCGGCGTCAGCGCAGCGATTGCGGAAGAGCGATGAGGCCGTCGGGGTCAGTTGGGACCAGTGGGAAGGCTCCCGTGCGCCGCCCGGCCCACCTACGACACGCGATCCCGTCAGCCCAGAGCTGGACGCCGCCCTCCTCAGTTATTGATGGCGATTCAAACCTAATATTGGCCCATAAACCGTGTTCTGGTTCCCCAATGTGGCTGAGAGGGAAATGCCCTGACTGATTGGATTGGGTGATCCAGGTTACAGAAAGAGAAACATGGTGCGAGGCATATTTCAACATGTATTAACATAGATTGCTATGGGTATACATGGATGGAATTTACACGGATGGCATTGATACCTACATTATCATTTCCAAAGCCTCTCGGAATTTGATGAGCGGTATATGGGTAGTTCTCGATAGAAAACGGCAATTAGCTCTTTCACAGCTCCTTTTAGATTTGGCCGAATTCAACAAACTCCTGAGTAAAAATAAATAAATGACTGGTGAACCATTAGATACCCAAAAGATGATCTTTAGTTTGACATTAAAATTGCGTGCCGTACGCTTGAAAGCCGTTGGCTTTATTAGTACGGTAGCTACAATAAAATAATTCTAATTTGGGTGGAACATCAATTCGCTGTCTCAGGTGTAGACAGGAAGCTGATTGAAATTGCAGTACGGAACTTTTAAGAAATGCTAAAAGGGTACATACCAAGGTATATAGAAGTTGATGGAATACATCGTTAAAATAGTAATACAACGTACCATCTGTCATCAAACGAAGTCATTACAAGATGCCTGGCGATCTAAGGTGTTTATTTACTGTAAGTCGCAGCACAATACTTTGGGCCGGAATATTTGACCAGAATAGCAATGGGAACCAAACTAGAAGAAAAAATCGTTCTCCTTACTTTTGGCGACTCATCCATGTTCAAATATTTCCCCCATTGAGTTCCTCCATGGGATTACATTACATGATTGCATTGAGAAGGATGCCAATTTATCTACAAACATGAAACGTATCACTAAAAAATTGTTCGCGAACAGCAAAGCAACCAACTCCCTGCGGAGAATCTACAGGAGAGGAAAAAAACATCTTGGATACTTCGAAATACGACCATCTTGAACACTACACGATAGATTTAATGCTTCGAAATTTTCAACAAGGAAACATGTAACATGTTATGCAGACAATGTAGTCCTGGAGGCAATAATGAAGAAGCGAGTCTTGGTGACAGCGTGAAGGATAAATGCTGACAAAAATGAACAAAAATAAAATAATATACTCCTTAGGCGTAAGCTTCTATTTAATGGAATTTACGTTCGATAACGTTCGTTAGGGATATATTGCAGCAGTTTCTGATGACTTGAGCGATACCCATTGAATTATTCTCTGAAATATCGATGGAAAACTACATATCGAAATATCGATATTATAGGTAACTAATAAATACACTTAAATTCAACAGATATTTAGCGTGTTAGAGCAAAAGTAAATGTTGAAGGTAGTGAAAATGAAGTGGTTGATTTTGGACACCTACCTCAAAACGGATTCCCATGAAAGAAATTTTCAAAAACGCGACAGTCATCACTTTTTGGCCGATTGAAATACCTTTATTCTCTTTGAAAATTCACTGGGATGTGTTCAAAGTTTAATAAAACGTTCAGAAACAGTTCGACTAAATTTTTATACTCGTTACATTTGATATTTAGACAGATATGCCGTCAGAAGAGGTGGTCTATTGTCAGTAGATTGAGCTTGGTCGATGTAATGGGAATGAATGACATAACCATATTAATCAAACCTAGAATTAAGCTTTAAAGGGCATAAATGTCGCGTGCAGAATAATAGAAAATGAAAGAGTCGTTGGTTTTCAAAGTAAACATGGAAACGATATTTAGCTGATGACATTATAAGCGAGTGGTAATAATTTCATCACAGTCGATTATTCTATACGAGCTGTCGGCGAAATTTGTCCCATCTGTACAGGTTGATGAGATAATATTCTTCTCATTTTCAACCAAATTATCTGATAGCCCTGAAGGTCTTAGCAATATATATGAAGTAATTTCTATCAAAGGGAATGACTGAAACTAAAGGGATTTGAGAGAATTGCTCCGCCGTCAGAGAATTAAAATAAATGAGCGTGATGAAATTCAGTTTTAAAAGAAATCGCTTATTGCACGAGGTACTTTCATTTGAAAATTTAAATTGAATGGAAGATCAAAGGGCTTCTTAACAGAATGCTCATAAACTAAAAATTTACGAGCGTTCGCAGCGCAAGATTAACTCACGGGTGTTGGTAGGGATGGCTTTCCCGAAATAAGGACAAATATCTTCTTTTTTGCTTTGATATTTTTGCAAAGATAAATCCGATTAGCGGACAACGGGAAAACAGTACCTATTTTAAAAGCTTCTTCGTGAGATTACAAGATACGTGAATTCCGAAAAATGAATTTTTGTAAAATCCTTCAATCCGCTGTACACTGTTCGCCGTACAAAGGTTATCTTCAGAAATGACCCAAGTTTACAAGAACTCAAATAATATATTGGCAGGGGATGTGACTGTACTTACTCTCGGCGTCGCTTTCTTTCAAACCCAAGAGATTACATTTAAGGATTGAAATGTAATAAAATCAATATCTCCAAAATATTGGAAAGAAAATGGTATTTTTTGATACGGTTTTGATATCATTACGTTCAAAAATCAATTGATATCACCCGGAGCACTAAATGGCCAAGTGTTAGCACTCCACAAGGGGGCTAAAGTGAAGAACGGGAAACAAATCGACAACAAGGCCGTGAATCACAAAACGAGTTTCGAACGCAGGAGTATGCTGAGGTTCAGTTGATGTTTTATAGTTTGCTCTTGTGGACTATCTCAATGCTCTACTGATTTCTAACGATTGATATAAATTGTATGTATGAGGTAAGTAATCGAGTAATTCAGGCGAAAGAATTAATCTTTTCTCATTGATATTTTCTCTCCCATCATCTACTTAACCCACTGACTCACGGAAAATTTAAACTTTATTCAAATCACTCTATAGTACGCACCTCTCCCTGACTTTCTGTGAACACCTCAGGCTAGGGGGTAGTCATCTTCTGTGCCCAGGCTCCTTAGCTATGACCTCTGAGTCCCAATGATAGCTGAGAGTTGCAATGATGTATTTTGACCCTCAACCACGCTATTATCTGTGAATAGGGCATGATGCACTTTTCAGCAAGTACAGACGAGGGGCGTGAATGATTGCTTGAAACTCCATCCTGGACAATGGGGCTCCGAACATGAGATGCTCGAGATAGAGCGCAGCACGTAAACAATGACCTACCCATTTGCTATTCTTTTGTTGCCTTACAAGGGCAGTCGTGACGGATACAACTTTATTTGTTTTGTCGGCTTTTTGTTCGTTTGCGTGTTTCTTTATTATAATAATTTATTTATTAATAGAATAATCCTAATTTTTTACCAGTATTGATGAGATTGATGGTGAGGGGAACGAATCGTAGAACGAGACGGGGTGACGCAAGGGGAAAGTCAAGTCAATCACCATGTTCCTTTGGTCCTTCGCCCCCTACCGCTCCTAGCGGTGGATCTTGTTAGTTCAGAGCCCCATTACAGACCCCCCCAAATACCAAGCCAAAGTAGAATAATCCTCATTTTTTACCAGTATTGATGAGATTGATGGTGAGGGGAACGAATGTTTGTTTAATTAATGTTTTTGTTTAATTAATGCTGATAATTTTCCTTCACTTTGTGTTTCGATAAATAAATATGATTTCCTATGTGTTATATAGGATCGTTTTGATTTCTTTGACCGTGATTCAGAATGATAGCAAGGATCGTCTGTATATGTGCGAGTCTGTTTCATTTTTCGATGTATAAAATCCCACGTGTAACTAAAAAAAGTCTCAGCTATGGTGAAATGGTATATCGTTCATTTGCAAGAATGTCGGTGGAACGAATGAATTTATACAGTCGGGTTGAATAGAAAAGATCGACCGCGTCGCTTCACCTCGAATATATTTTCGTATTGTTGGAATACCTGGTTCGAATAACAAATACCGGTCAGTTTCCTCAGCTTGAAATCCAAACAAAAGTTTTTAGGCCAGTTGTCCATGTGTTTGTACTGCAGCTAGCTGGTGAAATACCGCCATACCAAAACAAGGGGGAACTGAACAGTCTCATCATAACATCGGAATAACGATTTATTGAATTTCAAAAACTCTTCCTGGGTAGCTTCTCACCATATTGGGAACTTAGTTGACAAGAAAAGGATTCACTAAAGGTTGACAAACAATTTCCACACAAGAATAGTAAAATTGGAACAAAATAAATATTGGTAAAATAATGTTGGTTCCTCACAGGGACTGAATTATTGACACAACGTTCAACGCGGAACTCGTTAAAAAAAAAAAAAAAATATATATATATAGCATTCCATTTTCCTGGCTTCTGAAGTTTAAAATTTGTACTCTTCTTCAGGTCGCAGTGAAATTCACAAGACTAACGTCCATTGCCAAAACCAAAACGGGAGCATGAATAGTGGAATCTTACAACGAATATGTTAATATTGGAAGGCAGTTAGGTAGAAACTACTATTATTCAGTAGATAGGTAGGTAAATATCTAATAAATCACGATTAGGTAAACATAAAGGTGCTTATTGAGATAAACTAGGTATCATAATTTAATTCGTATTTTAAATATTAATTTATACTTTAATTACTCAGAATTTATAGAAATAGGTGATTATTATAACAAAAAACTTTGAAATAATCCAACAAGACTGAGGAATGGAGCATTGGGGCAATACCGCCATGGCAAAATTAGCCTGAATTTGGTGTGGCGATATTGCCCCAGTAAACTTTTCGAAATAAAAAATCATTAAAAACTACAGTTTTCGTTAAAAAAAACATGAAGTAATGGGTGGAAATTGAAGCTAAATGATTTTTCTACGTCGTTAAGCTCAACAATTTACATAAACGTATAAAAAAACTGTTACTTACCACGAAAATTCGACAACAGTAAAACTAGAAAGCCAAGCTTCAAAAACTCTAAACTCGCTTATCTTTGATCAAAACAAACTAATGAACCCAAACCAACTTTACCAACATTGCTGCTGATCTAAAGATGACAATATTTGGCTTCAAGATTTGTCACTCAGGTAGTTAAATATTTATATGGGGTGGCGGTATTCCCCGACTTAGCGGTTTCACCCCACTTTCCCCCACCTACAGAGAAAACATACTTGTTCATAAGGAGACTTTTCCAGCCGAAAACCCAACTTCGGCGCTCCTGTAATCCATGTCATACAAAATCTGTAATTCTGATTGTAATGCTCTAAAATGTCTGCAGTGTTTGCTTAACATTTTCAGAGCCTTTCCATTCAAATTTGGGTCAATTTGAACGATTAGAACAAAAATTAAAATACAGTAATTTTTAGTTTTGAAAATATAGGTAGCAATCTTTGGGGTGACATTTCGTTGTTACAATTATAGCTATTAATTTCAAATGTCCTCCCTTTATTCTTGATACTATTAGGAGAAATCTGTGCCAGACATTTTTGAAACGTTCAATTCCCCGATTTTCGGTGACCTTTCGAATTTCTGTGTTGAAATCATACACGTTTTAATTCAGTCAAAAAAAACTTATACTTAGTCCGTTTTAAATTAATCCGGTAATATCCTTGAAACGGACTCTTCTCTACACGGGTGCGCCGTTTAAGAATTTGAAGGCAATCAAAAGAACGATTTGGGAGAAAAACTGTCCGGCGCAATGAAAAATTTTATTTCTAAAATGGCGACATAGCCCGCGTGCCGCAACTAGCTCGCCATCGTAAGGACTAGATTCCATCACAACTAAACTGATCATATTGAATCCATTGTTGTTGTTATTTTCCATATTTGTGTACCTAGTTTTTGAATGAGTGGTTGAGCAAATTGAGTAGAAGTGGAAGAAGAATGTGCTTTCAAACTTCTCAGTGTTTACCACTGGCAACTTTTACCACCCAAGTCCGGAGACGCCAAGCTTGGGAGGCGATTTGACACTTTTATAAATATCCAAATTTCAAATAATTTTCTTTAAAACGGGCGGAATATTATGTAGAAACGCTGCAAATTTTTACACAGAGGTTTGTTATTTCTGTATTGTATAGCTCTTCTACGCAAAACACCTCTGTCTATATTATTGAACGTATCCATTAGGTAGGTACGTGCAGATGCCTACTGACTGGAAATTAATCAAAATAAATAACACACCTATACTTTCCTTGTAGGTATTCAACACTAGCTAATGCAGTGCCGTGACTTGGCGTAACCACGGCGTGTAATGCCGCTAGGATCCGTTAAGGACAAAATCAATGTTCAAGATAAAAGTGGGGTTTATAAACTGAAATGTTCTTGCGGCTACGGATATTGCGGTCATGCTGGTAGGAAATTCAGGGAAAGAATAGAAGGGCATCAGGAGGATTTCAGGGAAAATAAGGGTAGGTATACATTTGCAAAGCATCTTAAGGAATCCAATCATACTTACAATTTTGATATGACAGATAAACAGTTTGTAGAATTTCTTTATTTTTGCCCAAAGGGAGGTATGCTGAATGTACTTGAAAATTTCGAAGTTATCAAAAGTGACAGATCTGGTAAAATGTTTAAATGAGGATATCCCTCAATATATTTCACCACTGATAAGTCCATTTCTATAAAACTTGGAATTATCCCTTCAAACTGTTGAAACCAGTAATTCTTCCTCTCCTTTCACTTCATCCGATTAGCTATAATCCCCCTTCACTTTATTTGCACTTGGTTGTACCTCCTGCCCCCTTTCCTTTCTCTTGACCAATGGGATTCAATCTCCCTTCACCTGTGACTATAAAAGCTGTGTCCTTTCTAATGTGTCTTCAGTTATTGTTTGTTACTGATGATGGTCTAACCGTCGAAATCGATTAACATTGTAACTCTTAATTTTTCCTGTAAGCAGACAACGTTTTTTCACTAACCTCTGTTTTGAAATGGGTTTCCACAACTTCTTCGCGAGTGATTCAGTTTAGTTCGTGTCCTTAGGAGCTTCCTATGTATGAGAGCAGCTGCCCTTTTTATGGCGTACTCAGACTCTAATCCACCCCATGACTTAAGACTACAGCTTCTCCCATTTATCACTCCAGGCCTTTGCGGTTCTCTTGAGAATTAATCACGATGAATTACCCCGCCGCAAGAGCACACTAGTGAGCTAAAACACTTTTATATTAACCCAGAGTAAACTGAGGTAAATTTCACATAGAAATATTAATTTTGGCCTGGTATTCCAACGGGTGTTTTTAATAAGCAATCACGATATACATCGAAGGTTGGGATATAGGGGGTACATGTTGGTTTTATAGTTTGAGAACCAGTGCTCTAGGATGTATAGACAATTCCTGAAAACCCTGACAGTTATCTGTATTTCTGTACTATGGGTCGGATAGATCTTCACCACATACATTGGAAATTACATAATGAATACAATTAAATAATTCGTTTTTTTTTCGGTCAATTAAAAAGGTTCGTTATTGAAAATAATTATAACAAACTGACCCCCCTTGCACAGGCTAAGCATCTTAACAAGGACTGGTCTCACGATTGAGAGAAACCATTACATCCAAACTTACATATAAGTAAGGTGTGAAAGAGTTACAAGAAAATTTTACAAACCGCCCGAGGGAATCCCAAACCATGTATGTAGTTGAAATAGATAACAAATTTCCGTATTCACGCAAAATTGTATATAGTAATCTATTATTCTATGACCGCGTGATACAATTTTCATTTTTGAAATACGATAAAACCATTCAGTGCAAGCTTTTAATTATATACAGGGTGTTAATTCTTTTGGCTGGGATCGAATCTATCTATAACTTATTTCCAACAAAAATTGCCTCATAGATTTTTTTTTTTAAGCTCTAATTTCGGGTACTATTACATATTTACGATATCTTTCTTATGACTTTAAAACGATTATATCCCCCTTATTTTCACTGTAAAATCAATATTAATGGCACCGTTGGCAAGACCGTCCAATCCTATCAGAATGTGGCCATAGCATACACTGGAAAGCATATTCAGTAGGCAAAAGATTGGACTAAAACAAAAAATATTTAGAATTTGCCAAATCACTTTTTTGAGGACTCAATGCTATATTAAAAATAGTGATTTCGCGAATTTGAAATATCTTTCATTTCAGTCCTATTTTCGGCCTACTGAATATCCTTTTAAATTCACGCTATGAACGCATTCTGTTAGGAAATTTGAGGTATTTCCAACGGTGTCTTTATTTTTTATTTTACAGTGAACCTAAGGGGGATATAGTCGTTTTAAAGTCATAAGAAAGAAATCGTAAATATATAATAGTACCCGAAATTAAAGCTTTAAAAAAAATTCTATGAGGCAAGGGAGTTTTATCGTTTTAAAGCTTTATTGAGATAAACATTTTGTAGAAAATAATAAAATACGTCAACCAAGTTGGGTGTGGTAAATAGCTCCCTCGTATTCGTAACATGAATTTATATATCATTGAAACGTTCTAAGACTACACTATTAATTCCTGAAAACTTGATCGAAATCCGATGAAAACTGTAAAAGTCATGCCTGTTACAAGGATCTTGAGGTTCGTGCATGTTCAGCATGTACAATACCAATGACACGATCGTGATGAAACTACCCTAATGAATACATCGCCATTCCCCAACTTCCCTTCAAATTTGAGCGAGATCGGACGAGTAGGTCAAGAGAAAACTATGTTTGTTGTTATTGTTGTTATGTTATTGTTTGATGGATTTTACTTTTGCGCATACGAAGAAGAAACTTAATTTATGAGTGATCAAATCGACAGGGGACCATCTCTCGCCTATTGCCATCTAACCCGCACATTCCCAGAAAATGTCATGAAAATCAAATAGAAACCTGATGATTTGCTCGTTGCAAGGATTTCACATACGCGCATGCACAGCAGTTACTAATGATAGGATTTTGTTGAAATTGAGATGGGATGGTAAAATTATATTTTCTCAACTACCAACCGGCTTCGAGCGAAATCGGACGACAAGGCCGTGAGAAAATTATGCTTGATGGAGTTAGCGCATACGCAGATTGGAGTACCTATTGATTTATAACCCGAACCATGGGCCGTAGGGCGGGAGGGGGGTCGAAGTAAGAATTAATGTGCGCTTTTTGGACTTCCCCGCTTCCCCTACCCCTCTAAACGGGCGTTGAAAATTCTGGAAAAATACCGGTTTTGTAGGTTTTTGAACGAGAAAGACGACGGCGCAATCGGATCGCGAAAAAAGTATCGGGAAATGCGTCAAAAAAATGCGAGAGTACGGACCCGTTTTCTCAAAAAGTCCGACGAAAAACCACGTTTTTTCCCATTAAAATATACCCCGTAAAGGTACGTTTTTCGGAACGGTTTTCGCGGGCGAAATACAGCTTTGGGTCCGCCGAATCTGAATCCGAAATCGGATATCGAAAAAAGTGACGTGAAGTTGGTCGAAATGCGAGCAGAAGCGAGCAAAGCGATTAAAATGATTCTGCCGTGGACGAGAGAAGGCTCAAGAATTGACGTGAAGGGTTCGATGTCACAACATTGCGAGGCGAGCAGGTATGCCTACATAGGTACCTACCTTGCGAGCGAAGCGAGAGCCATTTCAAATAATAAATACGGACTTTGTCCTACACATATACAGGTATACCTTGCGAGCGAAGCGAGCAACATCCCCGAATAAACTTTTCGTGGTTCCACGTAGTTTTATAAGATTTAATTTGTTTGTAATAATTCCCAACTGAAAAAAACGTCAGCCAAGTTGGGTGGGCAGTATAACTTCCTCAAGCGAGCGAAGCGAGCAGCATCCCCTACAGAAGTTAAACCTACCCTTAGAGATCTACCGTTTGCGAGCGAAGCGAGCAGCATCCCCTACAGAAGTTAAACCTACCCTTAGAGATCTACCGTTTGCGAGCGAACCGAGCTCGAAAATTCCGACTAAAAACTTGGTTTTTTAAAATTAAAATATACCCCATAAAGGTACGTTTTTCGGAACGGTTTTCGCGGGCGAAATAAAGGTTTGATCCCGCCGAATCTGAATCCGAAATCGGATATCGAAAAAAGTGACGAGAACTCGGTCAAATTGCGAGCGGAAGCGAGCAAAGCGATTAAAATTGTGCCGTGGACGAGAGAAGGCTCAAGAATTGACGTGAAGGGTTCGATGTCACAATGTTGCGAGGCGAGCAGGTATACATAGGTATACATAGGCGAGCGAAGCAACATCCCCGAATAAACTTTTCGTGGTTCCAGGTAGTTTTATAAGATTTAATTTGTTTGTAAGAATTCCCAACTGAAAAAAACGTCTGCCAAGTTGGGTGGGCAATACAACATTCCCTAATAAACTTTTCGTGGTTCCACGTAGTTTTATAAGAATTAATTTGAATGTAAGAATTTCCAACAGAAAAAAACGTCTGCCAAGTTGGGTGGGCAGTATAACTTCTTCAAGCGAGCGAAGCGAGCAGCATCCCCTACAGAAGTAAAACCTACCCTTAGGGATCTACCATTCGCGAGCGAAGCGAGCAACATCCCCTACATGTTTCAATTGTAATACATCGCATGTATACAGCCACACTTTGCGAGCGAAGCGAGCATCATTCCCTACATACCACACTAAACTTTTCGTGGTTCCACGTAGTTTTATAAGATTTAATTTGTTTGTAAGAATTCCCAACTGAAAAAAACGTCTGCCAAGTTGGGTGGGCAGTATAACTTCCTCAAGCGAGCGAAGCGAGCAGCATCCCCTACAGAAGTTAAACCTACCCTTAGAGATCTACCGTTTGCGAGCGAAGCGAGCAACATCCCCTACACACGTTAAACCTACCCTTAGGGATCTACCATTTGCGAGCAAAGCGAGCAACATTCCCTACATGCCACACTTTGCGAGCGAAGCGAGCAAAATTCCCCACATGCCACATTTTGCGAGCGAAGCGAGCAATTTAATGGGGGGTCCGGGGGGCTTGCCTCCCGGCTGGACGTGGAGGCGAGCGTAGCGAGCCGGAGCGGCTAGTTATTAATAAGAATGAAACTCCGTCTGTTTGTCTGTTTGTCTGCCAAGTTGGGTGGGCAGTATAACTTCTTCAAGCGAGCGAAGCGAGCAGCATCCCCTACAGAAGTAAAACCTACCCTTAGGGATCTACCATTTGCGAGCGAAGCGAGCAACATCCCCTACATGTTTCAATTGTAATACATCGCATGTATACAGCCACACTTTGCGAGCGAAGCGAGCAACATTCCCAACATACCACACTAAACTTTTCGTGGTTCCACGTAGTTTTATAAGATTTAATTTGTTTGTAAGAATTCCCAACTGAAAAAAACGTCTGCCAAGTTGGGTGAACAGTATAACTTCCTCAAGCGAGCGAAGCGAGCAGCATCCCCTACAGAAGTTAAACCTACCCTTAGAGATCTACCGTTTGCGAGCGAAGCGAGCAACATCCCCTACACACGTTAAACCTACCCTTAGGGATCTACCGTTTGCGAGCAAAGCTAGCAACATTCCCTACATGCCACACTTTGCGAGCGAAGCGAGCAAAATTCCCTACATGCCACATTTTGCGAGCGAAGCGAGCAATTTAAGGGGGGGTCCGGGGGGCTTGCCCCCCGGCTGGACGTGGAGGCGAGCGTAGCGAGCCGGAGCGGCTAGTTATTAATAAGAATGAAACTCCGTCTGTCGCTCTGTCGTGTCTATGCACGGCCAAACGGCTGAGTGGGCCGGATCTACGAGTGGGGGGATCTTTTTGGGATTTTCCGATAGGGTGTATAAGCGAATTTAAAATTTTCTAATCCCACCCGAACTATGGGCCGTAGGGCGGGAGGGGGGTCGAAGTAAGAATTAATGTGCGCTTTTTCCACTTCCCCACTTCCCCTACCCCTCTAAACGGCCGTCGAAAATTCCGGAAAAATACCGGTTTCGTAGGTTTTCCTACGAGGAAGTATCGGGAAATGCGTTAAAAAAATGCGAGAGTACGGACCCGTTTTCTCGAAAAGTCCGCCAAAAAACTTGGTTTTTTCCGATTAAAATATACCCCATAAAGGTACGTTTTTCGGAACGGTTTTCGCGGGCGAAATACAGCTTTGGGTCCGCCGAATCTGAATCCGAAATCGGATATCGAAAAAAGTGACGAGAAGCGTGACGAATTGCGAGCAGAAGCGAGCAAAGCGATTAAAATGATTCTGCCGTGGACGAGAGAAGGCTCAAGAATTGACGTGAAGGGTTCGACATTGCGAGGCGAGCAGGTATGCCTACATAGGTACCTACCTTGCGAGCGAAGCGAGAGCCATTTCAAATAATAAATACGGACTTTGTCCTACACATATACAGGTATACCTTGCGAGCGAAGCGAGCAACATCCCCGAATAAACTTTTCGTGGTTTTAATTTGTTTGTAATAATTCCCAACTGAAAAAAACGTCTGCCAAGTTGGGTGGGCAGTATAACTTCCTCAAGCGAGCGAAGCGAGCAGCATCCCCTACAGAAGTTAAGCCTACCCTTAGAGATCTACCGTTTGCGAGCGAAGCGAGCAGCATCCCCTACAGAAGTTAAACCTACCCTTAGAGATCTACCGTTTACGAGCGAACCGAGCACCATCCCCTAAATGCCATACTTTGCGAGCGAAGCAAGCAACATTTTCTACATGCCAGACTTTGCGAGCGAAGCGAGCAACACATCCTACATGCCAGATACAGCTTTGATCCCGCCGAATCTGATTCCGAAGTCGGATATCGAAAAAAGTGACGGAAAGTAGGTCAAATTGGGAGGGGAATTGCGAGGGAAGCGTTTAACATCAGAAATTAATTTTGCCGTTACACAACGTTGCTTACCTGAAGGGACCCTCACAGGGGGGTTCCCATTTGCACTTCTACGCAATACCTTGCGAGCGAAGCGAGAGCCATTTCAAATAATAAATACGGACTTTGTCCTACACATATACAGGTATACCTTGCGAGCGAAGCGAGCAACATCCCCGAATAAACTTTTCGTGGTTCCACGTAGTCTCTAAGATTTAATTTGTTTGTAAGAATTCCCAACTGAAAAAAACGTCTGCCAAGTTGGGTGGGCAGTACAACATTCCCTAATAAACTTTTCGTGGTTCCACGTAGTTTTATAAGAATTAATTTGTTTGTAAGAATTTCCAACAGAAAAAAAACGTCTGCCAAGTTGGGTGGGCAGTATAACTTCTTCAAGCGAGCGAAGCGAGCAGCATCCCCTACAGAATAAATACGGACTTGCGAGCGAAGCGAGCAACATCCCCTAATAAACTTTTCGTGGTTCCACGTAGTTTTATAAGATTTAATTTGTAAGTAAGAATTCCCCAACAGAAAAAAACGTCTGCCAAGTTGGGTGGGCAGTATAACTTCCTCAAGCGAGCGTAGCGAGCAGCATCCCCTACAGAAGTTAAACCTACCCTTAGGGATCTACCGTTTGCGAGCAAAGCGAGTAAAATTCCCTAAATGCCATACTTTGCGAGCGAAGCGAGCAACATTTTCTACATGCCAGACTTTGCGAGCGAAGCGAGCAACATATCCTACATGCCAGACTTTGCGAGCGAAGCGAGCAATATTCCCTACACGCCACACGTTGCGAGCGAAGCGAGCAACTTAATGGGGGGGTCCGGGGGGCTTGCCAGCGAGAGCCATTTCAAATAATAAATACGGACTTTGTCCTACACATATACAGGTATACCTTGCGAGCGAAGCGAGCAACATCCCCGAATAAACTTTTCGTGGTTCCACGTAGTTTTATAAGATTTAATTTGTTTGTAATAATTCCCAACTGAAAAAAACGTCTGCTAAGTTGGGTGGGCAGTATAACTTCCTCAAGCGAGCGAAGCGAGCAGCATCCCCTACAGAAGTTAAACCTACCCTTAGAGATCTACCGTTTGCGAGCGAACCGAGCAACATCCCCTAAATGCCATACTTAGCGAGCGAAGCGAGCAACATTTTCTACATGCCAGACTTTGCGAGCGAAGCGAGCAACATATCCTACATGCCAGACTTTGCGAGCGAAGCGAGCAATATTAAGTAATGAAACTGGCAGGGGACCAGATGTAGCCTGACCCGCTGTACCCTGACCCTCACATTCCCTACAATTTTCATCAAAATCGAATAAGAGCTGTAGATGTTACGCGTTTTGCAAGGACTTGTGGACACACGGAGAGACAAATAAGCATGATGCGACAATTGTTCAGAATGGACTAAAACGTTAAACACGAGAGGAAATTTCGATTCTGGAGAACATTTTTTCCCATCTCCCGAAAGTGAAAAAAGGCTTCCACTGCTTAAGTTTTCTAGGTAAACGCGGAAGAAAATCTTAGATGTAAAAGTATTCAAAAACAGAGGCTTACAAAAATCGTTCGATACCTAGGAGGAGGTTTCTCAAGGTTCTCTCGGACAGACCATTGTGAACGCTGTTCTCAGAACGGCGTTCTGAATGGAATGGGATGAGAAACATTTCGAACCCCGTTCGGAACGTGTGACACTCCGAACGCGCTTCGATGATTCAAAACTGTTGACAGTAATTTTCCATAACATGCGCGGCAAATCGAAAATAAATTCAAATATAGCGGGGCTTATGCTGAAAGCATTCTGTGCGCATGTTCCGAACCAACCGTTGAGAAGAAAATCCAGAACCGGTAGAACGGTTTCGGAACGGTTCGGGATTGTCTGCCCGAACAGCGAACCGCACGGTCAGAACGCGTTCTGTGACTTTCCGAACGGCCAAAAAGGGGCGTGGCCTCAGTAAAAAGGTTTAGAATGGAAAACAGAAGTTAGTGAAAAACCTTGTCTATTTCCACGAAAAAAATAAAGAGTTACAATGTTAAATCGATTTCGACGGTTCGGTCATCATCAGTATCAAACACATTTCAGTTATTGTTTGTTACTAATGATGGTCTAACCGTCGAAATCGATTTAACATTGTCACTCTTTATTTTTTCCTGGAATAGACAACGTTTTTCACTAATTCCCGTTTTGAAATGGTTTTCCGCAACCTCGTCGAGAGTGATTTAGTTTATTTTTAGTTTAGTTTGGTTCAGATTGGTCTGTCCGAACAAAAATTCAATCAAAAGTGTTGGCATCCTGTGTAAGCCGGTAGCCCAATGATAAAATTTGCGTATTCGCTCCAGTTCTGTGGTACCGAAAACCATTATCTCTTGATAGAGTGATAAATTTTCGATTAAACTTACAGATGAGTTGCAGAAAATGTATGTATGTTTGAGTACTTACATGTATGAGTTGTATGAAAATTCTATGTAAAATAGAAAACTTATGATAATTGAGTAAGATACGAGCTGCAATACTTTGCCGCCACGCAAACAAACTGATCGACAGAGACAGTCGGACACCACACACACACACACACTCGATTGTTTTGTTCAACTAGCTCTGAAATGAAAATCATTGGTTGAAATCAATTTAAACTATTCAATATAAACTATTTCCAATGCCAAAGTTATAATGAGAGTGATTTAAAATAACCAAGAGATAAATGCATTCCGAAATCATAATTATTATTATGCAGAAGATGTCCAGAAGGTACCTATTCAGAAGAGATAGACGGTACTGCATCTCTGCAGAAGGTATGTCTTCTTTGTGTGAAACTTAAGCGAGGTTAGGGTCGCTAATGTTTGTTGATGTTGTGATACTCACTTCCTTAGCATTCGAGTTTGTTATTTATAATAAATAATGAACCTTTATAATAATTGTCCCCGGAGAAAATCGTCAGCCAAGTTATGAGGGTAATATAGTCTCATCACTTTGTGTAATATTGACATATAATATGTGGTGACAGAAGAAGACAAAGATACTGAATGTTCGGTAAGCTATATTAAAAAAGAATCACTACCGTTGAAACTACCTTGGTACTAATGGTATTTAACGGCATTGAGACCTATGGTGGACCTTATAAGTAAGCTTTAGCAATTCCGATAAATTTCATCAATATTGGCCGAAAAGTATCGGAATCATATTGGCCTTCGAATTAACGTTTGCTCATGCTCAGTGGTGAGATAGCTGTACTAATCTCGAGAATTTGTGTCGTGGTTTTGTGGTATCTCTGGAACGGGGAAGTTTACGGGCTTCAAGGTTTTATTTCCCGGTATGGCTTTTTCATGAGTAGGTATTATTCCGCTGCTTCCCGGCTTCCGATCTACCTAAACGTTGGGCGGATAACCTCAAAAGGGCCAAAACCCAAAGATGATAGATCACATTGGCAAATATTTCGTGTTGTAAACGTCCGAATACATGTTTGAATGTTTGAATAAATAAAAGTTGTGAGCCGCACAAGGATATATAAGTCAGGTCGCACCGCTCGTCAGATTAGCGATATGTAAGTTGATGTGAATATCGTCCGACTTATCAGAGAAGCAATTTCTTGCGTTAAAATTTCATTTTCTAAAATGAATGATCAGTAAATTTTAATGAACAATAGTGCAATGTTTTCGTAAATGGTAAGTTCACTAATAAATATGAAGTAAAAAAAAAAAAACCATATCTTCTTTCGTTCAACTTTGTTCTTGTTGGTTTTGCTACAACATAAAATATAGCCTCAAGAAACAGCCTTAACAAGTCAAATTTTACAATGTTCAGACTATGTTTTATTATGTTCACATTTTGTAATAAGCTACTTCTGAAATAAGCGGGTTTAAAACTATTTAAATGTGTTTAGAAATATGAGAAGCGATTTGACTGGAATCGGTATTGGGACTCTTTTATCGAACCTTGAACTACTTAGCTTGAGCCATATTTTGGCTATAAATAGCCTGAAAACCAAAATGCAAACTAATTTCAACTTCGGCAAAATATTTATGTGAGTACTCGAATTGAAATACTATAACTTTGAACGCTATAATTTTCAAGGTTTATAAATTGATGTTTGGCGATCAATAATGGACTTGAATTTGCAAGGAACATGAGAGTCATCAACAGTAGAGCCTTCCGCTAGGATAGACTAGAATTTCATGGAAATGTATCCAATTAATTGAGTACGATTCATGAGAAAACTGGACAGTTAGCTCTCATTCTGTTCGCAACACTTATTGTTATTGCTCACTTAACCATAAGCTCATATTATATGTGACCCGTCCTAGGAAAAGGAACATTATCTTACCAAATGTCAAAATTGAGTTATTGCCATTTCTGGGTTTTTGAGATCCTGCTGAAAACACTGATATTTTCAAAAAAAAAATCTATCTTTATTAGTTCCAAAGATATGGTTTTTCAAAATCGGGTCTTCTGGAAACCTCATTTTGAGAAAAACGCGTTCAAAGTTTGAGCAACATTCAATAGTGAATTGTGGCCATTATACTGGCGATATCAATTTTTTTTATTTTTATTTATTCATTTATTTTATTTTTTTCAGATTCTTGCGTATGTTCGGCTTATTTCCCCATCACTGCAGATAATTTAGGATGTGATAAAAAATGCATTTATTGAAGAGAATTCACACATATTCGAACATTTGCCAAACAATAAATCGAATAAAATCGCAACTTATAACTATTTCTAAGAGAACAATACTTATTTCTTGCCGTGTTAAAACATTATTAAGTAATATTATTCACATTAAAAAAATACTATTTTTGTCATGTATTGCATCGTTTCGATGGTGGAGGAGTGGGGTGTTCTTCAAAAACCTCACCTTCAGTGCAACACGGTCTTATTTTTTTTTACGGGAGAGAGGGTTGAGTAAGATAAAGTCCCTTTTGTGTCATCGCCACTACTTCTCTTTTTTTGGAGTTTTTCGATATCATAATCAGCTAAACATCGATAAGTGACTATTGTACTGTGTAAAGGGATAGTTATTACTTCAGAATCTATGAATACCTAAAAATCTACATTCTTGACCATTTTATCGAAAAACGCTCTCCTGAGAATTTTGCCAAAATAAGATATGGTCCCTTTTCCTAGGACGGGTCATATATACTATTAACCTTTTATAAATAACTAATATCATTTTGTAAAGCAATATTCTCCAAATGGGGTCTTCGATTCCTAGTATCATCCTTTGTTGTAGGTACGCGATCTATGATTCGGAGGAACTTTCCTCTGCTGATGGAGTCTCTGATTCGGAGATGGTCTGCTGTTATAGAAAGGGATGTCTGAGTCCAAAGTATCATACTATGATGTACGGGGTCTATGATTTCGAAGTGATTTTTTTTCTAATTTCCCCATAACTTCTCTCATGAATTTTACTAAATTCCAAAATTCAGTTAGCGTTTTTTTTTTAATCTAGATTTTACCAGAGTAACGATAGAATGAATTTGTCTCATTTCTGACACATAATGAGAAGATTCAATTAGCCGGAAAAGTTTGGATTTAGATGTAATCCCAGTGGTAGGATTCGTCTGTTCTTTCATAATTCGGTGTCATATTGTGTTTGTGATGTCACGGAAAATAAAATACGTTCAACGAACATCTACGTAGGTACTACGTTTATTTGTACTACCAAGTGTTATGCGAACTACATTATTTCCATTAGTAACAGAGGTTTTAGGACGAATAAGGTTGACCATCCATATTCCCACTTACATTCTCAACATCCCAATCATGGACAGAATTTAAAGTAGTTAGAAGTCGTGGTTCTGTTGAATATTTCTTTGGCCTTTGTTTTGCTTATTACTAAGTATTTACAAATTACCTGGAGGGAATTGTGATGCTACTAGAGTTTCGGTTTTGTAAAGACTCTTTTCCGTCGATTTACAAATCGTTTTACTCAGGTTAATAATCAGTACCAGGGTCTTCCTCATTTCAAAAGCCTCTCTTCAGCCTCTTCGTCATCATAATCGACTATAACGTCCCGATCCCGTCTCTCCCTCTTCACCAATGTTCCTTTACTCGACTTTCCCTTTACCGAAAAATACGAACTGAAAGAGAACATTTTTGCTAAAAAAGATTTAAAAAAGATGGAGGATTTTAGAAACTGTTTTGTCATAGTGGTTGATTTTGTCGACTTACAGACGTCTGACCTATAAAAATATTAATTAGAACTGTTTTCAATCATTTTGAGTCCCTGGTTGTGGGATAAGACCTATTCTTCTCGCTAGACAATAAGGTGCACTTGGAACGCACTCATCCGTCAGGAATGTGGAGTAAATGTATCGAATGACTTATGGCGATGCATATCAGTTCAATTAATAAGGTCCATACATGGTTCATTTGTGCGGCTCTACATTTCGTCACCAATATCTGTCTACTATCAAGTTTTCTTCCTCGTCATAACCATAGTAATTTTCTTTACATCACGGACGGTTATTCCCTTGTTTGTAGCATTTTTGTACCTACTGGTCGTCTAAGTGATTACACCGCCCCTAGAGTATGCTACTACTTTTTTTGTTGTGAAACTCGTAGTTCAAAACATTGCAATGAAAGCACTAGGGTCTATTGTGATGTTCCTTTTGTTACGGGTAGCTTTTGTCCGAGAATAACTTGAAACTCTATGTCAAGAACAACTAAAAACGCTTCTAGTGTTTGTGTTAGTGTTGTGAAATTCGGTAAAATTTTGCAGTTTTAAAAGATTTCACAACTGACCATTCGTAGAGTTTACCGCGGCTTTCATTGCGTTGAAAATGAAAGTTATATCACTTTGAAAGAGCTATAATGTGTACTTTTTGTGGGAGAGTTGAGCTGTGGTGGTGTCTTCAGAAGAAATGTTTGAAGAAATGCTGAGAATCCGGAATCCTTCTCTTGTTTTGGGAGATAATTCATGGTTTTTGGATCGAATCGCTTTATTTGTTTATGCTGTTCAACGTTGCTACGCATAAACATTACTGTAGGATGTATGGCTCAAGAATTATTGGAGGAAAACTTAGAAATATTTCATGTTAGCCATCTTTGTGAGATCGCCATTTTGTATTCCATTAATTTTGAGATGGCAGACGAAGATTTTCAAACTCAGGCGGGACAAAATTTTCTAAATCTAATCTAAAACCTTCTTCCCCAATCACTACCTTTTTTTGGAATCGGCCCCTTTTGAACCGAGAAGGTTCGCAAGTGTTTGCGCAGTAAGCTGGAGGAAAAGGATCCCAACCGAGATCCATTTTTTGCATTTATTCAGTTCCCTTCTTCTCTAATTCAAAATAAATCCCTCATGCCCCACTCAAACAGAAACTAAACATATTATTTGGAAAAAATGAGTATTTATTGTGTTCCAAAAATCAAATATGTACCTTGACTTTTCGTCAACTTCAACAAAATAACACAGGCCTACTACCAAAAACTTGTTGCACCATCTCACCTAAGCCTCATGTCTCTTGGTGCGATGAATCGAAAAAACACACCAATTCTGCTCAATCACCCACCACTTTCCTACAAAATGCAAAACACATTTCGTATTTAGCCCTTGAAAGACCCTATTTTTCAACATTTGTCAACTACCGAGGACACCTAACAACGTTTTCAGAAAACAAATGTTTTCTGGTAACACAAAAACCTTTCCGGTGTCAATCAAAATCAATTAAAGTAAGAAACAGAATCGATTGAAGACGATAGTGTGGTCATGGCAACCTGTCTACACCACTTTTTAGGACGTCCCTCTGAAGCTACGTCTTATAGGCAAGGCTTCTTTAATAAGAGGGACGCCTATTGGAATTGATCCAGGGAGGTGGGGGACAACCCAAGAATGAGAAAAAAAATAACCGCTTACGAATCCGTTTCAGACCATTCTAAGACCAAATCCGTAAATAAAAGCCATAGGTGTATGTCTGTGTGTGTGTATGTGTGTTTGTGTGTGTGTGAAATTTTGTCGACGCTGCCCATCCCACAATTCTCAACTGATTTTCAAGATTCTTTCTTTATTCGATCCCAATTTTGGTCTAGTTGTGCGAGAAACCTTGGAAATTTTGAATTCCATCATGGAAGAGGGAGAATGGAGGGGGTACAGCTGAAAAAACGTGATTTTATCGACAAATTTTGTTGACGCCGCACCAATACAATTCTCAACCGATTTTCGTGATTCTTATTTGGTTTGGCTCCAAATTTAGTCAAGTTGTGCAACAAACATCTTGGGAATTTCGGATTCGCTGTCGAGGTGGTGGGTGGAGGGGATACCTAATTACCGATTCTTTCAAGCGCTGCCCAACCTACAAATCTCGACTGATTTTTGTGATTCTTATTTTGTTCCATTTTGAATTCGATATAGTTTCGGAACGTATGTCAGGAGTTCCAAATTTCATCATGGAAGGGGGTGAATGGAGGGGGTAATACTGATAAATCATGGTGTTTTAACAATTCTTGTCCAATTTTCGTGATTCTTTTTTTGTTTAACTTTGAATTCGGTCTAGTTTCGGATCGTATATTAGGAGTTTCAAATTTCAATATGGAAAGGGGTGAATGGAGGGGGTAATACTGATAAATCATTATGTTTTAACTAATCTCGTCAGATTGCCGTGGTTTTTTCTTTGTTGAACTAACCTATGAATTCGGTCTAGTTTTGGAAAATGTGTCAGGAGTTTCAAATTTCGTTATGGAAGGGGGTGAATGGAGGGGGTGATATTAATAAATCATGATGTTTCAACTATCCTCGTCAGATTTTTGTGTTCTTTTTTTTTTTTTTCACTTATGAATTTGGTCTAGTTTTAGAAAATATGACAGGAGTTTGAAATTGCATGTAGGAATTTAGGAATTTTTATTATGGAAATCTACTGTTGATGGAGGGGTTTAATGGAGGGAAGGGTAATCCCGAGATGTCATGATATTTTTGTTCTTCCTCTTATTTTAACTTTCACCGAAATTATATAGAATCCATTCATGGGGATGTCCCAGTAATACATGCATTACTTCCCAATATGTTTTCTAGTGAAACCCACTAATCCCACTATTCAGGGGTTGAAATGTTGTAGAAAAACGATTGTCGGACTCAGCACCCCGAAAAATACAAAAGTCAACTGCAATGGTACACAAATTTTTCAAAAAATTTAGTTTCGCAGTGCCGAGCTGTTATTAAGATGGAGAGCGTCGGGTGAATTTAGAAAAAATGTCACTTTGTCACCTTGACGGAGGGTTCCGATTTCCCCACCCCCCATTTTTTCCCCGAGTTTTTTACTCGCCGTTTCTAGGTTACGACGAAAAGTTCTTATGAAGCATCGCAAAACAGGATTGAGTAGAACAATTTTTTAGTAATTACTATTTATAAATTTTACTGTGCTGAACACCAATACCGTCGTTTAGTTTTTTATTTTTTATTTTTTTAAGTTTAAACCATTCACTGCACCTTACTTCCGCTTTTCACTAGAATTTTGCATTTTATGATCGCTCGTTCCGTCATTTTCATTTGCTGTTATAACGAGAATATTTTAAATTTGTGTGTTGCAGGGAGCGGCGAAATGGAACCACTCGTCGGCTCGGGCGATGTTATCGATTTGGGAGGTGAAGAAAAAATCCAAGAAGAATCGTTTAGTAAAGGCGAAAAACATATATTCAGGTTGGTAGACCTAATGCGTTTGATGTCCTCAAATTTGGTTATCGTAGCCTTCCCGAACGTTATCCATCGTATTGTGGTCTGGATTATTTGGCGCACTCGAAATTCTGTTTGAAAACTACATTTGAAAAGTCTCTCCAGATTTCAGTCCGTTTAACCAGTTTTTTAAATTGTTTTTATTTTATTTTATCAAGTTTTTTATTTACAGATAATTAAACTTGAAACTAGAATTGCATCACGGTTTTGAACACCAAACCCTCTTGAATTTCACACCTACGATAGAACTTTGTTAATGTTTTCATTATGTTTTCATAATGTTCCGGGTTGTGAGTTCATCTTCAGATACTCATGATCTCAGAAATGTACATTCAATTTGAAGGTTTCTTGTTTGAGCGAAATCTAGAATACAATCAAGCTATTGTAATAGGTCCGAACAAAAGAAGCTTTGAATGGTACATTGAAATTAATTTGTGTATACATAACCATACGCGTAAATGTGTTTCCTTTATACAATAATTCTCCTTCGCACATCGAAACACAAGTTGCTACACGAGAGACGAAAATACAAGGGAGCTTATTCTTGGAAGAGAAAGAAAATAATACGGTCTCGACGAACCATCTGTTACCAAGCTGAGGCCGCTTAGCCAATCAGCGAGAATTTTCCAAGCATTTTCCGCCCAATGTCACAGGCGTCACTGGTTCGTTTACCTCGTTATTTTATTTATATCTCACCGTTCAATAGGCTCACAGTATAGGAAAGAATCATATTATTTTCCCGGTTCAACTCCTTTTTTCATCAGAGTAATTGCTGGTCGAATTCATGTCAATGGGCTACCAAGTTATTGCTAATTTTGTGGGTTTTTCTCTTACAGGAATGGTAATGATGTTTCTCATTTATATTCATACTATTTATTCAAGAAAACCTGAGGCTTGCTTATTGATTGCATTCCAACATGAATTACTGATAGGCTATTTGCGTTAGGCAGGATACCAGTGTACCAACAAACAAACCGACATGTACGTCACGTATAGTGAGTTATAGATTAGCGTATGTGTTGAGGTTAAACACAGGTAAATACAAGGGTATCACCACAAGGAGTATTTCAGATCAAACATCTGTCGCGCTCTTGCCTGCAATGCAATACGTCTTGCCGAGTTAGGTGTGGCACACAGCCTCCTTGTATCTGCAACATGAATGACTTTATCTGTATCTGTATCGTACCATCGAAATGATTTAAATTTTCTATTTTCCTTAGCGGGTTCCTATGGTTAGAGGAAGCTTGATAGTTGCTACGTTTGCGGATGCACAAAACCTACCAGTCCGTGGGGCGCTATGACATTCATTTGTGACCATTTACAGTCTAAACCGTGCAGTCATGCTTGTTACAAGGATTTGGAGTTTGTGCAAGCACAACAGCTACTGCTGATACGATTGTGTTGAATTCGAAGTGGGATGAATAAATCGCCTTTTCCCGACTAAGCTCCGAATTTGAGCGAGATCGAACTACTAGGCCGTGAGAAAATTACGCTTTGTGGATTCTACGTTTGTTCTACGATTTGTTACCAATGAAACTGATAGGAGACCATGAATAGCTTAGCCTGCACATTATCTGAAAATTAAATCAAAATAGTAGAAATTATGCTAGTTACAATAAAAGTTATTAAATCTGAAGGGTTATTTCCGCTATTAATAATAGTAAAATTCTATTTTTTTCCTTTTGGCAAGTGACGACGGACTCCTCCGAAAGATATGTAAATGATATGAAATGAAAATTGTTTAGAATGGTCTAAAACGTAAAATCTGAGTAGAAACTTAGATTTTTGAGAACAATTTATTTTTCATCTGCCAAAACTTAGAATAATGCTTCGGGTACTCATAGATAGACTTAAAGCAACGTCAAAAAATGTGAGTGAGGTTAAACTTCAATTAACAGTATAAAACTGTCTCTCCTAATGCTGCTTCACAGTGGCGCCGTATTCATTGATTTCAACATTCCTAGAACAAATTGCCATTATTCCAGAATCCAACTGGTTTGATAAGTTATATTTTCAACGAAATCACATTGACTTGTTATTCTAACGGGATTTTATTTACGATTGATCGTATCTCATTTTCAACTGATCTAAAATTACTCCATACTTTTTAAATAAGGGAACACAAGTAAAAAGAACATTAATGTAGGATGTTTCCTAACGGAAATAAAAACACTAAAGCGATGCATTTGAACGCTATTCTTGAGGACCACGCATTTCATCCATACTCCAATATCGTTGTTCATTTTAAATCTAACCCATACATTTTGGGATGATTATAAACAGTGACTTAGAGCTATGAAGTTGCAATTTAAGAAACATCTGCCAAGTTGGATGGACAGCTTCCTCACTTATTGTAACATGGATATATTGAATAATAAATGGTTTGGTGACCACCAGGATATATATGGAATATGCTTATGACAAAACGACGAAATTAATGAAATGTACTAATGTTCTAACAGTAATGGAATTGCATAAAGGAATTTATTAAGGTCAAACCGCTCGATCACTGATAATGTAATCGAAATTGACCAAAACGTTCTGACGTTAACTTCTGCATTGAGTTTAACGTTTACGTATGCGCACACCACGATGAAAGGTTACGAATGGTTAATTGGGAAGATCGTTCTTGTTGTGACACCAATATTTATAAGTAAGTCTTTATTAGGGAAAACACTGACACAACGTGATCGTGTTTGACTATTTCATTGATTTCGTGACGTATTTGTGATTATGAAAACACTTGAGTCTCACAACGTAGGTCTGCTTCCAAGGTTTATTAACAAAAGTATTTCACGTTTTCCTACGTTACAGACGGACAAAATTGTGTACAAAATCACTAATAAATACAATACACGCTAAATAATCTTAGTTTTACCGTATAAACATGGAGATCACAAACCCTAGTGTAAAACGAAACGTATCATTGAGACCTTCCGGTTTTCTTCTATTTCAGAAACATCTACTGCCTTTGGTCCAACCTTGGGTGTGTTATGTCCACTTATGCTCAATTCCACAAAAACATTTTTAATGCAGTTTAGCCGAACTCATTTAAAATTATTCTAGAGGACAAACCTTGACGTGGTTCATCAACTCGAAAATTCATCAAACCCTGTTTGGAATAATGGAGTTCTCCTTACGGAGTTTTGCCAAAACGTCAAATCAAAAGTTGGACAATTTGGCACGTCGGGACAGTAAAGTTGTCATTGCACCCACCATCCTTCAGCTGATGTCCAGTCCCACTTGCATTTTAGTAACAATAACAATGCTTCACAATCTCAAGGGCTACAGTAGACTTTTGTGTACGAAATTGAGAAGTTTTGTAGGTACCGTTTCTACTCAATATCGTAGGCATTATCATAAATAGTTATACTTATTATTTCATTATGTCATAATTAGAACATAATTTGGTGTAATAATTGGATTAAATTCATTTGAAAAATAATTTTCTCACTGATAATTGCGTTTAATATGAAATCACTTTCAGTTATGGTATGAAAATCACAATTAAACTTCAAGTACGTCGAATAACTAATGCATGATGTGGGAAATTGAGCAATTCATTAGGTTGTGATCAAATATTAAATGTAGCCAACATTATCCAGTCAGTATGATGAATTAATAAACTTTCTTTCAGAACTGATGTTCTCTCAGAATTATATTTGGGTGGAACTGACTCGAAGTATGTAATAATTAGGAGAAAATAAAAAATGATACTATCTAAAATGCTCAGTCTTCAGTGGTTACGCAATATTCTATAGTGTGATGATCTACTTTCTTTTCAAACTTTGATAGTTGACCGAAACAGGAGTTCAACACCTATTTTTATTAAGCATTAGGGTTAACGGTTTCACGCAGTGATTTTCACGTAGATACTTTTTTTTAAAGAGGTACCTACTCAGTTACTAATAAAAACTGTGAAATTGAATCTCTAAAATCTGTCGAATTTCTATAACGGAAAACTACGATGGATCCGTTGTGAAACCAAAATCATATCTACCATTTCTTCTAAACCAGATAAATAAAATTTACCAAAATACAAGAGAGTTGCCAAACTTCACATTATGGAGGTTGTGTTAATATCCAACTTTACTGGAATAATTCCAATGTATTGAGGTAAAACCACTCTCGAATAACTCCAAATACTCTAGACGCGGATAAACTTACCTATAAAAGTAGGGAATATATTTTGTACGGTTCGTTAGGAGTCCATCAGCATTCATGAATGGCGTGCACTTTCAGCAAATAAGAACTGACTTTTTCTATATACTTCAAGTTTCACTTCTGACCTTCTCTTCTCAACAAGGGATGATATTCCTCCATTCACAATCGGATCCGTGGTTTTTTTTCTCAGAGTTTAAATTTGACAAAGTAACTTTTAGAATCCGGAAAAATTTTAGGCTCTGGTACCGAACGGAGTTAGAAGTCAGAACATGGAATTTAGGCTGCCGTGTGCAAGGCGAACATATCAATTTTTTTCTTTCTCTTTGTAGGACCCTCATTTCAATGTTTTGAATTTTTTGATTAGGAAATGTTTTGTCAATATGATAGACAAAGCAAACGTAAATTCTACCAAGCTTAATTTTCTCACGCCCTAGTCGTCCGAACTCGCTCAAATTTAGATGATAGTTGAGGTTATCGATTTGATCATCCCATATCAATTCCAACATGATTGGACCATTAATAGCCACTGCGCATAGGCCAATGTGAAATCCTTGTAACGATCTTAATTTCCATAGTTTTCGTCCGATTTTGATGAAATTATCAGGGAATGCGCGGATTTGGTTCTAGATAGTCCCCTATCGGTGTCATTGTTGCCAAATCAATACTTTACTCTGCAAATGTCAAAACATAAATTCCGTTATGCTCTATTTCCTCACGCCCTAGTCTTCCGACCTCATAACTTTTCAATGATTCATTATTCGTAAACGAGAAAGCTATGTGCCACACCTAACTTGGCAGACGTTTATGTATTGCTTTGGTACAGCTCTCTTGATAGCCTGTTATTCTGGCTTCCCTTCTATTCTGTTTCCCATTCCCTGTTCGTATTTTTGGCTAAGAGGAGTGTTATCACATATTCCACCACATCGTATAATCTTTTCAGAGTTCATTTCGCCATTCTTTTCCCATATCGCATCGTGGGCACACAAAAAATGTATGGTGGCGTTATCATCTTCAATATGGCAGAGCGCACCGGTGGGCGCACTCGCCTTTCCTACCTTTGACCAATAAACTCTGAAATAGCCAAGTCCAGTAAGGAACTGTCAGGTTATATCCTGTTTTGCCATGTTTCCTTTCAAACCACGTTTTCACTTTGGGGATTAAGCGTACTATCCACCGTCCTCTACTGTCCTACATCTATCTTCGGTTCCATTTTTAGATTATTTCTTCTCCTCCTTCCTTCTTCACTGTTTTAGGCGCGTCTTCATCCTTTCTCAAATAGATTCTTCGTCTCTCCTTGGCCAAGGAGGTCGATGGGTATTACACCGGCGATGACTTGTGCAGCTACTCGTGATACCATTCCACGTTGGGCTGCACGCGGAACAAGGTCATGATTTGACCTTTTTATGTTCTGAATGCCACCTCGCAGTGGCTGGACTACTCCCGAATTTTGAGAGAACTCCTTAAGAGAGCCTGTTGTATATGCAAACAAATTATACTTTATGAAGTATGGTGGATACAATGGCACAACATGAAATTGCCTGATAGCAGTGTCGGAGCCATCGCCTCAATGAGTTTGGACCATGACAAACACGAATCCGCAATGATGCCCAGAAAATCTACTGAGCTCTCCAGGCGCTCATGCAAGATGGAATCTGGGAACTGTATTTTCTCTTCTTTTAGCGACAGAGATTAGGCTGTTCACCAGTCCTGCAGAGGACATCTTTCGCACCTAAGCGAGAAAATTATCCTCCATCAGCCTTAACCTTCACTCTTTAAAACGCAATCTCAGTTGAGAATTGAGGCCAGGGTAGCCTTAGCCACAAGATTTTGACGAAACAAACGTTTTTCAGTCATATTAACCGATACGTAAGGCCCTCATAAAAACTTTTAGAATTGGGTGAGCTATAGCAAAACTAGAAAAAAGTTTTAGTCATATGAAAATCACTTGATAACTGAAGTAAAAGCACCTTATTTTTAGCATCTATTGTTCACTGAATTTGGATTCCAGATGGTACGAAACGGATTAGTATATGGTTCTCTTTCATTTCAAGTTACTTAATACTTTTGAGAGTTGTGTCAAAAACCACATATTTAGAAGTTCTTATTTTGTCCAACACCTCATGATTTCTGCGTAAAATCAATTTAAAACAATTGCAATGTCGACCCTAAGGTCACATAACTTTTGGCCGAGGCAAATACAGACCTTTATGTATACATTTCTATCAAAATTGAATAACGTCCAGAAACGGCTTACGTAGTGGATCGAATACTTTTTGTAGGTTATGATACACACATATGAATTATACTTCCCGATTCCCACCCAGAGAAGTGGTGGACTCACTGACAAACACATAGAGTGGATGAAAGTAGGCGGATAGATAATTCACCTAACTCATCTAGACAGCTTTGAAAAGTAACATGAGGGTTTTGGTAAAAAATCGCCTTCTTAGAACTATTGTTCCCGATGTTTCGCTTTTACGGAAGTTTAATGTTTGCCAAGTGGGTCGGCAATATAGCTTCTTGACTACTAGACTAAAATTGGGACTGAAAAAAAGAATCTCCAAAATCGGTTGTGAATATAGCCGCAGAGCAGCGTCGACCAAACACCCACAAGCATACGTGCTCACACAAAACACACATAAACTTTTCCATGGATTAGGTCTTAAAATGTCTAAAACGGATCTGTGTTTAATTATTTTAGCGAATTATCTGTAAAAAATGAACTATTGCAATGGCTCGAGAAATTTTAAAATCAAAATTTTTGAAAATTTTCATCTTTGAAGTCCGAATTGATCCATTCTGAAACGAATCCTAGAGTTTAACGCTTTTCATATATATATTTATTTATTTATGTATTTATTTATACATGTGTCCTTCCAGGCGATAACTCTCCTTAGGATAGAGATAAAAATTCCGTTCTTGCACCAAAAAAGCAAGTTTTCCAAACGAAAAGATGAGTTTGTTAGCCAGCACTTTTTGAGTACAATAAATTGGTCAAATTTCAAAATCACTAAAAAAGTATTCAAAAAATCACTAAAAAAGGCTAAAAATTGTTAAATTTTTTTTTTTTATTTTTTTGTAGAATATTGCTCAAATAAAGTTTATTAACTATAAAATAGAACATTCAAAAATTTATGTACAAAATTATGCTGAAAAATATACTTAGATTTCATTAAAATGTGCTAAAAAATCGATAAAAACTGCAAAAACAGCTAAAAATTCAAAACCTTTATTTGAATAGGAGATTATTATTAGAATAAGTTTTTTGCCTTAAAAATAATAGTTAACGATTTCCTTGCACTGAAAAAGCTCAAATTTCAAAACAATGTAACATTATATAATGAGAAAATTTACGAGAATTCGCTCATAATATCATGCAGCATGACTGGACTTTTTTTCTCTCATAATTGGGTTGGCCCACCCCTCCTAGATCAATTCTAATAGGCTGTTTCTCTTACGAAGCCTTGCCGATATGACGTAACTTCAGGAAGACGTCCTAAAAATCCAAAGACCGTGATGGGGATTCAGTGAGAATGAGGGTTTCCTTATCTCCGGAAATTTTGCTATTGAAAATGGTCGAAAAAACATGAATTAGTCTCAAAAACACTATCTGGGGCCGGACTAAGCTCTATAGCTAACCCCGTTGAAGCAGGAGATACCGTCAGATGTCCGGCCATCGCCGCATCTGGCAAATCTGTCAGTCCGACTGGATCGTGTATGTTGGGCTTAAGGTCACAACAGCTTGTAGTCTAAGAGTAATAATAATTACTTATATATTACGATTCAAGATGCATACATTCAAGTTTTTCAATATTTATAAACAATCTTTTAACAGTATAAACAATCTTTGTAGCGAATAAAACTTGACATTTGCGAATAATGAAGTTCAAAACGGTGCAAAGTCCCCATCGAATGAACAGGAAATGTTCGAAGAGTAGTTTTTCTTATCTGTCCTAGTATTGAGAGCCAATATGGTCAGACGCTGAGTTTGAAACTTCTACAACTTGATACTTCGAGTTGTTCACACAACTTTATACCTATTACTTAAAAAGGTCGAGAAGAACCTTTCGCTTGGAAGCCAAGTTCGATCGATCTTTTGGTTGACATCTTGTGAATATGTTTTTGAACCAGTTCCATCCAACCAATTAAACTGCAATGTTGCACACATTTTTGGTTCTAGCGGTTATACAATATAGGTAATGTACGCAATGTGGTAATGGGTTCAAACTGTAATGAGTTCAAACTCTGTTGAGCTCAAACTGGCGGATTTACTCTTTCTTCACGAATCCCTTGAATCGGTTATACCAAATACAAGGGCATGCATGTCGATTAAAAAACGACAAGTTTTATACTAAATGCTTGATGTGTGTCGCTTGATGTGCCTATTTCGGATTACTTATTAGTAACAACAACCCATTCATTTGTATTTGTATCAAGTGAGAGTCGTTGACGAAAAGCAAACTGTAAGGTGTTATGATAAATTCAAAATGGATCGCCGGTCTCTCCAATGGTTTTCAATTTACCAATCTAACCAATTATGATGGCTTGGAAGGCAGAACAAATGAGAGTGCAGTATATGGTATGATTTTATTAGGGGGCTCCCTGGCTTTTAATACATGGTGGCTCGGATGGGGGAACCTCCACCGGGCCAAGGTACAATAGATTAGACCACGGGTCTGGTTGTACTACACCAATAGTTTGAGGAACACACATTTGGTTCAGCCATATATACACTTATTGAAACTGGGAAATGTCACATTGTTTATTTTTTTGAATGTTATTTTATTCATTTTAACAATTATTTTCAAAAACGTCTTTTGAGATCATCACCAGAACCATATGAATGACCTCAGAGTCGATTTTCTTCCTCAATCGATTCTTGATAATGACGTTGCATTTCTGGGGCAGGTAGAATAGAACTCGTTACGACGTGCGGTACCCTCCTCATCAGCATTAAAAAATCGTTCATATGGTCATATTGTATGACTAGAACTCTGTGGATATCAACTTACAGTCGCACATGTAATGCCACACTCACGCTTATTGATGCTGGAAGAAAGTTATAACCTCTGTACAGTTTTAGTATTCATTAGCTGTAAAAGATTATAGGGAACATAATTTAGAATCTGAACTCGAAAAATTGAATAAAGATGATGGGTCCTTATGGAGAAAGGCAAAGGCTCTCACAAAAAGACGAGACAACATACCCCCTTTGAAACTTGATAATAACTGGTTAATCACGCCAGAACAAAAAATAGAGGCCTTCGCAAACAGTTTGTACCATCAGTTCTCCCCACACCCTTCAACTGATCCAGCATTTGAACAATCAGTTGAAGATAATTTGAACGAACCTCTTCAGCTGTCTCCCCTCCCACGACTTTTCACACCCTCCCAAGTAAAAGAAGCTATCTACAGCTCTCCAACAAAAAAATCCCCAGGGGAAGATCAAATAGTTCAGCCTCTTCTAAAATCACTCCCCCGAAAAGCTCTCGTTCTTTTAACGCAAATTTATAACGCCATCATTCGTTTAGCTCACTTTCCGAAGACCTGGAAACATGCATTAATTATAATGATTCCAAAACCAGGCAAGAACCAAAATAGCATTGATGGATACCGACCTATAAGCTTGCTTACACTATTTTCTAAGCTGTTTGAGAGGCTGCTGCTACCCAGACTCCTTTTATTTCTAGAACCACTTCTGCCTCCAACACAATTCGGGTTCCGCTCTAACCTCTCCTGCCCCCAACAGCTCCACAGAGTAGTGAACGTCTTAATGAACACATACGAGGAAAAACAAGTGTGCATGGGTTTATACATTGATAATGAGAAGGCCTTCGATAAAGTATGGCACAGCGGGCTCCTTATGAAGATCAAACCTCACCTTCCTGACACGTATTACAGAATAATACAGTCATATCTATCTGGACGAACTTACGCTGTTACATACGGAGGAGTCAAATCACGTTCGCACGCAATCAACGCAGGAGTGCCCCAAGGCAGTGTGGTGGGCCCGTTCCTATATCTTATTTATGCCAGCGATTTCCCCTCTGATCCAGACATCACCTCCGCAATGTATGCAGATGACGTCGCTGTGCTAGCAAAGAGTAACTCGTGCGAGCAGTCAAGCAGAATGATGCAGGAACGTTGACAAAATTGATACATGGTCAAAACAGTGGCGAGTAAAGGTGAATCCGAAAAAATCCACTCTCATTAAGTTCACATACCGTCGAAAACTTACTCACCATCAAATCGTTATGAACGGGACAATCTTGCCTGAATCTAATAATGTAAAATACCTTGGCCTAATACTCGATAAAAAGCTAACCTGGGACGAACATGTAAAGTCCATCCTTCAGAAAGCTAGAACTAGAATGCACATCCTCAAACACATGCTCTCCAGTCCATCATTAGCTCTCCGCACGAAACGCCTAATCTATACATCTCTGATAAGACCGATCTGGCAATATGGGTGTCAAATATGGGGATCTGCTTCAAACTCTCAAATTAAGAAACTCCAAACATTTCAAAACAGAGTCCTCAGGTTAGTAACGAATGCAGATTGGTATGTTCGAAACTCAACTCTCCACTCGGATCTCGAAATACCAACGGTCGCTGAAGTCATCAAAGAAACCAGCCATCGCCACTTTTCTTCACTTCAAGAAAACCACAATGAAACTCTCCAACTACTCCTGGATAATCAACCACCTGAGCCAGAACAAAGGAGACTTAAAAGAAAGCGAATCAGAGACTTAGTGTGATAAACATTTGAAAAAGTGGTAGTTAATATTTGAACATTATTTATAAAACCATTCGCAAAAGATTTATACCTATGTATGTTATTTATGTAATTATTCCTTAACCATTTATGTTACCAAATGCAACCAAATATTGTTTTCTCGTATATGATGTGAAAATTGTTAGCTATATCAATGGATACCAACCTCTCTCCACGTTCCATGTAAATTAGACCTGGTCTACTAACATTAAGCATTATCACAACTGAAATGTAAACTATTTACAATTAAAGTTCACATCATTAAACAAACAAACAAAAAAAAAAAAAATAGCTGTAAATGTTCACTCACTTTTTTAAAATTCCACAATAACCAATCACATTCGAGTGCGAGACAAATTGAAAATAACAAATTTTTCTTTTGTGTTAGGTAAGAATAATTTACTAACACTGACGAAAGCGTATGCTTGATTTTACGTTAGTATTTGAGTAATTGGAATATGTTACTTTATGTTCACACGTTCAAACTACATAGCGTAATATTCGCGATATATCCTAGTTAAGGATGATGTAAATTATTGTCAGTGCATGATAAGACGCTCAGTGATACCCTACTTCTTAACCAAGATCATGAAAAGTTAGTTTGGTAGTACATTCACAGTACTTTAACTACAGGGATGTTACATAGGTACAAATCATCCATATTGCTCAATGATTAATTTCGAAGTAATTCAACAGTAGTCTTTACAGAACTGCGCTATTAACATAAACAGAAAAAATGTGATTATTATGATGCCAAATTATTTTTAAGAAGAACTCATATTTTATCATCTCTGTTCCTCGCTAATGAGTTTCTATGGAATTTTTTTGCAGTGAGACGCGGTCGAAAAGGAAGGAACCAGATGCGGACACACTGCCGGAAACATGGTTTAGCGAAGTTATTGAACTTAGGAGGAAAGCAGGACAGTATAAGGTAAAGCTTTAATTATAAAATGGAAAGGAAAGTGACCGAGGAATGTATGGACCGATTGTCTTATTTAAACATGTTTTCCATGCGATACAACCACATTTCCTCTCCTCGTCTCCTATTGGTACCTACTATCATTCATCACCATGGACCGACAAGCCTTTAAATGAAAAATAGACAAAACTTGGAGTGAGTGACTCCTGGGGGTGTTTGTAACTTTATCCGATGTAAGAAACTAAACCACAGTGTAGAAACGACGCCATCTTTGCCTAGGAACACTTATTACTCCAGGTGTTCTATAAACCTCTAACTCGAGAGGAGCAGCCATGTATTGCCGTCTATTATTTCTCGAGGTGTTCTATAAGGCTTCACTCTAGTAAACTTTTTACCCCCTCCATGGATGGTCATAAGATTTACAAGATGAGGTTAAGTGTATTCACAGTGAGGTGTTGGTGTTTCCTTGTCTACATCACTGTGCTTCATTGACATACTTATTTTTTAATCATTCATGTATTGAATACCTGTAAATTTAATCTATGAATTTTCTTGTGTTGAATGTGAATGAAAAGTGAATAGTCTTTAGTGTTGAAGTGAAAAACAAAGAAAAAAAAAATTGCATTCTTTTTGCCACCGTAAGAGTTGACCCCTGGCGGTTCTGGCGGTAATGCATGAAACTAAGTGCTTTTGGTTAGTTTAGAACTGTTGTTTTGCTTGCGTTTGTCCTGTTTATACAGTGGATAGTTAGTCCACTGATGGTTACATCTCGAACAGTTGCAGAACTCCCCCCTCCCCTCACCGTGTACCCAAAGCAATACCTCAGTATAAATTTAACGGTGCACTATTCATTCGGAAGATGGAAAGCAAATTTTATTTTTGAATTGCTTGTAGCCATTGCAATAGGTTCATTTTCTTCGAAAATTCGCTAAAATTCCGAGACAGTTAAAAATCGTACAGTTATTTTATAGCAGAATGTTAGTCACAAATAGTTAGTATGGGTACTATTATGTAAACTTTACAAATTTATATGTTATTGGCTTTTTTCAAATACATATTTAAGTTACTCGTAAGGTCATGCTGCACTAGTGTAAATTGTTTCGCATTGGATTTTTTCATGCATCAGTCCGCACGATAAAGCTGATTGGGTACCAACAATATCTCCACTCTAGAAATATATTATTTAAAGGTGAACCCTGGATGACCAAGTTTTGTTTATTGAGAACAATCAGGCGTGGTCACATTCCAACTATCATAATACCCAGCACAACCGGATAACGAAACATAGTGCTAATACTGTCGCAATGATACCCAGCGCGAAATTGATCATTCCCATGTTGGTGTGGATGCGGTGAGGGTCTGCAAAGGATTATCCGATGTTTTCGTCTCAATTATTCAATGAAATGGAATTCAATTTTAATGATATGTTTCCAGGTTTTTTGTTCATATGCTTGTAATGATCATTCACCAATTACCGGTCAATATAATTTGTCGGTGTACCATTTAAAAGTCCTAGTGTAAGCATTTCCTCTTTTATTTATGTACTATTTGTATACAGGGGAAAAACGTTACTTTTAGCGAATTTTCGTAGAAAATAAAGCTATTGCAATGGTTCCAAAAGTGTTAAGATCAAAATTATCTTCATTAAAATCCGTTTTGAGACATTCTGAAACGAATCCTAGAGTTTACCACTTTTTCATATATATATATCTGTGTGTGTGTGTCCTTCCAGACGATAACTCTCCTTAGGGGATAAAAATTCCGATCTTGCACCGAAAAATCAATCTTTCCAAACGGAAGGACAAGTTCGTTGGCCAGCATTTTTTGAGCACATTAAATTGATCACATTTCAAAAAAGTGCTGAAAAAATCACTAAAAATAGCAAAACGGCTAAAAATGGTTAAATTTATATTTTTTAGCAGAATAATGCTCAAATAAAGTTTATTAACTATAAAATAGAACATTCGAAAATTGATGTACAAAATTATGGTGAAAAATGTACTTAAATTTCATTAAAATGTGCTAAAAAAAATCGATAAAAACTGCACACAAATTTAAAAATCTAAAATCTATTTTTGATTAGCAGATCAATGTTATAATGAGTTTTTGCTATAAAATTATTATTAACAATTTATTTTCACTCAGTCCTCAATTTTCAAAACAATGTTACATAATATAATATTATAATTTACGAAAATTCGCTCATACGATCATGCTGCATGACTGGAACTTTTCTGTACTCTGTCAAGTCGTTGATATCTCGAAGAGTTTCTCCGAAAGGAGCAATTCGAAGGGCCGGGAATGAACGAGTTGATGAACAGGGGAAGATAAATGGAGTGATGGACTCCGTCAAGTATTTCCCTCTTTCTTCCGCTTATGAGAACCGAGTGAAAAAGAACATCAATTCCACATCACTTCCAGACAGATGACTGCTCGTGATTTTTCCTTAGTTCATTTTCGCCCAAACACTTGATATTTCATAGGATTTTCAAGGATGGTGAATTACTGTTTTATCGTCAAATGCCGAGAACGTTTACCTAGATCTGTTCACTATGGGGCCTTGACAACATGAGAAGACTCCGTGTTCAGGAGTCAAACGTCATCAAACGACTGGTAGGTATACAAAATAGGAAGTTTTCTATCTAAAATAAACAAAACAATATAAAAAGTCCAGTCATGCAGCATGACCCCATGAGCGAATTTTTGAAGAAATCTTCGATTATATCGATTTTTGACTGATTTTTCAACTTTGAAATTTTTGAAAACTTGATACATATTCTTATAGGAAATTTTACGCTGATTCCGAATATACCACATGTTAGTATGCTGAACAAATTATTTCGCACAACAAAACGCAAAAAACAGGCTATTTTGAAAATTTTGACTACATTTTTGAAAATTTCAACCCGAAGATGTAATCCGATCATGCTGGCCAACGAACTTGAACTTTCGTTTTGTGTCCTTAACATTTTAAAATTTGTTTGAAGTTTCTAGCACAATTCTACGGACAGTTATCGTCTGGAATGACACATACATATATACATACATACATATATACATACATATATACATACATACATACATACATACATACATTAAAAAATGCGTTAAACTTCAGAATATGATTCAGAATAGCCTGAAACGGATTTCTGCACAAAATTGTTTAAAAAAAAAAATCACATTCTACAAATTTTGAGGCGAGAGCAATAGCTTAATTTTCTTCAAAAATTCGCTAAAACTCAACTGCATCTACAAACAATCTGGATAACCATCATAGGCAACATTCCAAAAATACCCTCATACGCTATTTATGTCAATAACATCTCCTCGACATTAGTTAGATTTGAAGGATATAACTAGTTGTTGATGAAAATTGGTTTATGACAACCAGCTATGGACATAGTAAAGGAAGTAATCTACTTTAGATTCTCATTGCATTATTATCGAGATTTTTCGAAGATATTGTTGATGCAGGATCAACTTTTTGCAATCTACACTCTAATTTGACGTTTGTCGTTCATTCTGTTCACAGCATAGGGGGTGGGGGACTGAACTCGTGCCTGAACACATAGCAGAGCTATATAGCAAACAGATAGGTTTGTGGGAGCAAGTTTCGAGGAGATCGTCACTTTCAGCTCTCTCCTTGGCATCCTCGACTCACAGATCTATCACGAAGGAGGAGAAAGAAAAGGAAAACAACAAAAAATCATCACCTACGAAGGCGTATTGGGTCCATACTGACCCTAAGGTAACTGCAGGCAATTTTGAATAAAATCATAACATTTCCTTTACAAACCAATTAACTTTTAATCTCGGAGTTGGCAATGCCCCACGATTACTCTATTAATTACACTACTTTGCAAAATTTTGAAGTGGTCATGCAGGAGCTTGTCGGTTTCTAAAGTTATTTAATGTGCTAAATCCAAAACCAAGTTTTTTTTTTTTTTTTTTTTTTTTTTTTTTTTTTTTTTTTAACTCGTTTTTTGATGGTATAGCTTGTTTTCACTTTTTTTGTGAACAAACTTTTCAGGATTTTTCATTGAACACGCTTCCAGATTAACTGCCTTCCAAAGGTGCCTAACTAATATAAAATGTATGCCTCAATTTTTACCTCAATTCTCTTATTGTACCGCTATCCCCCCCCCCCCCCCCCCCCCCCGTTTTAGCGAATTTTCGTTGAAAATGAAGCTATTGCTAATGGCTCCAAAAAATTTAAAATAAAAATTTTTGAAAATTTTCTTCATTGAAATCCGTTTTGAGACATTCTGAAACGAATCCTAGAGTTTAAAATTTTTCATATATGTATATATATATATATATATATATATATATATATATATATATATATATATATATATATATATATATATATATATATATCTTTCCAGACGAAAACTCTCCTTAGGATTGAGATAAAAATTCCGTTCTTGCTCCAAAAAATCAAGCATTCCAAACGAAAGGACGAGTTTACTGACCAGCATTTTTTGAGCACATTCAATTGGTCAAATTTCAAAAAAATTACTAAAAAAAATAGCAAAAAACTTCTAAAAATGGTTAAATTTATATTTTTTTTAGCAGAATCTTGCTCAAATAAAGCTTAACTATAAAACAGAACATAAAAAATTTGTGTACAAAATTATGCTGAAAAATGTGCTTAAATTTCAATAAAATTTGCTAAAAAATCGATGAAATCTGCAAAAAAAAGTTAAAAATCCAAAATATCTTTCTGAATTCTAGAATATTATCTAGAACTAGTTTTTTTGCCATAAAATAGGTAGTTCCCAAATTCTTTTCCCTCTAAGGCCTTAACTCTCAAAACTGATGTAACATAATATTGTAGGATAAATTACGAAAATTCGCTCATTAGATCATGCTGTATATGTAAGGAACTTTTTTTGGTCATTTTTTCTGCTCATTTCATGAGTTAATAGTGAAAAATTAGGCCTTGCAATATTTTTTTGGATCTGCATCTTGTACAGGACATTTCTCCTCATCGAATGAGACCCAGCGTTTTTAGGTGTGAAAATATCGGAGGTGCGATTTATTTTGTCAAACCTTACAAAATCACGGCCCTCGACGAAACGCGGTTTCATCCTGTCTATTATACTTTGGGAATCAATGCACGCCATGTGAACATAGACCAACCAAATATTATACCAAGTAGGAGGTCACCTCTATGCAATAAATAAGACTGCAGGTACAAAGATCAAAATAGCTATTTTGAGCCTAAAGGCCGAGAGTGGCCACCACATACCTACGTGCACAAACCTGAGGAAACACAGAGGTCAGTATTGTTATCCTGTTCATCAATTCGACTTGAGCAGCCTACATAACCACTAGATAGATATATATTTGATTCGTATAAGCATACATAGCGTGCATTGATTCCCAAAGTATAATAGACAGGATGAGCTGATAGTTGAATCCGGTTTCGTCGAGGGCAGTGATTTTGTAATGTCTGACAAAATAAATAGCACCTCTTATTGAAATGTAGTTTGAATTACATAGTTTGAAATTTAATTAATTTTGAATCAACAAAACGGGAGAGTACCTCTCTAACTGTTCCTTCTGATAAGCAAACAATGAAATGAGCGTTGCCCATTATCGTAAATGAACGTATATGCTTTGAAGTTTTGCCTTTTTATGTATTTGCTCTGGCACATAACTCGAAAACCGTTACCAATATTCTGATGATTTCCGCTTACAACCGAGTCGTTGCTAGGGAAATGGTACTTCGTCGTTTTTCATCCCACAAAATTCGTTGACCATTCATTCGAAAGCTCTCGATTTATCCAACCATATTATGTTAACTACTGCGAAGTGCGTGGCCAACAAGCTGAGTTATGAGCATGGTTATATGAATAATTGTTTACACACAGGTGATCTTTTTCAATAATTGATATTGTGAACATGATTGCAACCGCTTGTTAATTTCTGATGATTTCATTGAGCTGGTGTTTCGATGATGTGATTCATAGCAGGTGATCCGAATATTGCGAGAACGGTTTGATTTGTGAAGCGGTGGTTAAATCATTTTAATTGTTAATTTCTATACTTTACACTATAGGAAGCTGTAATTTCGTATGTAGCCTCTTTAGGACATTTACTTGACCATGCCCAGGGTCCGGATCAGATGAGTGGCTCTTAAAGCTAATTTCTATGCTTTACACTCTAGGAAGCTGTAATTTCGTATGTAGCCTCTTTAGGACATTTACTTGACCATACCCAGGGTCCGGATCAGATGAGTGGCTCTTAAAGCTAATTTCTATGCTTTATACTCTAGGAAGCTGTAATTTCGTATGTAGCCTCTTTAGGACATTTACTTGACGATGCCCAGGGTCCGGATCAGCTGAGTGGCTCTTAAAGCTAATTTCTATGCTTTACACTCTAGGAAGCTGTAATTTCGTATGTAGCCTCTTTAGGATATTTACTTGACGATTCCCAGGGTCCGGATCAGCTGAGTGGCTCTTAGAGCTAATTTCTATGCTTTACACTCTAGGAAGCTGTAATTTCGTATGTAGCCTCTTTAGGACATTTACTTGACCATGCCCGGGGTCCGGATCAGCTGAGTGGCTCTTAGAGCTAATTTCTATGCTTTACACTCTAGGAAGCTGTAATTTCGTATGTAGCCTCTTTAGGATATTTACTTAACGATTCCCAGGGTCCGGATCAGCTGAGTGGCTTTTAGAGCTTGCATACGAGTCTGCAACTAGAAACATAAAATGTCCCGATGTGTTGCAGACTCGTATGCAAGCGTTTCTTTATACACTAAATAAGCAGCAACGTTTTTCTATTGATTTTTTTTTTTTTTTTTTATTATGATTATCGCTTACAACCAAATCATTGCTAAGGAACTGTATCTTAGGTATTTATCATCGTACAAAAATCGTTCGCCGGTTAATTTTGTAAACATGATTGCAACCACTATTTACCAATAAACTGATGCAGCCGACCCGTCTAATAGGCCCCTGGCAACCCTGACCAGGGGGCTTCCGCCCAGACTTGACGTCACCAGTGCTCGAAACTTTGAAAAGTCATAGAAAGAAAACTACTTGTCGCAGGAGAGTGCTGTTGATGTCAAACATGGTGGAATCTTCCTTCATTTAAAAATGTAGAAGTACCTAACTTTTTCGCACCCTTGGGTAACGCTCATTGTCAGTCATTCGGATCTGAATCGTAAGACACTATATCCAAGTGGTATAGGCTCGTACTTTAATGGTTATGCCAATTTTCTATAGACATCTCATAAGGATTCTTATAATTTTCAGAATGAGAAACTAGAAGACTGCAAGAAAGACGTTGTACCGCACAGATCTAGAATGGATAATTTTATAAGACATCATTTAGAACGAACGACAGGTGTTGGTGAGTTCTAATTTCAAAAATACTGCGGTTCGAATAACGCCAAGTTTCTTTTGTTCGTCAAATATTTCTTCCTGTTTTTTTTTTTCTTTTTTTTTTTTTTAGAATTTTGCACTATATACAGCCAGCTTGTTACTTAGGAAAGTATAATTAGTTTTAAAAAGATATGAGATCAATGGACTTTTCAGAGAATGTTGTCGGCATCTTCTCTGATTTATAATATTGTATTCCCTTACGACCCCTTTCAGTCTTCTCTCTCATCCAACTCTTCACACCTGCCTTTACTCCACCTCTGCATTGGATTCCACATTTTCTCCGCGGTTTGAAATGCGAATTTTCCATTTCCTACTCCCACCAACTTCCATGAACGTAAAAAATTCGTATTTCAAGTTTCATTCCTTGAAAAAAAGAAAGCTGAGAAAATTCAACTTGGCCGTATTTTAATTTATTGCGTAAGGTGTAAGGCGTGTGCAATTTAAGAATAATTATCGATCAGAATTGATGAAAAACGTTCTATTTTATAATTTGTTCTTGCGATTCCCTTTTCTTCAACACTTAAAACCGAGATTAAAATTTTAAAAATAAATAAATTTCAAAAAACACTTTATTAGCTGGCTATTATTTGGAAAAAGTTTGTGTACTGTAAATCAGAACGTAAGATTTTTCTCTAACAAAAATGACCCTAAATTTCAATTGGAAGTGTTTGAAAAATTGATTACAAATCTGAAATAAGTAGTTACACGATAAGCAATATTTCTGATAAAAAATTGTGACGAAAATTCGCACGTTTGACCATGCTGCGTGGCTGGTACTGTGATATTGGCGATATTTGGTTTATTATAACTTGAAAAACATGTTAATTCTTCATTTGTTGTAAGCTCTAACAAACGCCTATCATCTTACGTGACACTGTACACTAGGTTTCAAATAAATTTTAAAAAGTGTCAATATTAAAGTAATATCATTATTAAACAAATTAAATTTTATTCGATAAAAAGTTCGTGTCATAATTTCTTCAATTTCTTGAATAAACTACATGGTCCTCTAATTTAGCATTCGATTGTATCGTTCAACCATGAGAAATATATTATCGTACCAGTTATGACTCCTGTATTTGATATTGATTATAGTTTTCATCGGTTCAATAAGAAGTTTGCTTAGGAATACATCCAATATATCCCGTGGGGGTAGAAAATACGGGTTGGTCATATGAATCTTATAACCGTGTGCCTAATGCCACGCCAGTGGGCATAATGTACAAAGTTTTATGGGTTTTAATGTTTAATGTGTTTTATTTCGTGCGATTCTGTCCAGTTCGCCGGCGGTTGTAAGGAATCGATCAGATGATCATCCACAATCAAGCGCCTCCAGTTTTAATACTGGAGAAATATTTAATAATCTTGGGTTTAAAACTTGTGCGGTTTGAATAACGATTATTTTACTCACAAACATCCAAATATCACGCATATTTGATTCTCTAACTAAAATTAATGCTCCTAGGTAGAGATTAGTAACACACTACACTAAAATTTTTTAAAAGGGAAAAAAGGAGGTGGTTGGATTGATAATAGGTTTATGTGATGTTCTGGTGTTGGTTCATATTGTAGGATGCAATAGTGCATCTACTTAGGAACCTCATTTTCAGCTCCTTAAATATTGTTGTTGCATGCATTTGTGCACGTTTTCCAGTAAGGCCATTTGTCTAGTTTTTATTCTCTGCAGTTAAGCATGAACAATAAATGTATTTCTACGTTCGCATCCGAATCAATTTGTTAATTCGCTTTCAATTTTCGGTATCAGGATAAGTGAGCATCAATGAGGTATCGGCACTTTGGACTATACAACTCTTTTTCGCTGTCATAGCAGTAGAGCTCGAATGGAGACATATTTTGCTCGTGAGAGTTCTTGGCGTGCAAAGGACTGTGGCGCAAAAACGCTGATAACTTACTAGTTCAACGACCTATAAGCGGATAACCACCAGAGTACGCTTATGTCAAACTAGCAAAAGTATTAAATCGGGGTGAAGGGGGCTGGGGGCTGAATGTGAAAACGCATGATGCGAAATTCGTTTAGAAAGTGAATTAGTTCCACAGAAAGATACTAAATCAAAAGACCAAATCATAACATACATTTCAGCAATATTTTTTCACTAGATCTTCACAAAAGTTCAATATTCCAAATATTAAGTTTTAATTTGAACAGTGAATGATGCAGTACTGTCCTAAAATTCCAAACTCTTATATTATTAACCTTCAAACAGTTGGTCACTTTGATAGTTTCTCCACAGATGTGATGAACATCTCCTGTTACCAGCACACATTCGAAGATTTCGTATACGATGACAAGACGATTAAGGCTATCAATGAGCTCAAGCTGCTCAAGTTCATGCTTGCGTTTTCCATTAATGAGCAACGAGCTCGCACGATTCTCTACCTTATCTATTGACAGGTAGATAGATTTTAGGGGCGTCTTTTATGTGTTGCTTTCATGAGCTTGAGCTGTTCCTTGATGTAAAATGATGCAGATTTGAGCACTGGATGCAACACTGCATCAGGGTCACCATCATGTGAGCAGAGCTAGCAACATCTGCACATAAGCTTGCTATCTAGTACATAATAATTACCGCCTAGCATTCAGACGGCCCTTCCTTTCAAAAGTGTTGGAGCTAACCATTAAAATTAAAAATTAAATTTTGCTCCGCTTATAAACAAATGTCTTGCTCTTTGTGGCCATCTTGTTTTCTTGCTCCAATTTTTCAATTTTCACTACCAGTCAGTGTGACATACCAAGAGTAGAATCTGCTGTTGTGCTTTGTGATGTTGCTGTTGGATTGCTAGTTTCGTCGCTTCGTGTGATGATTTTGAAAATCAAAGGTGATTTTGGGGATCGTTCTCATCCAGATTTTTGGTATCGGTGATTCAAATAGTCGTATGAAACATGCATTATAGAGGTGGGTGACCATGATTTTTTTTAATAGTTAATAGGTCTGGCAAACTCGTTGCTTACGATTGCTTACGAAATCGCTATTTTTTATTACCACTGTGTATTGCAACTCTCATTCAGAGCCTTGAAAACACATTTTAGAATGCTGGCTGCCAAAATGTAAACAGATAGAGTCATCTGGGAGAAGTCCATAATCGTGTATGTTCTTTTGAATCGGTCAAGACTTGGTTTGGAATGTTCATGTATAAGTACATAATAATAATTGGGATAAGGAATAATAGTTGGGGATGGGGAAAGGGTTTCTATAGGAAACCATATTATTACTCGAACACCCTAACGAACTCTCACTGATAAGTATGATAGATCATCAAAGTACAGATTTTTCTAGTTGATTTAATAGTTTCGTAGTGATTTGGTGCGATGAAAACCTATAATACCTATATCCAGTCTAAGATAGAATTTTCTTTTGACCTTTTAAAATTATATTATACGATTTTGAAACTTTGGTACGTAAAACTTATATTGTTTTTATACATCAGCTTTTAATTTCTAATCCTTCATTAATTTACACTTACTGTATTTCAATGGCTCATGCGAACCCCTTCCCTCTAGAATAGGTTAGAATCAGCTACTTACATCTTACAACTCTAGCCGCATCTAATAAGCTCAACCCACACGTCATTCACTTTCAGCAAGCACTCAAAGAATTTAAAAAGAGAGAGAAAAAGAAAAAACACCATTTACCAAAATTCACCTTTTGATCCATGTAATCCTCAGTTTATTTCACTCTACCATTCTCGCTCTCATGTTCGTGTGCCACTCCCTTTTTCTTTTGTCAATGCCTATATTCACGTGCATAATTTTCACCACCCATTACCGTAGACAAATTAACTGCATTGAATGTTAATGGTGTACTAGAACATTTATAGTATCAAAGATATTGAGAAACTAGACTTGAATGCAACTTGATCATCACTGAATAGGAATCGCAATTCAGTCATAAAATGAATCAAACAACATACCAGTTATTATGTGAACGATACTTTAGACACCTTGGAATTTCTTCCGAATCATGCAAATAAAAAAAGCAGGTTCGGAAGATCATCTTTATTCAGCATTTACAGTCATTAATACCTGATCATTTCAATTACATAGAACGAGAACGGCACAAAGAACCTTTCCATAGATCAACCCCTCACAGAAGGTCTTCGTTGGAACTTACCCAGAATGTTGTTTAGTGGGATTGCTTGTGTTCTTATTGATGCGGCGAGCATGAAATCTACAACTGTGGTTTGACACCGGTCGAATGTGTTCCCAGGAGAAGAAGGTTTTCTCCACTCGCCGACAAGAGAAAAGCTGGAACCTGTGATACCCAGAAGGAAGGATGAGGCCAGTACAAGCCCGCAAAAAACCCCCTGTCCAGGTAAATACAGGCTCCACCTACCCGGGGACTCTTACACAGAGATCATAGTTAACTAGACCTTTCCTCGTTTTTTAAAGCTCGTAACTTGGGTAGTTGTGAGCTGAGGGCTGAACCATCGAGTTGTGACTGGATGAGGTACTTTATCCCAATAGCGATACAATCCCAGTAAGACGTGCGCAATCCGTCGTCTTCATACCGAATCGAATTACCTTCGATTTGGTGGGTACAATCAATAAGTGTGATGAACAACAAGAACTTCTTTGAAGTAATTAGGTAGCTAACTGCACATTGATAGATACAACGTACAGCACAAGCGCTGCATTATTGACCAATGAATTTATACCCAAATAATATTGATTCTCTTGTCATTTTACTAGCAAGAGTTGCTGAATAGTAACTTAACTAAATAATCTTAACTGTAATAATTGCTTACCTCTAACCTTTTCTGTCATCTCAAAAAGTAGATAAATAACAAAAACATTACTAAACGACTTGTTTTAACACAACATTGGTTTTTACTGGCAATGAAGTGAGATGGCCAGGGATTTCAACAACTTAAACTCGATAACATTTTACTATTCAATTTTAAAATACCAAAAGTCCATTCAAGTTTGATTAACAATCACACCCATATTCCTTTTTATCGCCAATACAGTAATTTGCAAATAGCTATTTAACATACGAAATATTTGTATTTAAAAAGTTGAGTCACCAAGGAACTGAATTCATTCCCACATGGGAATATCCCATAAGAAGCAAAGACACATACAAAGGAAAATGCCTCAGGAACTAGCAAACCAATTAAGTTGACAATGGTAATTTATTTTAATCTTCCTATTAAGGCAAGCAAGGGAAGCACAAATAAAGTTTCGGTGTTTTCTCGGTTGCTGTGCTTGAATCATTTCAATAACCATTCATGGCACACCTTTGTTATCAAAACTTTGAAATTATTGGGAGAATTGAAGTATGCTATTCTCCGTGAAATTAAACATGCTTTTTTTCTTTGATACTGTATATCAAATCCATCATTCAGTTAAATGGAAGATTAATAACTCGTTAGAGTTTTTTTTTCTCCCAAATATCAATAACCTATGTATTTAGTTAGGCTAGAATCCAGTTATAAGTCAGGTTGATAAACTATATTTTTTTAAAACTATCTTTGGAATGGTAGACAATAAGGTTGTGATCTTGCTCTGTCTTAATTTGTATCCTCTTTCTTCGTTAGTTGGATACTAGAAAAAACAACGAATATTTGCTCTTCCAAAATCTCTTTTCTTGCTGACACTGTATTACTCCACGCCACTGTGTTACTTAATAGTGTGAAACTTACCTTGTTTTTTCTGAGACAATATTACTTATTACTGCAATCTACCAAGAGTAATAATGACATGAGTTTATAAGAGTTATTACCTTACCACAGAAACAAATAACATTGTAATTGCCAGGCATAAGTAAATTATATAGATGTTCATCATTACCTTTTACGTAAAATAGGTATTTATATTGTTTCATTGCATGATATTAATGTTGTCATTGAATTTATCTTTGGAATGAAACATACCCGTGTGAAGGTACATAATATATATCCCGCATCACCCTTGCCTGGCCCCTATTCTGGCTTATGAAATTCCAATGTGCATGCCTATGACCAACCGCTCTCCACACCATAGCCTCGCGCACTATCCTTGCACAGACGTCTAGAAATTGAGTTGTTTCATGATTTTCCGAGTGATTAGTTGTCTTACCCAGCGTCCACCTCCTCCCCTATCCACGGCCTGTTTATTCAAATACGTTGGGATCACCTGAAATCACAAGCCATAGCTGTGATACTCCCATACTGAAGTAAATGCGGTAGTAACGTATTTATGCTCATCAATATTTCATAATATCGTTGGGAGCTGGCATATATTGAACATCACTTACTTACCATCCTTCTGCTTCAAAGTTTACTATTGAAAGCATTTGGTGCCAATCTCCGAGGCGGTCTGAAATCATGAACAACAGCATTATAGTTCTTATGGAGCCTCCCATAGTGGTTTTAGGAGGAAAGAGATACAAAGGGTGATTTCTTACGAGTTCAACAGAAATAAATTACTCAAATTTCACATAAGATAGTGATAGTGATAGGTACGAGATTTCTAAACTGCCTCATCTTTTATTAAGAAATTATTATTATTGTTGGCTTATCTGGACTTTCAAACTTGAGTTAAATTTCACGTTGGATACAGCTATTAGTGTGTGATACAGGTAACAATAAAGCCTTAAAAAGCTTAAACTTGCACACAAAGCCAGAAAATTACATTCGAGATTTGCAAAAATGAAAAAGAGTCTTAATACATCTAGAACGTTGCGAGTCTCATAGTAACTTCTCCCAAAACGTGACTTCCCTAATTTTTGATAAAAAATGTACTTAAAATTCAATATTATTTGCAAAAAATCGAGAGAAAACCGCAAATAAAAGCTAAAAATTCAAACTCTTTTGTAAATCACAGAATATCATTTAGAATGAGTTTTTTATAAAATAAAAGTATAAAACTGGTAGTGAACAATTTCTTTGCACTTGAAGTGCTCAAATGTAACAATATATTACGATAACTTACAATAATTTGCTCACACAATCATGCAGCATGACTTGAACTTAACGGCTAATTACCTTAATTTTGGGCTTTTTCTCTCATGAATTCCACCTCGCGTTGAGCCATTCTATTCCATTTCAATGACCAATCTATAAATTTCTTGTAACTATCTACGGGCAAATTTTTTTCCCTTAAATATCTCCCCCCACTCTCTTTTTTTTAGTATTCATTGCAATACATTAATTTACCCATCGCAGAGTACTGCATACAAATTTCAACTTTCAATATTCATAATTTAAATTTGCAAAAATAATATACCTATATATTGTATATAGGTACACAGGGTGTCCCCTGTGTATTTAATTTTTTGGTGTACCTTCAAAATTAATAAATAAATAAATGGCTGGTCCATTAAATTTCAGACACCCGGTATACGTGAAAAAACAAAGTTTTTTTTATCTTTGGTTTCTTTTACTTTTCTACTCTACTAAACAAATCTAATGATTTTGATGATATTCACATGAGTGAGTTTTCATTTGGATACAAATTATATATCCAGTACTTTCCATCTCATTCACAGAACGCCGAAGGGCACTAAGTATCTGAAATCAGCATGACATCGTTCAATACATTACCTTACCCAGTTTTAAACAGGAAAACACCTCTGGAATCGCCCATGTAAGAATGGCCCTAACTTATCATCAAACGCGGGCCAATTATAAATATTACACGGTAATCTACTTCCTTAGTGTAGGTATATGTCTATGCCTTGTACATGCGAGTTTTGATTCATGTGTTATGTACTACTTAATATATAATCATCCTCTATGTATATCATACGCAGAAGCTTCCCATCCTTGACTCGCCTCCTTTATATCTGGCATGTACATATTTTCTATTTTCGGACAGGTCAACCAGGGAATTCAAAGCAGTCTCTAGAGGTCGCCACTGAAACATAGATAATTTCAAGTGTTTCCTGAGTTTGAAGTCTCTTTTCCATATTACTGTAATGTAGATAGGTTCAAACATCGTTTACCAGCTTAAATGAACATAATTGAATTAAGTGATAACATATTACTCAGTGAAGGGAACAGTAGTAACAATTGTTGTTCTCAGCCGTTATTAAATAACAGATGGTACTCAATACAGAACATAAATTAATACTGTTGCAAGTACCTAGAATCAAACTACTGACATGCATACGATGAGATGACACGCTGAAAATAACGATTATATTTTTATAATTTTGATTATTCATGTTGAGTGGCTGCCATCATGATAACATATTAAATTGTTTATAAAAGTGAGACCCTGAAGTGAAACTTTTGAAACCGAATGAAGGGTATGGGGAAAATACCAGTTATAATATGTTTCACTGAATGAGAAAAATGGTACTTAGGTATCTGATCGTAACACAAAAATGTAATTACCTACCGGGTCGAGGAAAAATAAAGTCTGCAAGTTGGGTGTGGCACATACCTATCATGAATGTATAGATCATTGAAAAGTTTTAAATGATCTTGAAAAATTCCGTAGCGGAAAAGAGTAAATCAAAAAGTAGCGCGAAACGTGTCAATTAAGATACGAAAAAATGATAATCAATGTAATTTACGTTTGCGCATGCGCAGAATGAACTGATGAGTTGAGAACAATGAAATAGTTACGGGACCATCTACAACCTAACCCGCGCATTCACTGACAATTTTATCAAAATTTTACGAAAATTGTGGAAATTAAGGTCGTTACAAGTATTTCACATTGGCGCACGTAGGTACAGTAGTTATAAATGATACAATCATGTTGAAATTTATATGGGATGATAAAATTGTCATTCCCCCACTATCATCAAAATTTGAGCGAGATCGAACGACACAGACAGACAGACACGGAACCAAAGTTGTTCAGGATGGTATAAAACGTAAAATGCGAGTGGAAATTTTGATTTTGGAGAGCAAAAATTTTTTTTCTCCCGAAAGTGAAAACAATGCTTCTGCTACCTTTAGGTAGACTCGGAAGCAATACAATGTATGATGGTTAAGGTATTCATGCCGAAACATGCAGTTTTTTGGTATACTTACAGTGTGAACAAAGCTGAAAAGTGTGTTCAATCCTTTTGTCTAGTGGAAAAATCAGATGAAATTAGGAACAGTAAAAAACGAAGACTATCACGGGATTCATACCCATGCTCAGCTTGGTGTTATTCATGTACACTTGCTATTGTACTTTCAAGTCAACTAACGTTGTGTTAGCCTTTTGATAATTTTTGGTAGCAAAACACTTTCACATTCTAAAGTAAAACTTTTCACTTACATATTTCGAACAAATTTGAGTGTCGGCCTACCTTTTAAATGTTTTCCGATTCTGATGGGATCTTCAGGGATTTAGTCGGATCAGCCCCTACTGGTCTCACACAAATTTCATTCCATATGATTTGTTTAACTAACCTTTTTTCAAGTGCAGGATCATGAAACTTTTCAAATTTCATGAAACTAGAGTGAATTGGCGAGGCCTGAACCACAAAGTCCGCCATAAATTATTTTTGGAGAAGTGTGATTAAAACCCAAGTACTAATTGATGTGCAGCAATCAGGGAGTGCCCAATCTCTGGGTCTAAAACTACGAGAAAAAGCGCTCGACCATTCAGCCGGCGCATTCCCTTATTTCTGGTGGCATCTATCACACAATTTTCATTAAATTTAGGTTTGATTTTCAGCTATAGTGGGATTTTGGCTTTAAATGAGTTCTCCTCATGAACCAACCAATGTTGGTTACAGCACTTCCTCGTAATAGACACGACATTCATTCTCATTCACTCAAATTAAGGTGGTAGTTCGTATGATGTCATGGTGTTCGTCCTCCGAAAATTTCATTGACCTCGGACGACGCCAATGCGCAGGCGCATACACAACCAGCTAATTTTCATATTTTTATCAAGCCCTCATACAACATTTGCAATGACTTCAACAGCATACTCCACAGTCCTGCAGGATTTACCATATAATTTTTGGTGTCATCACGGTGCAAGGAATTGGCGCCATTGTAGCGTCAATTGTGCTAACTGTCCAAAAATACATTTTGGGTGTCAGTTAGAGTGTTTTGACAAGTAATTGCAAGTGGGAATTACTAAGCCACGAAAAATGTCTATAATTTGGTAAAATATTAAATGTTTCTTCAGAACCATTTACGCCTGCAAAACTTTAAACTGCTGAAGATTGATTTGCGCTTTTGATGCAAATGGGCCTGCGACAATGGATAAGTTGTAGAAACAATGCGAAATCCTGAATTTTTAATGTTCACAACAGCGGTAAGCTCAAAAAGTATAGTTTGTTGTACTTTTGAATTGGTTCTAGTGTTTGTCATAGATGAACCAAATTTCATTGTTAGAAAACTTAAAAAGTGTTGACTCGTGAATGGTCCGATTTATTCTCAATTTCAATTATATAAAAGATGCGTCTTCCCCCATCTTATCTCATGCTACCACAAAGTCGGCTGAACAATTTTCCCTGTACCCTTCAAATGGGTCATCACCACAACATAGATGCTCAAAATCATAACAATTTTAATGTTTATTTATATATCTAATTTATGCCCTATCAATTACATTTTCCTATTGTGTATATTAATTTCCACTTTGATAACATGATTTTGTTTCCTGTAGGGAGATCTCATTCAGCAGGATCACCTAAAAAAGCAACCGCTCGGGCTCAGCACAAAACACCCCCTCCAGAAAAAAGACAAAGGCCCAGTAAGTACAAAAACAAGAATGAGTTGGCGCTGAAACGCAAGGGCGTACCTAACCGTGATAAAAAATTAAAAAAATGTATTGCTTTAGGTACGACCCGATGAGATGATTTCATCGTCCTTATGTTTTCACCTTTTCCGATTGAGTAGTTTCTATATTTCCAGGATTCAATTATGATTGAATACAAAATAATACACCTAGTCGAAAGAGCTGAATGTTTCCATTTGAAGACACCAGTGAATCACCACAACGAATTTGATTCTTCATTCAATTCGATTCCCACTCCACAATTCCAATATTCCATTCACTTAAATTTATTTTAGAACTATTACCAGTTTTCTTAATGTTTCATTCAGTTTATACCGATAAGTAGTTAAGAGTAATTACTTGTATTCACAATTTCGAATAATTTCATATTAAGTCTTGAGGAAAAATTTAATAATATGTCTAACATTACAAACTAGTCAAATATTGATAAATTAAGTTCACAAGGGCAAGTAGAATTTGGAGAAGACTAATTTTATTACTCTATATACATTTACCATTTGAATGTACCTACTAAACCGTTTACGGGTGATTCATTTATGAAAAATACTTAAATAATCAAAAAATGTCAATTTTTTTCCAATTAATAGTTAAAGGATGAATTACAGGTACAAACTGCAAGCATTCAAAGTATTCGAATACATTTTGGTGGAGACTCAATGTACTAGTCGTAATTATCATTAACAAGTACTTACCTCCTTATGATGATAAGTTTGGATGGAATCGACTTCTTCCCATTTAGTATTTTGAAATAACGAAATTCATGAGTCTGATTGGCTATTATAGCGATTATTTTTTGTTGTTGATGTTATGATCGAGTAGAGTGCATTTAAATTTTTAATAATACGTGGAACGAAATTGTATACTGTTATGAATCTTGGTGTGATTTGGTTGGTGAATTTTGGGACTTGCCGTTAGGTATATAAAGATACCGGAATCCTTTAGCATTGCATGGTATCAGCCCATCAATAGGGAAGACTAGCTAAGTTTAGCGAATGATTCTATACTTCTCAATAACTGTCTTAATTCCACGTACTTTAAAGTGCAACAAATCAGAAAAGAGCAGTGAAATTATTTGTATAGAATATGGGAATATAATTAGGCATAAAAGCATAGGATTTTGATTTTTTGTCTTGCCAAGATATTTCTTATCTTAAAGTGCATTAGACAGTAAATATTCCGTTTCATTCAATTTATATACAATGGTTTTGCCTGAGAACTCGGTCTCCGTTGTCAAGATGAGAAAGCTGCACAAAATATGTACATACCTACTGTGCCAACAATGTGGGGTTTCATTGGATGTAATTCAATCTAAATACTACAACTAGTTGACTATTTTTCATCGCGATAATCGTTAAGATCCCTCACAAAAATCTGTTATGGGCTCGACTTTAATTAATTTTTACTACTTGTTCATTTTATTTGCTGGCACAACAATATTTACCACCGCATTTAAATTTATCAAGAAATACTTGATCTTTTTATTCAGAATAAGGACGACTGATATCTCGTTTATCTGTCTCAAACAAGTATGATGAATTCGGATTATACCATTCCTTTAAGGACTGAAATTATCAAGATGACTTCATTTCACCTCGATAGAATAATTAGTCGTTGAGATTCAATATTTCGAGAGCATTTATAATTCACCAACGTATGCTAAATCGACTCCCTCTCGATTCAGGGTTGTTTTAAATACCAAAATGTGTGAGCATAGTTCCTGCTAAGATGGTATGAATTAAGAGGCATTACCAAGAACCTCTGGTATGCACTTTAAATAAAATAAAAGTTCACCCGTTTTAAAGAACTGAATAAAAGTAATGCTTACGATTACGGGTCTAGCAGCTTCATTCTAGACACGGAATTAACAAACCCAAGCAATGAAAATAAAACTGCATGGAACTTCACTTACTTAGGTTCCCCATTGTTTTGTATTTGATTCGGTCTACACAATGTTATGAGCGCTTGTGTACCCACAATTACTTTGTTTTACCATGCGATTAAATATGATAGTCCCCTTTCGCAAATAATACGTATTTTTATAGGAATTTAAGTGGATGGAAATTATTTACACATCCTTCCATTGATAAGTTGCATGATTGCATGTGAAGAAAGGCTATATGGAAACACTTAATGTTACTGCACGATCCATCCTGCTTTATGATATAATTTATGGTTTAAATTTATCTTAATCCGTCATCCATGCTTGTTTAAATTTCCAGCTTATTTTTCGCCTTCTAAAATGTTGTTGCTAATGCTTTTGATATTATTCATTGTTAAGGGCAGTATCCAAGTGGTAGATGAAAGCACAAAGTTCATTTGGCGAATACATTTTGAACGATGTATTCACTTGACAGACTCATAGAATAGTTTCCTCAACTTGAAATATCATCGAACACTTAGAGACTTTCACGATACGTAATTATGAACAATCCGATCCATGTGAGTGTTATCCCCAAATTTTTTGAAATTTCATGGAATTTGAAGTTGATTGGCGACTTCGGATTAATTTATCTTTGTCTGTCTGGCCGTCAGTGTATTTGTCCTCTCGTCCCTTCCGCAATGGTCATCCGGTAACTGATTTGGCGGGGGGAATATGGTAAATAAAAGGCTCTTTGTTCCACAAATATATAAAGCTTGATAATATGTACATACGATTCGTTCGCGGTGTACATCCGATTGTTTCCTGACTGTCTGGGCCCTAAATTGCGTCTTAGCCGTGTGTCTCCAGACAAGTCTCAGACTGTTTCAAGCGACTAGGGGGTGATGGAATGATTTAGTTACCCCTTCGATGGGTTGATGCGATTAGCCTGCAACACCCAGATAAGACGCCTCCCTCCCTCCTCGCTATGAACGCTGAAAAGTTCCAGGTTCGGGGGTGGCAGTTACTAGAAATGAGAAGGGGTACAACCTACCCATTTCCATAACAATCTATCCATATCTTTCTGATCACGGTGCTTCGATGACTGTCGAAGTCAGTCCACAGATTAACAGGTTTACAAAACATCAGTCATGTTTCGCGAAGGAGACCGCATTATCGATTCTCGGGGCTCTGGAGTATGCATAACACAGATCTGAAGTTCGTTTTATTCTCATATTTTCAAAATATTGTTCAACCTTTGGCTTAATTAGCCCAATTTGAGACATGGTTTCTTATAGTTTTGACCATGCGAATCTGCGAATCGAATGAGACCTACCGAATGTCGCTACATTCCTTGGTTATGGTGCCAGAGCAGTTTAAAGGGAGAAAACGCGTTTTTTATATCCCCCCCCGCGGTTGGTATGGGTGTATTTTTTCAGATTTTGGAAAAGTTTGAGGTTTTGACTGTCAGAAGAGTAAACCGCAAACGAATCTATAAATTTTGCGAGGGGTGGATGTCCTAAAACTCGTGGCGTTTAAGGAGATGTGGTGGTTTATACATTAGAATTTGGCTAATGCAATATTTCAAGACATTCAAGGTACATTTATTCATTTTTTTAATACTTAATTCAAGCCTGGGAGGGTGTTGTAGGAGATGGGGAGGTTAACTTCAATATTCGTAATGTTTAATGACCAGAATACCATGTGTGTAAAGCAACCGTAAAAAGAAACGATAAAAATAATTTGAAATTACAATACTATCACTGATCACCTTAACTGGATACATGGTTAGGAGGAGTGGGAGGGTTGGAAATTTCATGTTATCAAAAGCTTTTAAACTTGAAAGCAGAAGTTTAGTTTAATCAAAACTTGAAAATTTGTAGAGATATTATTGGATATTAAGACGATTTGTTTTAGTGGGAACGGACAGTGGATACATTTGAGAACTTTTCTTGATATTTTGCACACGAGACGTCATTGGTGGAATTATCTGAGTTTGGTTCAACTTGGACCATTTGCAATTCTTATTTTTGTTAAAATATCTTTTGAAAGAGGGGTGAGTCTTGGTAATTTGGTCATTCGAAGCTGAAAAAATGGTAAGTAGAATATATTTAGATTCGTGCAATTTAAAATCTACGCCTTTATATCAAATTTAAATTATTTTTTGGTAGGGATAAACCCTAATAAACAGAAATTTGAATTAACAGCAAGATTTTCCCAAACTTTTGGTCACCGTAGGTAGTTACGCCCAAACAGTGTTTGTTGTCTCAAAATTTGATTATGATGGTTCAAAATTCTAAATTCACTTGCCAAAAAATGTTGGAGCTTGGATTTGCTTGAATAATTGGGGATCTGTTCCCGATTTTTCAGTCAATGATAAGCATCATGGGTGTGTGAAATTAACTCTAGTTTCTTCAATGAATGTGCGCATACATTTATTTGTTAATCTTCGGTAACGTAAGAGTTCTTCTTTCTGAACTGAACTATACGAATTTTTGGAGAGTTTTGTATTTCTCGTATTGGTATTTCTTGTAAACACGAAAACAAGCTGTTAGAGTGAGCACGATGAATGCTAACCTTTTTGCATCGATTTCTCGTAGCGTTTTCGTAAGCCCGAGAGAAAGAGAACTCTTATAGAGACGTTAACGTGACTCTTGTAGTGAATCACTGCTCAAAACTCAATTTTGACAGTAGAAAATTTCCAAAATATAACATGAAGTAAGAAAAAACGACCACTTACCTCTACATCATATAAAAAACGATTCAGCCGTGAAGAACACGAATCTTTAAAACATGTAAAATGAACCTTGAAACGAAATCTCGAGAATAAAAAAGCTGAAATCTTCGATAAAACGTCGAAAGCAAGAACAAAATGCCGCTAATGAGCGTTCTGGTTGAGGTGCGAGGAAAAAACACGAAAGAAAGACAAATACAAAGGTTAAAACAACAACAATAGACGGCACGGGGAAAATTCAGGCGATTTTGTCGGGTGTGAGTGTGTGTCCATGCCAACTGCATGATAGTTGCTAAGTTATTCTAGAGTGTTATCCTAGAGAAAGGTCAAATTGCTGTCTCGTAATTACGAGTCCGAAAGAGCTGAGCACAAGTAAAGATTATTCTCCCCGTTCCGAAAAGCGTTTCTACGTTACGAAAACCTCTTCTCGTTTCGGAAAGGCCGTTTTCGTATACGAGAAGATGAACACGAGGATTACTAAAACTCTCTTTTCTGTGCTACTCATGGGCTTACGAGAAAGTCATCAACAAAATAAACGTCATAATATCCACACGTTCAATTGCTCTTTCTGCACCTTCAGTCTCTACAGCTCCGTGGTGGATGGCGACAAAGTGGAATCATGCGTGAAAATGACGCCCTCAGAATTTGAGTAACGGATCGACCGAATGCAGTGAAACTCGGGGTTCTCCGATTTTTGACAATTCAGAAGATCTCTCTGTCCGATCATTAATATCAATTATCGCTATAATTAATTGCGTGTGGTAGGGTTGGAGTGTCAAAATGGTCCACAACACAAATGTGACCTCTTTTTTGATTTCGCACAGAAAACGGCAATACGATTCCGCTCACCACAAGGATCGGGTTGCTCAGCATTACTATTCCCTAGATAGTGTCATCTGTTGTGAACAAATGTATTTGATACTACTGAATTTTGTGTTTAGCTAGTGCTTTTATTATATCTTCTGTATGTTTCTTTAGCAACCCTTCAAACCCGTTCGAAACCTAGTACAGGTTCTGTTAAACACAAGAACAAGAGGCCTAAAGAAATATTCAACAATGATTCAGAGAAAACGAGTAAGTACGCATTGCTGCCGTCTTCTTAAGTATTCCTAGTTACAAGAATCTGTAATATGCTTCGAAATTCATCCTTTGTTGACTTTCTTGGCATATTATTGACCACAAAAATAAAATGCAATTGCTAATTTTTGCAAAGAAAGAATAATTAAAATCAGGAACTAATACATCTGGACGAAATAATAAAAATATTAAATCGTTTTCAACCAATACTTAGGTATCTACCTTAGTTTAAATTGTTATGTGCATATTGATTCTAGCAACCTACTTACTCATGACCAATATATACAGTATGGCAATGATTTATTCTTATTACCTTATAGTGTATCACTTGATCCGTTGCTTTAGAATATTAATATTCCTATAGGACTACTGCATGTCACATTGAATGTACATGTGCATGCTAGTTATGGTTCCTCAATTTATTTAATTTTCAACTACAATCCTTTTTTTCTATGAACTCCTGAAGCCATGTGTATTTAGCTGTTTTGAAATTGTGAAGTTGTACATGAGATCAGCATTTTAGGTTCATAGCGTCATTTCAAAAGCAGCAAATGTACAACATTGTGCTTTCTTTATCTAAGAACGCTTTCATATCATGAAGTTACTAATATTCTAACTAACAATTCATTGCTTGCAAAGAATGAGTAATACTTTGAGCTCATCACGCGTAAAGCTGTTGGCTGTTTTTTAACAATCGCTTGGTTTCATACGTAGGTGTGCAGAAATATAATCAATTAACCCATTGGAGCCATTTGAAGGGAATTCGTTCGCGCAAACTAGGTAGGTACGTAGGTGAATAAATTCAAGAACAAGCGATGGATGAAGAAAGAAAGGTTGGTACGTGAGAAAAACGCCGAGACAACGTCAACATATTGCGGGAAGCACTCCGGGTATTTTTTTTAATAATAAAATTGTATTACTAATTATATTAGTCTTAATGTGACAATATTTATTTAATTATATGGTATATTGCCGCTCCATCTTTAGTATGTACCAAAGACTCTATGTATTCAAAGCACGCAACGCTACATCGGTCATCAACTTGTTCATTCCTTTTCTCCTTAATTTTTAGTTGCTATGTGGGTTCGTCAGTGTTTGGTAATTTCTTACATAGGTGTAACTCAAAACCAAATCATTGCTAGATATTGTAGAAACAATATTTAGCAAGGATACAATTAAACAGTATTTAGGAGGTCATCTCAAATTGTATGGTTTGTCTTTGTATTTCGCATTTCGCTTTAGGATGTTTTTGGTGTTGCAATTCACTTTGTCGCATGGGGTAATTGCAATCAATGAATTCAGTACTGAAAACTAGTCTTAATTGCTTCACTCGCATCTCAAAAGCAAAAACAAACACGAAAAAAAAAAAAAAAAAATCCGTTTAGAAAAAGGGATCGGTAGTGTAGAGTTGGTGAGCATACGACTAGCAGCTATTAGGTCTGCAAATTTTTAAGGATCTCTAAACCCATGGGTAGAGTAAATTCTAATTACTCTATGATTATTCCTACAAACTATATTTAAAAAAAATTTTTTTTTTTTTTTAACAAAACATGTCTGGTATTATAGTTATAACATTGAATAAAGGTATTTTAAGACAATAATTTATTTATGAAAAATTGAGCGATGCCCTATTATTTAAATTCCGAAGTGTTGAATTGTAAGCTAGGTAAGCTGGATTAAATTTATATATTTACTTTCCATTCCATTCATTTGAGATACACGCTACTAGAATAGTTCGATTCTTGGAAGAAAGAAAGAATATTTGTGAAATATGATTAGCATGAATTAATTCTTGTTTCAACAAAAATATCTGTTCTGCGCAGATCTTTTTTTCATCGATTAATCAAATTTGAACAGTAAGTAACTCGTCGGTTTCAAAGTGGATTAAAAGTGTCGAAAACAAGAAAAGTTAAAGGTGGCTTGTACAGTCATTGGGTTGAGATTGAAAATTTTATTCATGTTCTGCTTACTGCTATGTACCTAATAAGTAAAATAATTTAAATTAACAATAAAATAAAATCTATTAGGTGGGTGTGGTACTTACATATTTCTTTTGATCATAATATGGTTACTTAAATATAAAAATCTCTATATACGAGTGCAAGTTGTTTGAAGTTAAAGGCTTAATTATATTGTATTATACCTACCCAGCCCTTCATTAGAAAGAAATGAAACTCATAGGAGGCAATCTAGCGTTATCACTCTCATTTGCATAAAGATAATGTTATCATTGTTCAAAAAAATAAAATAATTACTATTATAATAATAAGGAATGTGGGGAGTCACAATCGAATAATTCTAGCAATTTTGATCGAAATGTAGGGTAATAGAGAGGTATTTCAACGGGTGCGAAAAAGGTATTTCAACTAATTCTAAATGGAAGAAGATCTGTGACGTTTGGCATCAACCGATCTCTCCTACGATGAGTAGTTTTCTTTCTATAATTTTTTAAATTTTCGTAATGACGTCACCAATGCAAAGTTTGGAAAATCATTTTAAAAACAAACTAATCATTGTGGGGATTACACGTTTTTAAAGAATTTGATGGATGCGTTCGTGGAGCGAAACATATGAAACCATGGCATCATGAAATACTTATTAGTAACAAACTATGATACCCTCCCCACGCTTACTTGAAATGAGAGTGTGAAACACATATCACCAGCACAGTATTTTAATTTCGAACAGGACGCTTTGTCATACCTCGACAAATTTATGCGGCTGGCAAGGTGTTTGCCTGAATAAATTTTATATCAAGAATTCACAATTTTTTTTTTTTTCTTCTTAAATACCTACTTGGTAACAAAAAAAAAAGGGGAATTTTCATGGTTACTTTTATCTATCCAATAGAATGATCTGAGAGTGAGCTATCCAAAAAGTTGATATATGATGGGTATCTGACCAGTAAAACGGCTCTTGAAATTCCTTTGCTCAATGACGTCACGCCCCTGGAAGAAACCCTATTTTCACTATGTCTCGCGTGATCTTCCTACCCGCGTATTGGCCAAACTAAACGGTATTTTGAGCTGAAAATTGCTGCCAACGGGTTTTCATGGGCGCTGAATCAGAATTTGAGGACAGCAGTGTGAAGTTCCAACACATGAATGTTCCCCATTCTTTGCGGATGAGCGGAACGTTGGTTTTCTTGTTATTTATCCGAAGACTCTACGTACCTTGAAGAGCGAAACACCAAATGTTGAGCGAAAAGTACATTTTTTTATTTCTTCTAGTATATCACAAAGGCTCCTTTTCAAAAATGTTCTAAGCAGAAAAGAAACTGTAAGTCTATGCATATTAATAGGCAATTACGCAACCCACTGGTAATGTTACTACGTGAGATGCAAGTCGCGAAGTCCGTCTCAACTGCATTGTGACCAAGAGCAGCAGATTCTTTCTTACTCTCACTAGATTCTAAGCGGTGTAACGTAGAGTGTGCATTGGATGTAAGACGGTATGACTGAGATGCAGTTGCAGAGTGTCATTCGTTCGTGGTGTACAAGACAAGTGGTAGTTCCAGATGGCTCCACTAGATGGAGAATCAATGCTGAAAACGAACTCTTACGTATAACGCGAGATCTAGTGAGATCCTCAAGTCGTTTGGTGTTTATTCACAGGTTTAGGACCGGCTCGAGAAAGTTTTTACGGAGTACCTACTTTTGCTAACTTAATTGAACTAATTCAAACTATTTCGTTAGTTTTGATGAAGCAGACACATACAGATTTACAGACATCTACTCAGTTCAGAAAAATGCTTGCTCATCAGTTGTCTTCAGTAATTATTTGTGCGTCCACCACAAGCGTGAGTTTAATGAGAATTAGTGAAAATCTTGTTACACAGTTAACAAACAAGAATGTTTGTAATCAACATAGTTATGTACTTAAACAAGATGTTGGAAATCAAAGTTTCCTATTTCTGATGAAACAATTTACACTCAAATGACGTAAAATGTGTACCTTTTTACTATACCGAGTATTTTCCTCTCATAATCGCCAGTTTATATGACATGAGAGAGTATTTTCCTCTCATAATCGCCAGTTTATATGACATGAGAGAAGCTTGATAATTGTTATAGTGAAAGTGGGGTGAATTTGTAAGCAGTTCAAAAATGGCGTCAAAAGCCAAATGTTAACAGGACCTCGGAATGTCTTGGTAATTTTTTTTTTTTTTTTTTTTGCAATTAAATCATATAACAAAAATCCGTTTGGCAAGTACCTAGCATACTCTTTGGTTTTTAATAACCAGAGCTATAAAATAAATACATACGTCATGTGCTGATTTTTCTGGACCATTCAAACTCGAATTCTTCTCTGTCGATTCTGGAATCACTCTGATAACTGAAGAAAGGAAGAGCGCAAAAATCTGATGAATGACACACGTTTTGGCCATTATTGTACATGTATTGTACATGTTATGGCATTTATTGAACATTTTTGTCATTCTGCTACAATTATAATTGAATGGCGAAACGCACAGTGGAATTCCGAATTTGGGTTATTTTGTTTAAGGCACGATATTAGTTTGTTACGCGAACACATCATAAATGATTTTACGAATGCATTATTTTCGTAGAAATGTTTTTGTAGTATTCGAGAACGCTATAGGGCACTTTTTTCAGGAAAACTCATTTGTGCGCATGCGTGAAAAAGTTATTCCAAACTGTTCTTAAATGGATAATTCAAGGAGAGGAGTAACCTTTGAAAATTCTTGTTGAACTATCCAATAAGATTTTGTTTTCTTTAAGTGATATTATTATGTTGATCGCTCTTTATTTTAAACATGAAAGGTTTTCTACATATATAATTATATCAGCGGCCCAGATATCGAAGACAATTTTCAGGTTATGCGTTATTGAATCATTATGAAGAAAAACGATTCTTTCTTGGAAAAGTCTGATGTATACTATGTACCTAACTACTTCAAGTTTATCATCGAATCTTTCGAGCCTTGAAACGTCTTATAGACTCACAAGAGTGCTGAGGAATGACACTGTTTCCCTTTCTACGATCTGCCGCAACTCCATGATTTATCTCATCTTCGAAATTTGTCAAACATAGTTCATGCTCTAAGAGTCAGACGTCTGACGCCATGAGTGGTTATATATACGTAGAATTATTATTATTTATTCATCGTAGGTTTAGCGATCGTTGCTGTCCGTCATCTGGTAGAACCATTGACATTGCCATTTTGTAATTTGTTGAAACCCAATATGATCTTAGTGATTTATTTAAGTATAAATAGCATTTCCAAATAAATTCTAACCGTTTACGGATAATTAGAAAAGTCTCCCAAATCAATTAAACCGTAAAGATGGTGGAATACGATTGAGCCAACACTCGTCAAATAATTTTTGTTGTTTGTGGTTTTGATCTTGTGGCTCACAAAAGGTAACAATTTTTTTCGCGAGAACTCTACATAACATAAATTTATATGGCTAACGCTTAAAATTGGTATGTTCTTGGCTTAACTGGATCTCTCTATAGGTCTGTTTTCCTGGTCATTGCATATTATTCAAGTTAGAAGTTGTTAGCGCGAACTTTCCAAGGTGGTGCGATATGCGGAATATACGATAAGTGGAAACATGTAGAATCGGGTGTGGTTCCTACATTATTTCACCCTGTTTCTCCCGTTAAGGTTTTTTTTTTTTTTTTTTTTTCCGTCCGTTTCGCGGCCAAAATTCATTGAGTTATGAGCCACGAATTGACACTCAAAGATTGTTGGGGGTGTTGAATCCAAATTCGAGGTTCAAATTCTAAATACACACCTACGCAAATACTTAACGGTTCGTACTATTTACTATTGGAAGAGCTAGACATACTAATCATTTTTCTGCATTAGCTCTTCAAAAACCAACCTATTTAAAGCATTAAGGCCTCTAATCAAACAAACTATCTCGTGGCTTTCCTGAAATGTCCGTATTGTCCGATTTGTCCATTGAGTTTCAAAATTACTTTTAACGCGCTTAGAAACGAATATTATGCCAGCATCCGGAAGCTCAGTGAAGGCTAGTTGCAGTGAACCGTGACGTAATCTTCTAATTTTAGCGAAAACCGGGGGTCCGAAGGTTTCACTGTAGTGTCCCAACTGACGTAGAAGCGAGTATTTCGCGTTGGATTAGCTTAAATCTTGTGTACGCATTTCGCTGGTGTTGTATCTGTTGCGATTTCCGATTGAATGAAGGCTATAGAATCGTCGATTTGACCTTCACGGTACTCGGAGCAAGTATTTGCCTCAGTAGTTAACGCCGACGTTTTATTGACTCATTTGTGTCTCAATGAAGAAGACGATAGTTAACGAAAACGTAATCTATTTCCTCGAGATATTGTCCATTTCTTCCAAATATTATTATTTTTTCACTAACTTCCGGTTTCTTCATTGAAATTGATTCCCACAACTTCATCGCGAGTGATTTAGTTCTTGTTCGTGATTGTTCATAGAGGAAGCTATAAGTGTGAATAACAATACATTCGAGCCGAAAACCAACCAAAAAATATAGCCAATATAGTTGAACGAAGATACAGCAATCTGCCCAGTAGTAGTGTGCTGTCACGTCTTGGTCGATGTACCTGAGATTCAAAAATAATGGTCAAACCTAAAAGAGGTATATCTACATATTTCATCAACCTTGATTATTTTATGGGGGGGGGGGGGTATACTATAAATTCTTAATAAATATTAAACAAATACATTAAAAAGGGATTGCCGTGGAAAAAAATTATTAATTTCTTCGGTTATTGATCTGGAAGCAGTTTGTTTGTACTATTGTTTGAGAATTCAACTAAGTTTGGAAATGCTATATCCTGAGTGATCATGTATATAATAGTGGATGATATATGTGTGATGTGATAACCAATATACAGGGTGTTCCACAAGACCTGGAGTCCATCCTCCTACCATCGACGTTTCTGAAAAATCCTAACTGTAACGGGTGATTTTTTAATTTGATTATTCATTCTTTTATCTTTTTTTGAATTCCAAAATTAAAAAACGATTTATTTTACGTTTGTAATAAACGAAGTAATTGCAATGGTTAATCAGAATAACCACTATATACCTATGTATATACGAACTCTATGGGAGTCGTTACCACCCGTTAACCAATAAGTATTGCACCCGCTAAGTTGATGAGTGAAAGTTGCAAAGCACCTAAACGGACCCAATAGCGGCGTATTAACGGGTCGTGGATGAATTATCCGGGTGAGTTGCTGCCTAGGTTGGTACCTCCTGAAACATGGAGGTGGCTGGGCGTAGGCGAGTAGTTCGGGGAGCCAATGTTGTGCTCAACTCAAGCAGTGCATTCTGCTGGTCCTCAACCTTCTACAGTTTAGCCCCCCCCCCACCAACTCCTGAAACACTGAAACTCCTGAATAGGGTGAAAGTGGAATAGAGGGTCGCCAAATGACCTCAATATTTTTGTACGTTTTCAACACTTCTAGAACATGTTGCCTCCAAATGGCAAGCCTCATTGGTGACTTTCAGATTGCATGGCTGATGTTCACTTGGACCCACGTTGAAAACTTGCAATTCCGCCTCTTACCGATTGCGCCTGCAGTATAGGCGCACCTACCTACTTTCTTGAATTCATTGAGTCTAAAGCCTTAAATTCTTGAAACTCTATTAACTAACCATCCACCACCATACCAGTAAGCAGCTCTTGGAGTTACCATTTCTCTTAACCCTTGTCCTGGACCATGGGTTTGCCTTCAGCCTAGATAACATGTGACCATAGCTGTGGGGTACTGGAATGAGCATTGGCTTTTACCAATAATGGTAATGGGCGAACTAGGGTTTACGTTTAGTGTTTACGTCGCTCTCAATATCTCTAGTGAGCCACCCAGGTGTTGATTTAATGGCCAGTCTTTATTAGTGTTAGTATCTCTTCTTAGTCACCTTAGGCTGCTTGCTGAAGATGGATGATGGAGGATTTGCGTAAGGCGTGGGGAGGAGGACTTATGTACACCCTCTCTCCGTCAATGCAGGAGGTTTGGCGGTACCTCCGAGTCAATTCCAAAATTGGTAATCATTGCAAGAGGCAGTGGAGATATTAGCGCCGCACTTGCTTGTATATCCAAGGCTCCATTGAAGGTTTAGCAAGAACAAAACCCTCTACTCCTAAATACAGAATACTTGATATGATCTGGGCTACCAATCATACCTCAGTTGACTTATCTGCATGCATCACGGTACTATATGCAGAGTCGGTATGCTTTATCAGCGCCATGGATAGGCTGGAAATCGGTGAGAAAAAATACAAGCACTTCATGCCGGACAGATAGCATAGTTGCACCCTGTTTACGTGGTAATGGGTTGAGAAGCCGAGATCGTGACAGTGCTGAACTTTCCACGAACTGATGATGACCATGTTCTAATAAGGGGACTTAACGAAGATCCCATCATCTTCAACGAAATTTATTCTGTGGATTTTACTACCCACAATATTGACCTCGTGTGTGATCTTTCTTCCGAATGGGTCGTGTGGACCTCCGACATTGACGTCTGCTTAATTTTTCGCCATTTTTCATGTTTCCCATGGTTTACAGTATTATATTTGAATAGGAGACTTTTTCACAAAACAATACTCACGATCCTCAAAAGATGTTCATGAAGACGTATTTTATATTTGCGTTATATATGGGGGGTAGGTTTAGGAAGTGAAAACTATCATTAGACCGTTTCAAACATTTTCATTGATCCTTTGAGTGGTCGGGCGACAAAATAGATCAGATAAACAATTAAACTTCGGAAGGCGAGAACGAAATTTTTGGTTTGGAGTTTTTTTCCTTCTTGAAAAGTGAGTTCGCATTAAATGCTGATTAAGGCATCTGCTACCTTAACTCGGAAGCCTCCATATTAAAAATTAAAGTCCAACATTTAAACATCTCCAAACTTTTAATCTAACTTCGAGTTCGCATTCAAGATCTAATTGAAGACCCTTAAGGAATTACCATTTGATATTTATCCAAAACGGGTCCCCACAAATAGAATTGGTCATTCCGTGGTACACCCTGCGTAACATACTCGTACAAAATTAGTTGTTCGACGGACGATTAATGAATGGAACTTTTGTTCTATTAAGTGGAGTAGACTAACATTATAGTATTCGGTAGGTAGTTATTTTAAATACTTAGCTTAAAATTAGTGAAGTACTCGTACGTATCATAACTTTGAATATCCCCTTATGTATTATCCTAGATCCTATTGTTGTCTGTAGCGTAAGTTAAGTACGTTTTAGTATAAACTGTTGTAAGTTGACTTTGTTGGACGGATTGTATGTAGGTACTTATGCTATACATATATCAAATTACCAGTGTAACATACATTTTTGTATAAACATTATACATATGTATTGTGATTTTCTTTAATATTGTGTGTTATGGTTGAGCATATTTCCATATATAAAAATGGCCAAACTAGATTGGAAATAATTAAATAGTTTGGTATTGTGGTGGCAAGGAATAGTGCGCTCGATACTAAAATGCCATTACATGAAAGGGTACCTACCTTGGTGAATATTTAACAACTACCTAACATATATATTCTTCAGAGTATCCAGTTTTTTTGCAGCGGATTCATACAAGACATTTAAGCAACAGGGATTTCACCACACTCAAATCCACCTAAAATGTGTTACCTACCTACAAACCAATTCATCTACACACTGAAATGTTACCTACTGGTCAGTTTAACCTTCTTTATCTATATATTTGAACAAGAAAGATGTGCCCTCGTACCTTCTTTCTGCGGGTTATGCAGACCCCATATTTCCAGACTGCAGGTTTTTGTTTTAACATTTGAGCTTTCTCGTTAATTTTACTTTAAGTCAGGGCACAACTTGTCACCCCAGTGCCACCATATTCTTTTCTAATCCACACAAAGAAACTGATTGGTAGGGTAATATTTTCCCTTACAATGGCATGAATATGTTTTTATCCAAGCTTCTGTTAAATTAATATCAAGGGGTTGGAAATCTAGGGTAACATGGAACTGATTCCACTTGCGGGGTAGATTGGGGGGAGATATTACATGGCGTAATGACGTAATAGTCGACAAAATTCTTTCATCACCTACATAAACCCGTCATGTTATTTTTCAAGGCTCAATGGATTTGATGGATTCTCTCTTAGATATTTTGAGTGGTACGTCAAATGTTACTTTATATGGGTTGACATTAGATAAAATAGCGTGTGGTGTGCAGTTGAAACTAAAAACTATTTTGATGCATACTGTTGCAAAAATATTTATTTATTGTTTTTTAATTTCATTTTCGCTATTATAATGATGATGCCATTCACAATCATATTTCCTTTTAGCTTACGCAGTCAGGCATCTCGCATGTACTGACAGTTCATGTGAGGAAAACCGATTGTAATCAACCTGAATCGGCCAAAGTTTAGCCTAGTCCAGCATCCGAAACTACTGTCGTGCCCGATTTATGTAAGCTTCTTACGTATTTTTTCAAATAAACAAGTTAAGGATCCGACATAGTAGCAGCTGGCAGAGAGGGGAGAGAACTACTCTGGGAAGGAAAGATCTCACAAGAGGGACAGGATATATATATATATATATATATATATATATATATATATATATATATATTTATATACCATTGCTACGCGTTCAAAATTTTTATATCGCTCTAGCTCTTACCAGCAACTTGGCTTCTTAGCAACAGGGCCTGGTATATGCCTGGAGGGCCATCATCCTTAGTTATAAGCGTGCAGTTTGCCATCCACTTTCCCCCAGGAAATTACAATACCTTAAATAAGAGAAGGTATGAAGAAGTTTATGGAGAGATGCGCATCTCATTGTTTCCTAAAAAGATTAAATCGCAATTCAGCAATGCAGAACTATGATTGACACTCAATCATTCAATGAAGTTGCTATTGACTTCACCAATTACCGCCCAATGAATAATTGATTGTTCCAACTATTCATACAAGAACTCCATTTTGTGTGAGTAAAACCGTTTTGTTTTCCTCAATCTCTCATTCAAACATTTTTCTTTTCTCTAAATTTTAATACGAAAATAAAATTGAATTGATAGTTGGACATCTGAAACATTGATACCGTTGTAATCTTGCTGATGAATAACCAACAGGCATGTCTTGACATATTTTGTCTTGACAAGTCTTGACAAGATTATTGTCAAGTCTTTCAGATCATCTTCTCATTTCGGTTTTCACCTCCAACGACCACATCTACGTATATATTGAAAAATTCGGGTATATGGAGGAGGAATAAGTTTCACATAGAAAACTAAGTTCAACATTGTATTGCTCACGATATATATATATGTTGTGTGTGTACAATATTTTCTTGGCCAACTTTTATAGATGGCCTACTCTTATCCTTGTAGACACATACGAAAGCAAATGTAATTACCCTGCTTTCATAATCAATGCACAAATATCATTAATATTATCTACGGGAGTGGTTCATTTTTGAAAAACTCTTCTTTGACGTTTTGAAAACCTAGACAACCACAAAGGAAAATGAAGATTGAGTTTTTCTAGTCATCCGCTATACAGTTATTTGGTCATATACTGAGCACCTGTTTGTACGCCACATAGGTGGCGCCATATAACTTGTGTTGGCTGTACACTTTCATGCAATTTATGCCCGAAATTTAAATAGCTTGCTAGTGTTTGCCAGCCGAAAGCGAATGTCTGTAAGCCTAGCTGAAACATGACGCTGTTGTCTAGTTCAAATTC